>CALSBV010012195.1:634434-647219 GCA_943590825.1 Bovichtus diacanthus | reverse complement strand
TGTGTGTGTGTGTGTGTGTGTGTGCTGCTGTGTTTCCATTACTCAGCAGTCTGATAGTATAGAGGTGTGTCTGGGAAACAGGTAGTCACACACACACACACGCACACACCTGACCGTGAGAGCCGAGGCAGGAATGCGTCTGACACATCAGCTGATTTGTCCTGCGCACGCTTTATTTACATGTCAACAGTTGTGTGTGCAGCATGAGGTGAGAAGCTTGGAGGAGTTCTTCCTCCAACGCTGAGGTTCAAATGGGAACCGGAGCGACCGCTCTGCGCTCCACAGTCGCGTCTGCGTTGGATTACGAGCTTTGAAGCCACTGGGTGCAGTCCACCGCAGCGCCATGTGTTTCACAGCAACAGATTTGACTCACTCACCACCGAGAATCAGAGCAAAAAAGTCTGTTCGTATCATTTGATCTGAAATATGTATCTGTGAGAACGTCTCTTTCAGGTCCAGCAGTCGTGTTCCAACCATCCATCACACAGGGCTGCTGGAAAACATGGCTTCTAATATGATCAGCGGCGGAAGAAGAATTCAGATTTAGAGCTGCAATGATAAGTCAGCTAATTAAAGAAATGAACAGCAGACACATTTGATGAACGTTTGGTTCATTTTTCAAGCGGGAAAGGCAGAAATTCAGATGTTCCAGCTTCACAAATGTCGATATTTCTGTCTGTCGATGATAGTAAAGGGAATATCTTTGGGTTTTTATACTGTTGGTTGGATACATTTAAAAAAATAAAAATAAAAAAGACATCTGAAGACAGCAGATGGGACATAAAATTTAAGCAATTATTAAGAATAATTCAGCTTATTTACTCAAATAAAAGAAGCAATGAATTACACATAAATGTCCAGCATTTAAAAAGTACTGGAGAAAAACACAAATATGAGCAGTAAAGTATGAAAAGTGAAAGTAATAGTCTAAAGAATGGCGCCTTTCTTTGTTAAATGACTGGGTTACGCTTATAATTAAAGGCGTAACAGACATTTTAATGTTGATGCTAATCTCAACTTATTTTTGTGCTGGGTAGTTTACAGGCATTGAATCATATTCTATGAGGTTTATCGCAAAAATAACTTTATAATAAGTTTATAAATTACAATATTTCCCCTCTTAAATGTAGCGGAATAGAAGTAGAAAGCTAATAAAGTATTAGTACTTTAAAAGTGTATTAGTATTTCTGCTAAAAAGCCAACTCTGAAGCTGCAAAGCTTTGGAAATGAACTTCTTTGCCTCTCTGTCAGTCAGTCATGACTTCTCTCTGAAAATGCAGACGACAGCGAATCTGCATGTTGACGACAGTCCAAACTACAACAGGACACTTGTTCTGTTTTTATCACAGCCTTGAAACACATCTGCATCTCATTGAGACGACTTAATGAAATCCAGGGTTCATCCGTGCATCCGAGTCTTTTCTTTTTCATGCCCCCTGCTCGTATGATGTCAACTCTCACACATTACAAGAGGCCTCTATCTCTGTTTTACATTTCACTGGCAGGCTGGACCAGAGAGCCGGAGTCACTTGCAAACCTTTACTCTACATATACAACTTCCCTTAATATTAGGAACTATTTACACTTTGCATAAGAGCAGATACTGTGCAGCTGAGCTCTGGTCCTAAATGACCACCACTCAAAGACTAATGTTCCTCCACGTGACCCTTCACCAGCTGACAGATCACATTAAAGACAAGAAGTTTACAAGTAAATTCAAAGTACTATCTGGTAGCCTGTGTACTCTCCTATTGTGTGACTAGGACTGTGCACAACGTTTCATAATAAAGGCTAATAACCCACATCATCACAGCATTTAGTAGTTTCTGCAGCTTTCTGTCATGTTTTTGATTATTTATTATGAAGTATGTTTTTTTATCTGTACTATGAAGTCTGCTGTCTGCAGTTTTCCTGTATTAAATTCAGCTGAATTGTTTCCGAGTGACAGGCATCAGGTGACCTATAAAACGCGCCACTGGCTCACCTGTTGCGTGTTTCTGGAGATCCAGGTGTCCAGCAGGAGCTCCAGCCTCTGCCGGTGATACCTCCCGGTGGTTTTCACCGCAATGAACAAGTCAGCCGGGGAGAGACGCTCCACCGGCCCGGGGGGAGCGCTTCTCCGCGGAGGGCCGCTTATGGCGCGCCTCTCCCGGGTGAGTTTCCTGAAATACGCCGAGAAAACTTTTCCGCTCGTCGCTGCAGCAGCACCAGCGGCTGGAGGCTCCACCGGGTCTCCGCCGCCCGGGTGTCCGACAGAGAAGACCAGCATCCCGGTCACGAGCAGGCAGGTGACCGCGGCGGCAGCGGCGGGAGTGAAGGGGCTTTTCGATCCAGCGGAGGGTTTCCACATTGTGGCGCTGTGGACGGATTCTTTCATGGAGAGGGAAAAAGTCTCAGAACTATTTTTCTTCCGTTTACAACATCTCCCCTGTGCGGACTCGACTTACTGCTGTCCCGGAGTGAATGCCCTCCTGCTGTGTGACTCTCTGCGTTATTATACACGGGGAAGTTTGACTCCACCAGTGGGCAGGACGGTGTCTTTCTGAACCAATGGCCGGTTTGAGCGCTCAAGTGTGGGCGGGGTTAACCCGCAGAGAGGCGGCGAGGTCTCTGGATGAACATCCACATGGCAGCGAGTCCTGCAAACAAGAAAACTTACTGTTAATAACACTTTCTCCAAACAGATGTTAAAACGGTGCTTTGCAGGAAGAATACAAAATGGAAATGGAAGACAGTGAAGACGATATAGGCTGTAAAACAAAGATAATTAAGTGTATAATCCACATAGTGAAATATAAAAATCAAGAAAAAGACAAAGAAAACAAAATAGATTTAGATTTGTTGTCACAATGCGTTGCTAAAAAACTTTTTTTTCTTCTTTTTTTTTCTTTTAGAGACCTGCACTCTTTGTCTTCTGTGAGGTTTTGCACGAGGTGTCATTTTTCAGCTTTGACCTTGGAGAAGTCGCGTCACGTTCAAACACTGTGCTGAGTAAATTCTCTCACTTTGTCTTTCATTATGTGAGGATATCTGCAAGAATCTTATTTTATGGTTGTTGTTTTAGCAATAATAGGACTCGTTAAAGATGTTTTTCTCTTTTTCTTTTGGGGTTTGGTTCTGTACAAGCATGCAGTCGGATGTATCTGCTCTCTGCTTGTATATGTACAAAGATCATCACTTTTAATGTCGTTTTAATCTTTTTTCCCCACTGTTTTCTCTTGAATTGAGCACCTGTCTGTCGGCTCTTTGTGCGTGTGGTGTTTTTAAGGCCTAGTAGTGAATTAGAGGGAGCAACAAGCACAGAAAAGTGTCGTTCTTAAAGGGAACAAAGGGGTAATATTAGCTTCTACCTCACTGCTACTGATGATCTCACACCGTTAATGACATAATGATAAAGTGCAGGTTTCATATGCAAAGTAACGTGCATGATAACTCGTTCGGAAAGCAACGTGCCTGGACTTCCTCTGTGTGGGAGCCTGGCGGGTCATTCTCCAAGTGGACAGATGTTGAACACGACCGTGACATCGGAGTGCTGTCAACTACACACACACACACACACACACACACACACACAGAGGACAGACGTGCCAAGCAGCTAGGTTGCCAGATCCACCAACCATCTGAGGAATGTTTCTTTCCTAATAATGTGCAGATTGTCTGTGCTGCATAATCTGTGCTGATCCCTCAAGCAAAGTCAGTATAATATAACTTTTTAAGAATCTCTCTGAACCACGAGGAAGAATAGACGTTCTGCACGTTAATGTATCGCGACGTACCGTAGAAGCAAGTGTAAAAATATCACAACATTAAATCTTGACGTCACATCCTGTAGCTTAACACCATTAAGATACACAGTTATCTTATTATGCATTACAAGACACTAAAACTTTGTGAGTCAGGGTGGTCCCATCATCTCACACACTCTACATGGTCCTGCATGTAGGCCTGCATAGACGCATGTGAGTCAAAAATGCTCTTTTATTTTACTTTTTGATCACAGTGCTGCTTCTTCATGAAGTGGCACACATAGATAGATAGGTACTTTATTATTGCCACGCAACAGTGTTGTGCTAATTGTTCTCTATAGCACGGTAGCTCAGTTCCAGTGCAAGGAAAGAACAAATAGACGGATGAGCCATGAGCACTAAACACACACGAAAAAAAGGAAGCAACGTGAATGTGAAAATATGTGCAGTGAAGGATATGATATGTACAGATCATAAGTTCAGCCTGCAGAGCAACATGGGTCCGCATACAGGAAGTTGTTGTAAGTGTAGGCGACAGTACAGCGCAACAGATAATCTTCAGAAACCTGTGATTTCAAACATCGAGTATGAACAAGAGTCTACGTCCAGTGACAGATATACTAACATGCTGGGGTTTGATGACGCAGGTATGATGTTTATCTCGTTCAGCATCTTAGTTTAGTGTGCAAGCATGATATTTTAGCCCGGATTAAACTGACAGAACCTCCTGATAACTGCCAGCGCGGCAAAAAATGAGAAGTAACATGTCAGCTGCTTTTACTTAAGTCAATGATCTGAGTGATTCCTCCACCAGTGCAGGAGCAGTGTCACGAGCACAGCATTAATGGCAGCACATGCTTGTCAATGCTATCTGAATGATGCTTACACTTCCCCTTCTCGAACATGCAGGCGGTATAAATAGTGACAGCATTAAGATTACGATGGGGATTTTGGGGCCCAAAAGATTTTGTTTCTGTGTTTCTTATCGCAGACGCAGATTTCCTGCTCTGCATGACATATTGAGGAAACAACTTAAAGAAACAGACGCATATTGAGTGAATCAGCGCGAGCAGAGCAACGCCAGACCTCTCATCATTTCCACTTATGTGTGTCTTTGTTGGGGAAAAAAACTTTCTTTGTTCCTACTCTTCAAAGATAAGAGCAGCTTACGGCCTCGACTTTCATCGTGCTGGAGATCATGTAGCACAACAGCTGAACTGCACATGCACTGACACACACGTTCCCCTCTTTATGATGGCTTTAATTTCCTCTCAAACAATGCAGTGCAGCCGCAGTGTGAGCTGAAGCTGGGTTTGGGTGTGTGAGTGTGTATCTGGAGAATGTTGTGGTTGTTGAATAGACGTGGATTAAAGAATCTCTATTTATAGTCCTGTCAGAAGCTGCGAGTGTGTGTGTGTGTGTGTCTCTTTCCCTTACGTCTGGGAGCATAACGGTCCTACGTGTGTGTGATATGTGCAACAGTAACATTCAAGGACAGTCATGCACATTTTTTCCAATGCTTAATCCCTCGCTCTTTGATTTTCTGCTCAAGTCTCCCTCCTCTCCCCTTCATCTGGTCGTCAATATGTTGCAGGATTCATAGTGCAAGGTCACAATTTTCCAAGCCTCAATTTGGGACTTTTTCCCCCCCCGTTTCCTCTCACTCTCTCCGAACGGCACAAACGGACAAGAAAATGCACATTCTTGACTTTTACAAGTCTCTTTCATCCGAATGAAACGAAGATCAACTGCATCTTAAATGTGGTTATTCCCGTGAAAAGAGAAACTGTAGAGCTGTGTGATTGCGAGTGGGAAGGAGAACAAACAACAAGGATGTTTTTATTCCTTTCTTCTTGCCAGAGCGAGGGATTGCTCTCAGACCACATCTAGATGCAGGATGCAGTGGTGGTGGGGGGAGCAAGTGATCGGGGTTTGGGGAGAGAGGAGGAGGAGGAGGAGGAGGAGGGGGAGGGAGGGGAGTTAGATATGCATAGGTCGCAGTCTGGGACAGAGCTTTGTGGCCGTCGTGGCGTCAGTCACGATTTCAGGGGATTCTGGTCCACAATGTGTTATTGATTAAAGCTTTTCTTTGCTTCGAGGATCAGGAAACAATTCATCTGCTTGTGCACTTTAGCCCGTGTGTGTGTGTTTCAAAGAATATGTCACTGAAAATGTAGTTTTTGTTTGTTTTGTGGATTCACAGCAGCGACGACCGGTTCTAATGAAGACAGTGAATCTGCACTCTGAACCTTTGCACATCCATTAGACATTTTACACATTTCTGCACAGCTCTTTTGTTTTAATTCCGATATATTGCACATATTGTTTAGTACCTATTCATATTTCTATTGTAAATTTCGTCACAGATATATTGTACATACTTTTATAGAATTTGCACAACTTTTTTTCTATTCTATTCCATTTCTTGTTTTGCGCTTGCTTTTATTTTAAAATGTTGTCTATGTCTGTCTTATGCATCAAAACACCCAAAGCAAAGTCCTTGTACATGAAAACGTACTTGGCAATAATTGGAATAATAAATAATTGGATTCTGATTCTAATAGATGCAGAAAAACTTCTCAAAAACGTCTCTAGAAACTCATCAAACTGCTCCTGCAGCATAATCCAGTTCTCCGCTCTTGATCCGAAGGTCACAACAAATATTGAATAGATTTCCACGAAACCTTGGCACTAACAAGGAGGCTTCTACATTATAGTTCAACATTTTGGAAAATACTTCAATTCGACTTTCTTCCCGAGAGACGACTGATATGTAGCCTGAGAGTTAAGTATACAGAGCTGCAGACGTGACATGGTCAGCCAAGCTTAACGCATAACTACAGAATCACATGGCGAATACCTTGGATGCACTTGAAGCAAATATAATACGTGCTATTATTAAAGGAATAGCTCAACATTTCGTGAATACACCTACTATTGCTTTCTTGCCAAGCGATAGACGCGAAGATAGATCTCACTCTTCATATCTGTCCATTAAATATGACGTGACAGCCAGCAGCTGGAGGCAGGGGGTCAATACATGCCTCACAGGAAGTGATTTCCCCCTGGGCCATATAACCGGTTAATTGGGCCAGTTCAGGTCCAAACAATCATCGTTATTGCTAAATACGTCAAGTCCAATTGAGTTTCTGCGGAGGCAATGGTATGACAAGGGAGAAAAGGCATTTGGCTTTAAACAATGAGCGACTTTAAACCAATTGATCAACAACAGGGAAACGGTTTGTTGCTCCGAGTGGCTGTTTTCCACGAATAGCGAGCCACAAACTTTTCCAAGCGACCTTTCAGCCAAAAGGGTCAGCCTACTTATAACATAGATTTTTTGTTGGGGGCATTGCTTTACGACACAACTTCTTTAGATACTGCACAATCATGGAAAGTGCGTGTGTGTGTGTGTGTGTGAGAGAGAGAGGGAGTGTATAATATTTATTTAAAGAAAGCGTGTTTTTCAGCCTCAAGGACAGGCGAACGAGAACAATCTGGATGGAGCTCTAATTGTTCTTCGTTCTTTCATTCCTCTATTTTTATCCGCCCTGCTCTCTCTTCTTGATTGCCTCCGTCCACTCACTTTTATTCAGCACATTCATTATCTCCTCCTGTGTCTGCGCTTCACCATCCCTCTGATTCTGTGCCACGGTAGGTACTTTCCACTGCGAACCACCGAACAAAGGAGGCATCCAGAAGACTGCGTGGTCGTGCCAAAGGTTCCTCCTGTTCGCTGCTTGTGTTTCACATTACTCGCCTGTTTTCATGCAATAATGCAATTAAAGCCACATTAACGGTGAAATGTGTGTGTGTGTTTTCAATCTATCCGAGACCTTCTGTTTCTTCTCCCGAACAAATTAACCAACAGACAAGAGAAATTTCCTTTCGCTATACAATTTCCCAGTATGAGTGTGTGTGTGTGTGTGTGTGTGTGGAGCTACAACAAGAGGTCTTGTCATCTTAACCAGGATTGTACAGTCATGTGCTTCTCATTAAAATACTTCCCTCAGTTTTGGAATAAAAGGACTGATACTGCACAGTATGTTTAAGAAAACTATTGGTAGTGCGTGTGTGTGTGTGTGTGTGTGTGTGTGTGTGTGTGTGTTACCCTTACTGTTGGTTAAAGGCCTAATGAAGAACCTGACAAGTGTTTCAGCTCAGCTGGAATAATGAACTGCGTGTCAATAGTACTGAAGGCTGACCTGGTGTAATATGGTGGATGATGGTGTGGTAACTTAAGGCTGTTGCTGCAGATAATGATGATGATGATGATGATGATTGCGAAACCGCTCAGAGCTACACAAGTTCCCAGACCAAAAAAAAAAAAGAAAAGCGAGTCATAATCATATGATTAATCGAAAACAGGAATAAATCTTCATGGATGACCTAGCAGCTACTTACGCAAAGCTGATTAACTTGGACCATGTGAGTCTATTAAATGATATCACACATACCACCCAGTGTGTGTGTGTGTGTGCGTGTGTGCGTGTGCGTGTGTGTGTGTGTGTGGGTTAGTTGGAGACAGCGTATGAATTGAAGCGCAGAGTCCCTGATCACAAGATTTCACAGCAGCAAACTTAATGAGTGTGCTGTGTGCATTGTGTGTGTTACACTCTGGGTTACTTTGTGCGTGTGTGTGTGTGTCTGTTTGAGAGGCAAAGAAGAACGGAGACAGGCAGATGGTGGGACTTTAAAAGGCTTGCTGGTGTGTTAAAGAGGCTGTTGAACTTTGATTAATGAAGACAGCGTATGAGATGCAGAGATAGAGGCGACCGCGAGAGAGGAAATCTCTGCTTTAGCGCCTGAAGGTAAAGATCCGAGATACTTTTATGTGTCCAGGTTTTCAGACATTCGTATCTAAGATTTTCCGTTGCCGCCTCAATACAAACATCTCTTTCCAGAAACAGTGAGTGTGCTACATGCACCGGGGGTTTGGCGTTTGATAGTCGAACAGTTGACTCTCAAATTGGGTTTAATCCAATAAGAATCCGGCTCATTTGTAAACGGCCTCTCGGAGCCAATCAAGGACTCTGCTTTTTCACTAAAGTCCCGCCTACATTAGTTTACTCTTTACTGGATGTGTTTAAAAATCAATCATTGTTATTAGGCGAAGAAATATTATATATCTCCCGCGATTAATCAACTTTTCAACTACTTTTTATGAGTAGTTGATGACTACTGAAATGCAGAATGCCCTAACATGCACACTACTATGCTTTTGATCGTGGGTCTAAAATATCCATTTTATGTTTTATGCAAATAAAACAACATATCCTGGTTGCCGAAGCTTGAATTTGACCCACATTTAATGATTTTTTTCTGGCCTCTTGGGGTCAGAGTAAATAAGCCATGAAAACAACATTACATGTGACGTCAGCATTCATCTGAAGTCCAATCTTCACTCTGCTTTTCGCTCTGTTTTGGTCTCCACCAGCTCCCGAGGGAGAAACCGGACTCTTTAGCTCTTCAGAGTAAAAGTCTTTTTGGCCGGAAATTCTCATATTTCCTCCAGATGATTCAAGGAGAGGAGGACGGTGAAGACAATAAACACTAAAGTATTAATCTTGGCAATATATTCTGCTATATACTAATATATTCTAACATAGTCCACATTTACCGTTAAAAGACCAAAACATTGGGTGATTTGTTCAGGTCTTAACTTCAACATTTTGTGAAACATCGCTTCGAGATTTTGGTTTGAAAATGCTCTAAAATGGTCACTTTAGCTGTTAAGTTTCAAAGCAATTCTCCTGGGAGGAATTCAGAAGGTGGCCTCGATGTTAAATATGTGATTACGACCCTGCATCTAAAAGAAAAGCACGTCTCTGAATGTGCATATGAGGCTGATAGAGTCCTGCAGGCGTGAATCAAACGTGTGCTCGTAACGGCCCTGTCGTCCTTTACGACTCCTCTTCCTCATTTCTTACCCAGCGGGTCCATTTTCATAACTCCTGAGCCTCTCGCAGCAGCTTATTTTATTAGATCACGCGCGCTGTTTGGAATAGTTAGACCGACGATGGCCCTGTAACGCAGCACGCGGCACCGCAGAGACTCAAGCGGGATTTTGTTTTCTCTCTTCACCTTTTTCACTTCCTGCCATCACCTCTCCCACGACCGTACCACAGGCTGCACTGAACCCCCCGCTCTACGTTATCACTCACATCAAAGGCAGGGACATGATGATAAAGCACAGTGTGTGTGCGTGTGTGTGTGTGTGTGTTTGAGTCTCACAGTGAGGGTGAGAGACCCAAATAGGGCTGAAGAAGACTAATAATGAAGGGAAGAAGAGGGAAATGAACTGCTGTTTGATTTGGCTCCGAGCCAAAAGACATCAAATCAGTCTGGATTAATATCGCCGCACACACACACACACACACACACACACACACACATGGACACACAGAAAGGGGTTATGGGTGAAGGGAAAATAACAAGTGAATGAAAAGAAAACAGATGAATATGGAGGCGAGAGGTTCGTGTGTCTGGTGGCGAAGGAAAAACCCTTTTCCCAGAATGGATGGACGGATGTGTAGAATAAACATCACAAATAACCACTTTGTGACCTAAGATGTGTGACAGATAAGGTAACGGATTATCCCTTTAACATCCAGGCTTTTACCTTTATTTATTCTTTATTTCCCTTTAAGTAGCTTTAAGGTTGGAACAATGTCCCGACTTTTGCATTTACGTTCTGTATCGGCTCATTAAAACTCTTTATTTATTTATAGGTCATCACGGAGGAGACACCGCATAGGAAAAATCCAGGCAACCGAAATATTGTGTGCGACAACACGGCAATCGCACACACATTACAAATGCACATACATACTTAGGAAATACAAAACAAATAATTGCCGTGAATAATAAAGAAAAAATTATGTAAACTCAGGAGAGCCCAAGATAATATATTCAAGTCTTTCAAATGAAATTCAATTACAGTTTATTACAAATATATATATATTTTTTACCTCCATTTAAACATCCTATGATCCAAAGTCTTTATTATATACAGTGAATTAAATATTACAAACGCAGGAACGTTTTTATGGCCAGTCCATCTGATGTAAAAGTCAAACTCAGATATTGGCATCTTTGGAAACTTTAGAAACTTTTGATCTCACGAAGGAGAAATAAAGTTTGACTAAAGTTTGGCTGCACCTTCTGCGTTCGTAATGGTCGCTGGTCGGTTTAAGAGGTTAAACTTGTTTTCATTACGATTCTCCTCCGACGCTGTGAGCTCAGCCAGCCGCCGCCCTCAGTGTTCTCCCTCCAAACCTTGAAATCCAGCGTCCGATTGGTTCCCCCTCCCCCCCCGGAGATTCACCTTTAACCCCTGCTTTCCTGGCCCCTGAAATCCATACCGTCTGCCCTGACCTCCTCCCTCACACACTCACTTTCACACACACACATTTAACAACTTCAGCCCCATCCTCAGGTTCTGTGAAATCCAGCCAAGCAACTCTAAGCCATGACAAATGCAGGGGAGCCTGTGGTCTGTGTGCGTCGCCTCCACACGGTCACAGTCATGTCTCTAAACTGGACAGTGAATCTGATATGAAATTGAAACAGGTAAAGCACCATTCGAACCTCCGCGTCGGTGGGGCGATGTCTCTGCTTTGAAACTAAATCTTTCAAAGGAGGACTTTTAACAATTTGAGGACAGGAGGAGGAGGAGGAGGAAAAGCAGCCGATCAGGTTTTGTTTGCCTCCACAGACTGATAAATCTACAGCTGTTATTCAATTTCAAACACACTTATCTGGCTGAACTGTCTGCTCTCCCTGAGATCTGACCTTCACTCTCTAAAGGAGACTTTCCATGCGACGACGCTTACGGCGAGTGTGTTGTCAATGTGGCCGCAGGGGAACATCAATTCATATTCATCTATAGGATGTCCCGCTATGAAGATGTCAGAGCGTAAGAACACAAATGGGACAGCTCGGTATGTGAACGACAGAGACGGCGAGCGAAACAAAACGATGCAGCTGCAGACAAACTGTAATTCGTAATTCCATGAATTCCGTGGTTTCCGGATGAAACTTCCCTTTGGGCCCAAATGTGCGCAAAAGAAAAATCCGTGCAATGTCCTCACAAGCGTAGCCAAACAAGAACATGCTTGTGTCTGGGGTGTGAATGATAATAACACTTTCAAATATGGCAACGCATTAATGTGTCCCACCTTTTTGGGTCTGTGTGAATGTGATAGTGACGGCCGCAGAGTCTTATCTTATCAGCGAGGTATAAACAGGCCTGCAGCCGAGGTGTGTGGCCTTAGTCTGACGCCTGCAAATCTCCTCTCACACACCGCCAATTACATCCTCGTTAAGGACTGATCTGTCACACACACACACAGACTCCCACATACACACACACACACACACACACTGCATGCATAGTCCAGCTTTCTACTTAAAGTTATGAATATGAAATGTCAGAGGTGTCCAAAGTTGAGAAGGGCCCCGCGCTCTTCAGGCTGTACAGCTACCATACGTTGTGTATTTTGAAGACGAAAATATAGAAAAAAATATGGCAACACATATGTTTATGTTTATGTCACAAGTGCTCAGTCTTTGGATGAAAACTATAGATTCTGTTGTACCACTTTCTAATAAGTCATCTTTTATAAGGGTTTAAAAGTAACAATTGATGGCTAATTAATGATATTTAATGCTTTATGGATCAGTTACGCCAGACGAACAGCTTTGCGAGAACACAAAAGTGTCTACCAGCCCGAAAAAACAGCACGCTGCATCCCGTTTTTGGAAACCGTACAAAAAACCGACGTGTCTAAACAACAGAATTTCTAACTCCTTGCAAGGAAGCGAATACTCCCAAAATGTCAGACTGTTCCTTTAAAGCAGTCCTGCATCATAACCCATATTTCGTATGAGGCAAATATACATCATTTTGTAAAATATTGCTAAATACTCTGCTTCTATATCCCTTCATGTCAAACTACCGGCCCTCTCTCTCTCTCTCTCTCTCTGTCTCTGTGTGTGTGTGTGTGTGTGTGTGTGTGTGTGTGTGTGTGTGTGTGT
>CALSBV010012195.1:624308-634424 GCA_943590825.1 Bovichtus diacanthus | reverse complement strand
TGTGTGTGTGTGTGTGTGTGTGTGTGTGTGTGTGTGTGTGTGTGTGTCTCCTGGAGCGACCGAATCAAATCAAGGATAAGTAATACCAAAATAAATCAGAACAGAGTCACCAGTGAGTCATCATGGTGTGAGAAGAACAACTCTTTCTCACACACACACACACACACACACACACACACACACGTAGCTGCCCTTATAGTGCAACACTTTCCACTGACACTGATAAGCAAACAACCCCAGGGACACGTAGCATCACTGCTTTAGCATTCTGTACATGTTGACTATCTGTGGATGTTTCACATATATGTTTCTAATAAGCCCTGCAATTCTTTACAGTAAGAAAGCTCATTTTTCTCCTAAAACCCCTGGCTTAGAGCCCTCCAAATGTAGCCATCTATGGGTTTAATTCTCCTCAGGACTCAAACATGACAAGAGGAATCAGTGGAAACCAATCAGAGGACGACTTGGATCAACAGGCGAAACTCTGGTCAGATTGAACTAATCCTCGCCGACCCCGAGACCGTATCTGGAGTGTGCTCCAGGCACTTTACAGTCCGGTAGACAAAAGCCGCTCCAATCCTCTGAAATACTTTGAGTGTTTTTATTTGAGCTGGCCTCAGAGAGCAACATGGTTTTCCCAGGAGTCTGCTTCAAGTCCAACTTATCGGCCTCCCGGTATATCTTATTTGTGCATTCTTGCGAGACGCGTGGCGCTGGAAGCTTGGTGACATAGTTGACAACTAGATTTCTCGGCTGCTAATTAAACATTAAGTTACGATGGTTTCAGCGAACGTGTTAGCACCACCCACTCCTGTCTCGCAGCTCTTTTCTGAAGGAGTTTATTCTCCAGCAGAGCTCGGGTGTGTTGATATTTATCCTCACGCCTCTGCACGTCTTCATTCAGAACACTTCTCCAAACACTTGAACTGTGGTCATTCTCTGCCGCAGGTATTAATCATCTTCATTCACTTTCATCCAAACTGCTCTTAACCCACGACTCCTATTCATTTCTGTAACTCGCACCTCTCAGGGAACTCCAGCTTGTTCCATAAATGTGTAACCGAGCACCATTCCTGCACACAGGTCCGTTTGGCACCTTTTTGAGCTCGTGCCTCTGCTGCTTCACTCATGTGGCACATGTGACACAGCATTTCTCTCCACTAGATGGCGCTGCCGCCTCTTTCTCTGGCATGTCTCACACTCATGTACATAAATCCTCATAGCCATTTTTTTTCCCCAGCCCCTAAACGCACACACACTCCTGCATGGACAAATGCGTGTATGGGAGGGCTTTTTTTCGGATCCGTTATTCTAACGAGAAGACAGGGGATGGTTCACACAGCCCGAGATGGATGGGCTGATGTGATCTGCTCATCCCAGCTCATGCGTCTTCCCCATGAAGTAGAAGAAAAAAATCATTTTGAGGAGGCCGTGGGGAATTATTTTACTCTGGCACAGTTTGTCTGTCCTGCCTCCCCTCTGTCTCCCCCTCCACCCGCTCCTCTCTCCATCCTTTCTCTTGTAACTACGCCCCCTGGCTGTTTGTGTCAGTGTTCTTCCAGAGACTGCCTGGTGAGATGAGGGTGGAAAAAAAACCTATAGCCTGTAGCCAACAGACAAAACAGGCCTGTGCGTCTCCTGTGACGTCGGTGGACACTTGTCTTATGTACCATAGGACAGGATGAGGTGTATAGTTCAGAGATGAGTAAGAGCAGAATGTGAGACTCCCTGTATTTGCATATTACCCTCATTAATGCGCAGCATGTAAAAGGACAGTGATGCATAGGAAATAATCACCTCGCAGAAGGACATGTGATCCGTGTTTAAGCTCTAATTATAGCCGTTATGCGATTCAATTTCATGCTTTTATAACCTGAAAAGGAATGTATTCATATTTTCACTTTAACACCAAGTCAAGAAGTAGAACGCAGACATGAAATAAATACTGTCACATCTACCATGAACATGCACAAATTAACACTTGAGATGAACAAAAAGAATATTATAATAAATAAAATGACCCTAAGAGATGCTATGGGTATATGAAAAGAGATACAGAAATCTTATAGCTCGCAGTTTTGTGGTGCTTCGAAAAAGTAGGATGACAAAAGAAGAGGGGAATAAAATGTAGAAAGTCACTCGTCTGATTTGTCATCCGATTCTTTCCAAACAACAGAAACGGTAAACTATGAGATTCAAGTCCATTGGGATGCCACAAAGTTCATTTAAGTTTTGTTTGCAAGGCCTAGTTTGCTTTAAACTGCCAACGGTTGTTTAAACTTTTTAAACAACCATTTATTTAAATCCCATTGAGATTACAAAAATCTCTTTTCCATGGGAGCCAAGAAAGCAGCACCACAGTGTTTCAAACATACACGCAGAGTTTCAAAAACGCATTACACAAACATACAGTATCAACAGTGAACGGACCAAAGAGTAGACTTTTAAGTGCAGTGAAAACCTGCTGATTGTTCTTCTCAGACCTTCTAACTTCCACTGAAACCGACATGAAGCGTCTGTAGAAGCGAACACTCCTGCAGCTTCCAGACCAGAGTTCACAAATGTTCTCAACATCTCCTCCAATCAACACAATCACATGCGTTTGCACTGTATTAACCTCAAACTGTCATTACGTTTCACAGCAGTGTGAGACATGAGAGATCTATAAGAGGCATCCTTCACTTTCCCTTTACAGTTTTTTTATTTATTATTTTTCTAAGTTCTTTTTTTTTCTTCTCCCGAATCGAACATCTTGGCCGACGTTCAGACTGAAAACAGCCCGAAGGAGGGTGCGTTGGTGGGGGTGTGTTGCTTCAGGCCCTGCTGAGACTATGACATACGATCCAGGGAATCCAGTTTGATTAATCTGTGAATTCAAAGGCTTCTCAGACGAGCAAATACACTGTGTCACACAGGATTTTACTCTGGGAAGCTGCCACAGCGGCAACTATGTTGAAATACGCGGCTCATGTCGTATTTCATTCACATTCGGACGCGCGGTAGTTCACCTTACCTGCCCGTCTTACATCTCTGGGAGTAAATTGGAGTATCAGGAGGAAACCTGCGCAGACAGGAAAAACCAAAAGAACAGGAAAAATGTTGTGTCGCAACTTTGATTGACTACTTCTGCCAAAGACGAGCTCTTAAAGCTAGAGGCCAAATCAAGTCCATTTAATATATATAACCCAACATCACATGTGTATCTATATGGTTGCATTATACAGGTATGGGCTTCATAATCCGTGCAACATGTCACACACTCTGTCCTGAGAACCATGAATGCAGAAGCCTGAAGAACTTCTTCAGCGATAGAAATTTCAGTCACACTCTCCCCGTTCGCTGCTCAACATTGACTTTTCCTCAGTGAACCGTCGCTGCGCTTTGCTTGTCTTATATCCGTGTAAAAAAAAAAAAAAAAAAACTTTCTGTTTCTGTGGCTTGAACTGAACTCCGACATGACCGCAGGAGGAGAGATGGGCTGAGAGGGGGATATAAAAGGTTGCTTGAGTTTTATAGCTGCTGATATATAGTGAAAGACTCTGCTGGAGGGAGAAGGATAAAAGGCCAAACTGAGGGATGACCAGGTTACAGTGAAGGCAGAGCAACGCGTGCATGTCTGCCACACAACTCTTCACTACGGACTTGATGTACGAGAGTCACTTCGTGGCCCCGTACGCAAGCCGAAGGGTATTGAATATGATATGAGCGGCTCTGTCCTCTCACGTTTGTCGCCTCTCTCGCCTCAATGTTTCCTCGAGCGCTGTCTGCAGAGGCTGCCAGTTCAAGCCTCCCTCATATCAATTCCAGAGGAAAAATGGTTAAAACATGAATATTTCTCAGCTGTACTCCAATTAGGACAAGCAAAAGGTAATCCAAGAGTCATACTCTCTCGCACGCAACCGCAGAAGCAGGAACAAAGATGACTTAAGAAGAGATGAAATATTTATGATTCAGAGCAGAGTGTTGGGAGCGAGGAATTGCCCCGGGCTCATCCAGTAGCTGAACTTCATTTAAAAAATCACTCGTTTCCTCTGTAACCGGCACAGAAAACACACACTGATGGACACACTTGGTAAGACACCTCCACCAGTCAACGATGAAGACGACTTACTTTGGATTTTACTTTTGCATTTTTGGATTGGTGATGCGGAGGAATGGTCACTTTGCCTGCTCACAAGGCAGAAAATTAGACGGTGAATGTAAAATGACAGATTGCTGAGCACAGGTTGATACTGGGGGGACATCAAGTGCAAAATGTAAAACTTAGCACATAAGGGCATACTGTATAACTTGCTTTGATGTTATCTATAAATATTCAGTATATTATGATTTATAATACGTACGTATATAAGTACTTTGTGAATGATTATGTATTGCACACGAGCAGAATCTCTTTCAGCTCGTGAGCCATGTTTTTCCCATGAAGAGAGCTGAACCCTCAGGAGTTTCAGATGTGATGCTTCGCCCGATGGGTCCGTTTCAGCTTTGACTTCATCTTCTTCCCTTTTTTTTTGTTGTTTGTTTTCTGGGCGCTTTATGTCTGATTCTCTGATTGTAGACAATGAGACACAAAGGACGTCATTTAGCAGTCGGATAACAAATAATACGACAGGGAACATATTGATGAGAACAACATCATTATTTTTCACTTTTGTTAACATAACAAGATAGGGCATGGCCTTTACAGACGGACTATACTGAACCCGTCACAATGTCTGCCTCAGTTGTGTTCGTTCTTGCACATTCTGTCCCTCTTTTCAGCCACATTCCCACTTCCCCCCCTTTATTTTCTACCCGTCCATCAGACATCCTCAGCCTCTTGCACCTGTCCCAGTCACCTCCTGCCTTTGCAGTAACCTGCAACGTAAACTTGTGTCTTACTCTGACTCCCTTTGTGTCGTGCTCTCTTGTTCAAGTGAGCTGTTTCCGCGAGCCACTGCAGAATCCCCATCGCCACTGACCGAACCGGTGACTTTAGGCAGAGGAGCTCAACGTGGACACGACGCGACAGCTCGGCTGTGATTGATAGAAGCCTCTCAAAAGACGGCGAAAGCCACAGAAACAGTCCTCTGCTGTAAATAGACGGCGTCTGAGGTGTCAACCTTAAGCACAGTGCTCGCTGCTTAATGTCGGGCCATATGAGCGGTGATGCGTTCACTGACTGACGTGCGAAAAGTGCATTTGAACGTGACAGCTTGGTTTAGGAATAAAAATGGTCAAACTACATAGTGACTACACATCTTTAAATTGAGGTGGAAAAAACCTCATTGTCACTGTTCTCCACAGAAATATTGTTTTGCTGCACATTTCAGCAACAGTCACATCCAAACGCTCAAAGTGTGACGTGGTTGATGAATGGTTTTCAGGCTTTTATCAAATTTATCAGAACTTTTCTAAATCTAGCGTTCTCTGACTACAAGAATGGCAGAATGAGTTCCTTCTTTCAGAGGAGGAGCTTTTACTTCACATGATTTTGTTATGCCAGACGTCTTATTGTTTGTCAAATTTCCTTTCCTTTCCTTTTCCTTTGTTTTCCTGCCACCTGCCACTCATTGGTGGTGGTGAAAACATAGCAAACACGAGGGCAACAGACAACAAAAACTAGATTCAAAGACCGCTTCTAAGATCTCTGGGAATGCTGCTGTCAAACAAAAAATGTTGTCCTTGACAAAATGTAATGTTTTGTCATTTATTCATTCTGCTATGCACGTACAAATGCACCATGTATAATGCACCAGAAAGAACTTTGTCTTCTGCCTGAGGCTCTACAAATAAAAATATTAATATTATCATTCATCCAGAAGAACTCATCTGAAAGATTTAACTAAAAAGTGTAGCTCTAAAATAATCCTATAATAAGTAATAAAACATGACATTTGTTGCATCTTAAATCTCACCTAAATCCCATAACAAACAACATATTTTCTCTTTAGGGAGACCAGTAAACCAGCGTATGAATAAATTACCTGAACTTCAACACACTTGTTTTTCATTTGTGTTTGTAATTTAGGTTGGTGCTGCAGGGTTGACGTATCTTTGTTGGCCCCCCTGGAAGTTAGCACCGCACTGCTTACTTTGAAAGAAAGCCAATAGAATTTTTCCTTTGCATTTTGGACTATCGCAGAAAATAAGCTCAGTGGCAGACAGACGTTTTGGGATACTTACACGTTTAAGTCAGCTAGATACTTTTCACAATTGAACACCGCTCTTGAAGTGTAAATGCAGTCGGCAGGAGTAAAAAGAAGATGTTAGGCTACGGACGAACTACGCCACCGTCGCATGACTTCACGTCACCACAACTGAACTAAAGGCGACTGATGTTCAGGCATCGAACCCAAAACCCCTTCAATAAACCCACTGACACCGAGACGATGGAACCGGAAGTGCAAACATTCATTTAGTAGTATATGCTGTATATGCCGTATGTATATGCTGTATATGCTGTATATGCCGTATGTATATGCTGTATATGCCGTATGTATGTGGCGTATGTATATGCCGTATATGCCGTATGTATATGCCGTATATGCCATATATGCCGCATATGCCGTATATGCCGTATATGCCCTATATGCCGCATATGCCGTATATGCCGTATATGCCCTATATGCCGCATATGCCATATATGCCCTATATGCCGCATATGCCATATATGCCATATATGCCCTATATGCCGCATATGCCGTATATGCCGTATATGCCCTATATGCCATATATGCCCTATATGCCATATATGCCCTATATATATGCCATATATGCCGTATATGCTGTATGTATATGCCGCATATGCCATACATGCCGCATATGCCGTATATGCCATATATGCCCTATATGCCGTATATGCCGTATATGCCGTATATGCTGTTAAAGGGATTTGTGGTGTAAATAGTGCTGGAAAAGTGTGAGACGAGTAAAAGAAATGGTTTCAGAAGCAACTGTGAAAGGTCACTCAGATCAGGGAAAGAAGCTGCATGCACAGAGAGAGGGGGAGGGAAGGGGAGGGGGGGGGCCCGAGTATGTGGAGGGTAAGCGATGCCTCTGGAAATTGATTGTACTCGTATACACATCCTGATGGCTGAGACGGTTCGTTAAACGCTTTCAAAGATTCAATTAATAGCAGAAATGAGATCATTCTGTGTGCATGTGTATACATGTGTATGTTTGTGCATGTGTGCGCGAGTGTATGTAGAACATGATTCATATGTGCCTTCAGCAGGGATCCCGGCATTACCACAAGCAGAGATGCTCAAATGATTTATGATAATCACTTCCTGTCCTCAGTGGAAGCACAATATGAAATATGAGGGAGAGAGAGAGAGAGAGAGGGAGAGAGAGGGAGAGAGGGAGAGGGAGAGAGAGGGAGAGAGAGAGACAGAGGGAGAGAGAGGGAGAGAGAGAGAGGGAGAGAGAGAGGGAGAGAATTGTGCACAGTGGAGGGTTGACTGCAGTGTTTTGCATCCAACAGTGAGGGTTCAGAGATCTCTGTGTGATATGTTTCCATTTATTATAAGGAGAGACATCATGTCAATAACTCCGTTATTGTGTACGTGTGCGTGAGGAAGCTTTCTGCAAGCGTTTACCATTTGCAGACGAAAATCAATCAAGACTTGTTTGTCTCAAACGCCATAAAGTGATGTGTAGTTTGTGCCGTGTGACAGTGGTTCCTGGAATGAGAGACTGAAGGAATAAATAAAGAAAGAAATCAACAGAATGTTTTTGTTTACTCCCTTCCTTATCGAATCATTAAACCGTTACATTTTGTATTTAAAACACTCAGATTGAATCTCTGCAAGCTTCTGTATTTTTGCACCATGAGCGTTCGCACACATGGACACTTTTGACCCACACTGAGGCTACTTTCACCCCGGCCACCACAAGAACAATAACAAAGAGGTCACACACAGTAAAGATGGTGTTGACGTTTATGGTGTCATTTATAAGCCGATGTGCAGTGGAAGCAGAGTGAATTCATGAGCGGATGATAACAATCACTGACGTCGTCGCCGCTCTCTTCCATGTTTGTATTCACCGAGTGACTCTCGCCTGCGCAGAATGATGAAGAATGTCTGTTCAGAGCGACGTGAATGCCGCGTGGTTTCCAGTATGTCTGTTCGGACTGAGGTCGCATTGCAAAAACATCAGACCTGTATCTGATGTAGGATGTGTGGCATGTGGCACCTTGTACGGTAGCCTCTGAATGTGTGTGCATGTGTGTGCATGTGTGTGCATGTGTGTGCATGTGCGTGCATGCTGATGTGTCGTAAAGTGCTTTGAGTAAATGCGAAGACTGGAAAAGCGCTATATAAATGCAGACCATTTACCATTCATGTGATTTGTGCTGCTCACACAAAACCCCAGATCTGAGTCACATATGGCCAAAATAAATCCGATTTGCAGTCTTAATGTAGCCAAAAACACACTTAAAAATCCCGTTCTGCCATCAGTTCAGACTCTCACACTGGCCAGACTCTGACCAACTCTTCCTTTGCATATGTGTGTGTGTGCGTGTGTGTGTGTGTGTGTGAGTGTGAGTGTGTGAGTGTGTGTGCTTCACTTTGGCAAGTTGAAAAGCATGTCAAATGAAGATGTCCCCCTTAAAGTACGATACAAGCCGTTTTACGTTCTTCTTCTGCCCCATTTAAACTAGCACGTCTTTGTTTCCATAAATTCTTGGGCCGCGTGAGTGAATCTGCAGCTTCGTAAAACCCCATTAACAATTAAGCCCCCGCACACTTGCTGTTTGGGTGAAAGTTATTGACTGAAGCAGTCAAGTCAGATGGTTTGAGCTGTGCAGAGAATTAACACCAAGCCTTCTCAGTGATGGATTACTTTCATATTCACGAGGAGCGCTGTCAGCAGGAGTTCGACGTTCAAACTGAGCGGGAATGTTTCCAAGTTCCAGTTACTGTTGAGAGCTCGTGTTTTACCCCACATCAATTACCTCACATCAAATGCAATATGTGCATGTCAGCGTAGATTATACTGTGCCATTTCAAAAGCTTGAGTGTTCATGGTACATGGTTGTGGTTCTCTGCTGCCACAAAGGGACTGCGACTGCTGTGATTGGCTGCTTTAGCTGCTTTTTTGGTTTCTCCTCACGTTTCCCTACAAGTAGACTAGAGATTGGCGAGAGTAAGATAAGACTGAGCTCACCATGAACTCCAACTCCAGCTCTTTCTATTATTTTCCTCCAGTCTCTCTCCTTTTCCCTCCAGTCTCTGTACCTCTGAAAGCCCCAATTGTGAATGTATTCCTAAACATTTTCAACCGCCTTGGTACGGGGCGCCCCGGGCAAATTTGTGTCCACTCACATCTTAACATTGACTACATGGTGGCAACAGAAAACCTTCAGTTCACTGCAGACGTTGCTGAAATAACCGAAACACACAAACTGCACAGCATTTTTCAGTAATGGGACGAGATAAGATAGAAGTTACCGCCACGTAACTCTAGTTCTAAATAGGCCATTCACATACGATAGGCCACTGTAGGTATCTATGACTGGACTGACTTCATTCCCCTGCCTCGTGCATAACTCATTTATATTTGAAATGTGTTCTTAAATTAGACCTGTAAATGAAATGTCCTGCATCCTGAAACCAATGGTCACTTCATCCAGTTTCTTTCTTTAATTTACGAAGTTTGGCCTCACCGAAGGGCTCTGTGACGCTCTTCTGAGGGATGATTCTCGCAGCAGCTCCTCTTTGAGGAAATGCCCTCCGGCGGCCGCTTTCAAATCAAGGAGGTTCAGAAGGAGTGCCTTGCCTGGGGCTTTTCAACTCTTGGTTGGTAAACCTTTGGCACATTAAGCTACATTTAGTTTTTAGCTTATTTTTTTCTTTGTAATTAATTGTGGTATTTTGTGATGTGTTTAGGTCATTAACTTACATGTATATATTTGTACTGTCGTCATATATTCATGCGTTTAGAAGTCTAGTCTGCCAGACTATACTTACCCCCGTGTCCTGTCCATATTATATATTATAATATATATATTTATTGTTCTGTGTATATGTATACGGTACATGTGTATGAGTATGTATGTGTATATATATACACATATACTGTGTATATATATACACACATATACATATATATATATATGTATATGTGTGT
>CALSBV010012195.1:583498-607599 GCA_943590825.1 Bovichtus diacanthus | reverse complement strand
GTACTTCATTCAGAGGGAACTTAAAGGGTCAGTTCACCCCCAATAAATCCCCAATCCTCCAATAAAAGACACATAGTAACAATTTACACATTCATAATACTTCTAAATAAGGACATAATAAAGGTACATTGTAACATCATACTGTATATATTGATTTTTATTACAATAGCACATCAGTTTTTAAACGTTGTCAATGTTGTACATGTAAATGTCTTAAAAGAAGACAATTCTCTAACCCTAACCCCAAAAAAAGTTTCTGCCAATTTTTTCAAAGCTGACAAGCACGGGCATGTGCACGCAGTTCATACAGTAACCTGTACCAGCACTAGTCATTCATTTCATCTTCAATCCCAATAACTGTTTTCTTTTCAAACTTGTGGGCGTGTATAGCCCTTTGAGCCGTTAATTGAAGCTGAACTATGAGCAACATTTTCTCGACTTTTTTCACAAGTCTGTCTACCTTTTTTGGGTCGCTTTGCAGTGTAGGCAGTTGTTGGCAATGCTGGAAGAGCAACTTTTCCTGCATGATATTCCTCCGGTTGTATCAGGCATTCACCAAAGGGACGTGAACGTGCTTCTGCATTTGTAGAACAGCCAATAGAATCGCTCTCGCTCTGAAATGACCTGTGATTGGCCAAAGTGTCCTGTCACGGACAAAATGTTCTAAAGCCTGAAAACAGAGCCATGAGGAGGTGCAGGGGTGTAGTGTAGTCAGAACACTTCAAATACAATATATGAGACAATATAATGGACTCTTTGCCCAATGACGCCAAAACAGGTTCAGTTACAAAAAGACGAAAGCTTTGTTTTATAAACTGTTGCAGTTTGTCTTTTAGTTTGTTAGGGTGAGTGTAGGAGATGATGGGTCTTTCTCACGGGAGAAATCTTGATCCTCGGTCGACTAGTACGAAAAGCAAAGGTGTTACTAATGACATTAACGGCAGCTCGGTACTATTCAAGTGTTCCAGTTAGCCATGACGCTGTGACAGTCAGCCGGCATAAATGATACCAAGAACCTGAATAGGAAGGAACTAAATGGAATTCAGCCATAATTGATTTCAGACATCCCTGTTTGTGAATTGCCTTCGGGTTCTTAAAGCACTCACAAGGATGTGATGAGGGCGTGAACACATCTTCATTACACAATTTCAGATGGCCAGAGGACTCACACTGAGGCACTTCAAATCATGATTGCTTTCATTTCTCCAGTCTTTTTTATCCTCTCAGATCTTTTTCTTCACATCTTCTCATCAATCAGTATTTTTCTTTGTACTCTTTCTGCCCACCTCTCTTTCTTTTGTTCCGTTTTGGTCATCTCCTTTTCTCCTTGCGTCACTGCTGCACCAGTGTCACAAACTTAAATAGCCTGTTTTCCTTTCTCTTTCAACTGCTTCATTACCATTTTCATATTTCCTTTTTTGGCAATGAGACAAGGGTAATTTAACCCAAGAGCGGAGAGGCATGCAATGCACACTAAAGGCACAGAAACAGTCAACTAAAATTGCTGTGCAATATTCTGCAGGATGGCGTGCTGTTGCGAAGCCAAAAACACAGCTTATACTTGAAAAGTTGATCACAAAAGGGAAATTGATTTTTGCGCTTCTCACTGTTAAAAATGACATGACGTCAAATTGCTTTTACCTAACAAATTAAACATTGATAGCAGACAGTGGAATGATGTGCCTCACCTCAGTGATTGCATCTGTCTCAACAGAAGACAACAAAACGATTCTTCTAAATCAAAGTTTCTGCCTGTTTGTTTTAGGCCACACTCATCTGTTCCAGCACATGTTTGCACTGCAACCATTTGTACCAGAAGGATTCTCTGCACAGATGTATCATAACCCATCATACCAAGCCTGTCTCAGTAAGTCATGCCAGTGTGACAGTGAACCAGCGTTCACAATACCAGGACCCTGAACCTGAAGCAACTAAACTGAATTCAGCCATCATTTATTGTATTATTTACACCTGTGCTGTTCCTGCTGTGGCACGTTATTATGTGTCCTGTGGCTTTTTGGATGCTCAGCACTGACGCCACACATGTGGATGTGACTTGCTTTCAGCCACTGATGCACCTGAGAGGATATACTGAAACGGTGACTTGTCGATTTGTTAATTTGGTCTGTGCAGCAATTTGGAACTTGGGCTTCGGGCTTCGGGCTTGCCCTACGCAGATTTCTAGTTACAGCATTTTTCAGATTTTGCTGCAGCGCACCCAAATCCCAACAGTTTCTCTCCACCTATTGACTCAAATCAGGAAAGTTATGGTTTATGGTCGAAACCTTAAACCCCAAGCCCGCAGGGCGCCTCGCCACATTGAATGTTTACGTTTTAAAAGGACTTTACAGTTTCTACTTAGGGCTGCAACTAACAGATATTTTCATTATCAATCAATCTGCTGATTGTTACCTTGATGCCGTCACAGTTCCCTAGAGCCCAAGTTCACTTAAAGTAGCTTTTTTTTTGTCCAACCAACAGTCCAATAAAGATAGCCGTCCTAAAAAATGCCAACTGACTAATTGATGAACTGTTTAATTGTTTCAGATACTTAAGTGCCAACATAATGGGACTTGCAGTGCTGTAGGAAAACAAGAGAGTTTACCTTTAGAAAGAAGGTATAAAATATTCAAACGTCTGTCTTTTTGCCTCAAGCAGAAGTAGAAGCACAGTATTGTCTGCTGGATATTTCTATTTGTTACCGCTGTTGGTTTTAGTGGTTTTCACACTCAGTCTTACATCAAAGCAAATACTGCTGTGATATTGATTCAGTCAACTGAATAAGGCAAAACGAAAATAGCAGTTCTGATGCTGATTGAGACAGCTGAGTCACCAGATTAGGCGAGAACTCAGCATGACAGGTGGAAAAGTTCCCGGAGATTTGAAGACAGCTGGGAAAACTTACAAATTCGATTTAATACTTTCTCAAAAAAAAAAAAGAAAAAAAAGACTCTTCGTTCTGCAATCACGTCATCTGAAGATTTAATCAGTCTCGACTGAGACGCTCGAGATCTGACCGGACGAGCAGGAGGACACTGTTCTACAGAATTTAATTTAGCCAAAGAAACAGACCACCTTATCCTGCTTAATTTAGAAAGCTAAAGTTAGTCTGGCACAGATAAAATCTTCATTTTATAAAACTATTTTATTTCGTCCAATTGTTCAAATCAGAGCCAATCGTAAAATCGCTTTTGTTTGTATGTGTGTGTTTGTGTGTACGGAGTGAGGAGAGTGAAAAATGGATTTAACCGTTTTGATATCACTTTTTCATTACTGAAAAATGGATTATAATTACACAGGGCTATTATGACTATAATTCTAAACAATTAAAAGATGGAAAGCATTCTGTTGGCTTTGGCTGGATGTCAGCCGTGCAGCCAGCTCTTAAAATGCTGGGCTCTGTAGCAGCTTGTGATAATGGCTTCAGTCAGTTGGCAGCTTTGCATGTAATCTGTTACCCTCAATAATTGGATTGTTATATTTAAAGCAATAAGAAGCTCATGAATTTCAGAAATATATACGTATTGCCTGTGTGGGTGAACTGTCCATCATCAACACGTCCCAGCTTAAACTCCCTTTAATTATTTCATTTTTGAAGTTAAAAAGATAATCCGCAACAGTTGTAAATTGCTCTGGCAAAACACCCTTATTAGTTCCCCACGGTGGCTGTAAACGGACATAATTTGTAGCTAAAGGGCTGTGATGATTTAAATTGAATACACCTGACAGACAGAGATGTAAATTCAGCTGAACTGATATAGAGTTAGCGGCGGGCGATACTAATCCAGTGACAAATCAGCTAAGTGAATCCCTTCTTTGGTGTCGCTAAGTGGTAAACATGACAAGTGAGGACGCATCTAGAACCAAACAATACTGAGAGCCTACAGCGGCGTTGTGAGGCTGTCGGCATGGCGGTAAGCTAAACGCTAAAGTCAGCGTGCTAACATGCTCACAATGACGACGCTAACGTGCCGATGTTTAGCAGGTATAATGTTTGACAATATTCATCATCTTATTTTAGCGTGTTAGTGTGGGAGGAAAGTCTCTGTCCTCAGGACCTGTCGTGTTCTTATATTTGGAAATAGAGACGCATACGAAAGCAATTTCAGAAAACTTCTCTTCATATTAACTGTATTTAAAAGTCCTCAGCTGAGGATCATGTCACTGTCCACAGACACATTTAAGTAGTGACTCTGTCTCACAGATCTCTAGTTTACTACATATTTTATACCTTTCAGGTATAGTCTTCTCTCATTGGTTGGCTGGAGCCAGCTCCTATTGGCCCCTTGTTGGCACTTAGGCCACGCCTCTCAGCGCTTCTCTGCTCCAATCAGATCTTCTGTCTCCCTTTTAGGTGGTGTACTCTTCCGCTTCACAGTTTACAAATATTGCTTCTTATTTCACAGTAGTTGGCCACTATACTATGCATAGTCACTTAATTCAATAACATTTTTCACATCACATTTAATACTTCATAAGGACACAATGAGGCTCATTGTAACAGCTTATATATTGATTATTCTCACAACCTTCACCACAATTCAACAATACTTATGTAATGCTTTCAAAAACATCAAAAGAGTTCCAATATAACAGAGTTTACTGAAGAGTTAACACTCACAGATAACACGAGTCCATCCACGGAGAGACTGACTTTACAATGTTCAAACTTCTTCCTTTATGCACTTTCTTTATCTTTTGTTACACCTCGCTGTGTGGGAGAGTCTCAGATCCTCCCACCGTCCTTGACTTTTTCCTCTTACTGCTTCCTTCTGGACACCATTAATTAACGTTTCTGCCAGTCCCCGAAATGTCCCCCTGCCTGGAAAAACGACTGTGTCTTATCATTAACCCGTAGCTCCTGCAGTTCGTATTGCTTTTTCCACTTCACTGATATTTTGGTTTGGACTATTTATCTAATGGTGTCTCGGGAGATGTCATCTTTTTTTATTGCTGATTTTACTTCTCATGACCTTTTCTTCCAGCTTTTACACTGTCTTTTTATGTCTGCGGTAAAAAAGGCAAAAACTTTAATGATCAACAGCTCATAAACACAGCCAGTCCGTTGTTTTGGGCAGTTACTCCTTGTGGTTGACAATCGTTAACAAAGAATGCAAGAAAACACACCACATCAGCATGCTAACATTTGCTAATTAGCAAACAGTAAATACAGCTGAAGACGAGAGGGATGTCATTAGTTTTGCAGGTGTTAAAAAATGGCAGGGGTTCACTGAAGTCATTAGGATTCGTCCTCGTGGCATCGTGGATATCTGTATCGGATGTCACGGCGATCCATTTCAAAAATTTGTTGACGTATTTTGGTCTTTTACCAAAGTGGCGGACAACAAGTCGATAGGGTCAACATTGAAATCCCTAGAGCCACATAGGCTACTAACAGCGTGGCTAAATGCCATCGGACCTTTATGAGCATGCTGTATAATAATTCCTACTTTGATAGTTTTGCAACCCAACCTGCGTGTTTCTAGTTAGGGTGTTTTATTTTGAATCCCGGAGGAAACAGGGTGTCAGGAAAACCATTAGCGAGCCACTACCAGATGTCCTGGATGGATGTCTCTTCAACTAAATGAAGTTTATTGTGTCATCCAAACGTTTTATGGGTGAGTCAGGCTTCAGGGCCGGGATGGTTTTCTATTTCTTTTTTTTTTCCATGTGAGGAAAGAGATTCGTAAGCTGCTTTAAGTTTGCTCTGCCTTGCACTTTTCTGCTCTAGTTCTCAAGCATTTTTGAAAACATGCTGTAGCTAGAACTTTAATATGTGTTAATCAAACAGCTAACACACAGACTCGAGTACATTTGTGTTTTTTTTCTCTTCTTCCACCTGGAGACATAAAGCCAAGATGTCTGTCGTCTCGTACGCTTTACAGCTACTCAATGGGACAAATCTCACGATGTTTTTGCACAATACGTTTTTGAGTTAAATGTTCTTTGTTCTTGTACTGCACAGAAAGGTGGTTACGGGGGATTTGCGTCTTTGCCTTTTGGCTCAGGTAACGTTGAAACAGTTTTGGTGAAATATAATAATAATATTAACAAAATGAACACATCTTCATTCAATATTTAACCATGATGTCGATCTTTCCCTACAATAGCAAAACAAATAAAATACCTTCTTAGAGAGCATTTCACCCTTTAATTTACCCAGGAACACTCTTCTTATTATGTTGTGTTAATAATCTGTAATCCTCACGGCATTAGATTTCGGAACAAAACATATTTGCTCTTGAAAAGTAGGACAACTTTAGTATAATGTTAAAGACCCGGGGTTGCTCTGCCTCCTTTTCACTTCCACTGAACAGACTAATTCGGCTGATCTCCATCTGGCTCCAGCTGAATTGAAGGTCAATAGAAACAATGTTGACCGGATGTCTGTTTTGATTAAGGATGGACGAGCCATTGATTCTGGCGATGTTCGATCACACCACATCGAATCTGATCGCCGTCTGAGAGTCTAAAATCCCCATTTTAAGCATGTTTTGAAGCTCAGCTACCGATCACGACGTGGGACTTTACTGACACTGCTATCACTCAGGTTCCACAAAAAAAAAAAAAAAAGTAAACCTGCACTTTAAATGAGGTCTGTTTTCTTTTTCCTCTACTGTGGAGTGAAAACTGTGAGCATAAAGGATTGCCTTGAGCTTTACAGACACACAACCAGGAGTTATTACAATCCAAAAAAAAATTAATCAGAGGCGTTTGAAGGAAATCCTTTGTCATTTTGACCATGAAAATGATTTTGTTTATAACTGTAGTTGTGGATCAGTCTTCCGTGTAATTATCATCTCCACTTGACACCCTCAGAGTTGTACAAACTTCTTTGTCTTTGCGAGACACTCACACGTATGTTGCCGCAGGCGTTTTGTCAAATACGCACTCACGTTATTAATCTCTCTTTCGCCTCGTTTTCACATTTCCCCCTTTTCATCCACACGCTGACGGGCCGTCGTTCACATCATCCGAAGCTGATCTGTGCATTAGACCGTAACAGAGCCAACAGTAAAACTCTAAGCTCTCTGTTTGTTGCTCTCTCTCATTTACAGTCCGGGTAAACAAACACGAGCCCTGAGTGGACTTGGCAAGTGTGAAATGATTACATAGAGCGTACTAAACAAGCTTGTATAAAGAGGACATAAGTGGTCAGCAAACCCTTCCAATGCATGGCTCAGCACAATAAGACTAATACACACACACACACACACACACACACACACACACACACACACACACTTAAAGAAATGAACTTTAAGGTTTTATTTCTGGCAGGGGACTGAGAGTTTTTCTGAGAGTAGCAGATAAGCTTTTCTTATTTTCCCAAGTGCAACAACCGAGATGGGACCTGTGCTTATGTTTGTGCTTAGATTAGGGGGTGCTATGAATGAGGGTTTTCTTTTTTCAGACATTTCCCAGTTTGTCCTCGTTGATGAACTAACGCGTAGCCTGAAGTGAAGGGCAGTGCTCCCCAGACGGCGGAGGCTCAGTCAGTCAGCTGGTGTGTGTCGCCCCCATCACCGATTTCCAATACTCATATCCAAATCAAGTGAAGCGTAAACCACAATATTTTCTGACCTGGCACCAAAAGACCTGGTGAGATTGCTTTAGTGATAGAGCTGCAGTCAATCCCCATTATACAGTAATGGAGATGAATGAGCTCCAGAAAAAGATGTTTTCTGTTTTTCAGCTAAAACTCAAATGAGGGATATTTTCCTGCAGCAGTAATTCAGTAACACTAAACACTTCCTTGGGGAAAAAAAAAATGGATCAAATTGACTTTGATGGTGGGTTACATTTGCATTAAAGCTTTACTGTAAGACATTGTGTAATTTGGAAATGTGGGGATCCAAAATATAACCCTTCACTTATGTTGTGTTTTTACTTATAGTGTGTCTTTCAAACAGACCACCAACACCACACGCTGCACAACGATGAATCCTCACCAACTTCAGGTCCTTAAAAGTGTTTAGACCAGACACCTGTTGAACAAAGAGCAGATATAAAATGACAGAAGACTAGAACATCAGCATGGCTACAAAAAACATAAAAGGTTTAATATTTACAGAAGGGAAAACCTAACTTTCTGTATGTGACCTCGTCTCTGTTTAAAAGCAGTGTGTGCGGTTGTACCACTCCTCCCAGGGGAACAGGAAGTAGTGAATGTGAGAGTGAATGTGTCCGCTGACCTGTGTACTTGCCCTGTGATGCATGGAATTTCTAACCTCTTGCCCAGTGCTCGATTGACTCAAACCCCCTTTGACTCTGAACAGCACAAGCGGGATGCAAAAGGAAGGGACCAGGGGTCTGGCTGCTCCTGGTGTTTAGATCCACTCCGTATTGTCGAAGAGCAGCATATGTATGGCCCTTGTAGCTCTAGTTTAGATCTTTTTTACTTGCCCAAGCGTCTGGAAAAACAGAAGGAAATGTCTGTTTTGGTTAAAATACCACCTATCCTTGCTCATATAGAGGAGATTTAAATGATTGCAAGTAGACATTTATTCATCAGTAGTTTGTCTGCCTACTAATCCCACCAAAACTACTGGGATGGAAAAAGCCAAAGTAGTCATTTCCGGTAAAGCACAGTTTGCAGATTAGTGACATCCGTCATACTTTCTGCCATAATTGTTCTCTAGTAGAAAAAGGTGAGCCTGAACAGATTTGCCAGGGAAACCAGCTGAATGAGGAAGTTGGCAGCATCTTCTATAAGCAGCTGTTAATTCCTTTGGACTGTAGATGTAGCCAGCTTGTTCAAATTGTTAGGAGGTCCTTAAAAAGTTGGATTTAATTGGTCCTGGCCCGGGTTCAGTGCTACCAGCCCTCTGGCTCATTTGCAGAGCCTAGAAAAAAGTTTTGCATCCCAACAACACACTGCTGTTCAGAAAACTGATGACGGCTACACGTTTCTCTCTCTCCTCTATAGTCCTTCTTTCTTTCTCCCTAAGGCTGCATGCAGACAGAAATGGCACTAAAAATCACAACAGCCAGTGCAGGTTGCAGTGATTGAGGAAGTTAAAAAACTAACTTGAAAGTTTAAGGGCTTAACAGAGGAAGAGACAGTGCATAACAATTTGTACAGCAGCAATAATTAGCTTTTTCCTCCTGGTGTGGAAAACATATACTGTATATAAGAACTAGACATAGACGACGCCCATTGGTTTGTGGACTACAGTTTTGAAGCCTGGAATTTGTAATTTTTTGCCCTCCCCATCTTGGTTATTGGGAACCAGAAGTGACTTGGAGGTGGAGCTAGGTGGACATTTTTGTTACAATGAACTTTTATGACCTAAAAACACACTGTCTGGTTAACGTTGTAAGACGAAAACACATGGTAGCGACCTGTCAATCACAAGGTAGCCACGCCCTAAAGCATACGCTGCCTTATTTTCTATTTCACTCTAAATGGGACCAAATGAACGTCATGCTGCATCGAAGAAGACTTGAAACTGAGACCAAAACCTCAGGGAAGTGTTTACTTAGATAATAAATCAAGTGAGAAGTCGACTCATTTTCTCATAGACTTCTACACAATCAGTCTTTTTGCAACGAGTGGAGTCGCCCCCCGCTGGTTATTAGAGAGAATGTAGGTTTTGGGATTCACTTTTCAGACCCAGAGGTTTCTGCTTGGTGAAAAAAACAACAGAAGTAATATATACAATTCAATACCAATTCTACACACAATAAGGTGATCCAACTGAGACGTAGGTTTTGTTGTTGGTTCAATGCATTGTGGGAAAAGTTGAGGCACGTTAAACTGTTTTGCCAGACATCCTCGTGTTGTTTTGCCCTCCGTGTCGGCTCTCCTGCAGTGCCAGCACAGTGAGTTCTGTTGGCTGAGTTCTTTGAAGCATTGCTAATGTTTGTCTGAACGCAGCCTTTATTCCTGTCGTCCTTCTTCTTCTTGTTTCATATCAACACTGGCCATGCACACGCCTGGAAAGGATATGCAGCTGGCAATGCAGCCAGCTTAGCAAACTGCTGAAGGAGGTAGCCAGGTTTTTTTTTTTTTTTTTTTGGGTGGCCCGTATATCATCGCTCTTTCCTGTTCCAGTTTATCCATTGTGTATTCAAAGGAGTACACGCACACCGTCTTCGTCTTATCCCGAGTCAAAAGTCCCCAATGATATTTTATTCCCTTAATCGTACTTTCTGCACCCATCGCTTTTTCATCATCCTTGTCTTATATATTCCGTCTCATCCCTTATTGCAATTAACCTTGCTTTTATTATTAAAAAAATCTTTCATTACAAAAAAAATTGTAATTTTTCTTTTTTAAGCTCTCACAAAAATGCTCAATTAACCTCCCAGTTGTTGTGCTCGCTGTTACTGCTACTGGGCATGTAAGGTTAACAACCTGGACCATATCCCAGCAGAATATACAAAGCACCTAAATGCACTCAGATCATTATCAACAAGATGGAGTTAGCTGTATCGTATTATTTGTCTGAGCTCTTTTTAGGGATTTTTTTCCCTCAAGTTAAGACTTCTTGATCCCTCTTAAATGCATTTTATAAAAAAAGAGATTGGATGATGTGAAGTAATGAACTCCTGCTGTCTGGGCACTGCATATGAATAGCAGAGTATATTGAAGTAGACACAGGCACTGAATCATAAAAGAATACCTCTCTCCTCCTTCTACACATTAGAAGTATGAGTTTTGACTTTGAAGCAAGACTATAACTTCTGAGAGAAGAAATAACAAGCTGTCAAATAAAATGTTGAATATGACTTTTAACTGACGTACTACAATATCATATCGGGGTTTCATTGCTTTCACTACATTTACTGAAAACTTAAACTGCTGTTTACAGCACATAACTCCCCATATACATATATATATATATATATATGTTTCTGTTTGTGTTAAGAGTTAAATAAACAGCATACGTGTTATTTACAGTCACATTTAGTGGTGATGGTTGGCAGATTTTCTTCAATTTTCAGTTTTTCCTGTTAAACTAGATAGATGGACAGATGAATGTTATTGTCCCGAGGGGAAATGTGTCTTGGCCACAGTGCTACATCAAAACATCAAATGAAAAACATGAAACTCTGTTAAAACGTAAGAGATATTTGACATTGACATTTATCACGGCAGATTAAAGTGCCAAAGTGCTCGTGTATTTACATGACATTTCTCTGTTGCACTTAGATTTAGCGTGACAGTTCGGTAGCTTGATGGCTTCTGGAGCAAAGATAGCTTTAAGCTGTTGGATTTGCACTTTAGACGGGGATGTTGATAGTCCATAATGATGTTTGTTTCATTACTGCCTGCTCGCACAGCCTTCGTATAGACTCGTAGTCTTTCTTCCAAATCTAATGAAGCTGAATGAACTACTGTCTTCATGCTCACTCTATGCATTTATTCTCTCTCTTCTCAATGCCCTGCTTCCTACTCAATCTGCCGACGGAGGGTTTTCACACTTTCAGTTAAACCAAGCAGATTTGACCACGGCCTCTGGGAGCCACTCATCTCGCTGCTGTCAATTGTGAAAACATTCAAATTCTCCGCTGCTGTCAGCTGTCAGTTCAGTGGCAGCGATGCGACCCTCCTCCACCTCATTCGGCAACATGGGTCCTTCCTCTGAGATGATCAGAAGTACCACTCCGCATCACATCCAACCAGATCTTCAGCCATTGAACTTCACCCTCCACCACAAGTGTCAAAACTACTCCGTCATGCGGGGAATACAACTGTACAGCTCATGGCATTAGAAAGGGGGCTAATCACCGAAAACTCCTCTCAGAGTTCCTCAATGTCAAATAAATTTTAATTAGTCTTTTCTTTTCAATTAAGTCTCTTCTGATTAAAATGGTTTCCTGGTTCCAGTTTTCATATCTAACATTGTGATATCAGTCTTCTCTTAGCAAGAGAGAGAATAAGCACATTTCCACAAATGTCTAATTACTAGACTTTTGATTTATTTACCTATGATAACAATATTTTCCTTACCTTCTAGTAAAATAATCTTAGGCTTATTTTGAATTTGCTGACGTCTTCTTTAAGTTTTATCTAAAAAGCTTTAATTAAGCAGTGCCAGCTTGCCTTGAGCTCCTGGTAGCAATATCATGTACCGTGGGTGTCTGAGGCCAGATAATAAAGAATAGGACAGGAAACATGCTTTGCAGGCCAGATTTAAGCCCGAGGATGCTCCAACAATAGTGCGTTATAATGCTGTTTTTTGGAGGGGTGTCTTATGGAAGATGGAATAAAATAATTAAAATATAGTTTTTAAGTTGGGAATAATAAAGCCTCTTTTCAAACTTTTTACATTTTTAATTAATAACATTGAGGTCATTTCACACTGCAGTGGGCTCCTGCTTCAATCAACCCATGTGTTTGCTATACGAGCAATTGTGATTTCTTGTAATCCTGTCTTAGAATAGCTGCAGCCTTTGAAGTGGCGGGAGACACAGACATTTATATGAGAAGGAAGTAGACAGTAGAAACAGTTGGCAATAAGCAGAAAAAATCTCCAGGAATGGAGCAACATTAGCATTCATTTGGAGTCGTTTTTATGGCCACCTGACGGAGGTAATTGCAATACCCGCTCTTCTTTTAGCTCTATTTTGGTCTCCACCTCCTCAGAGGAAGATCTGGCTCTTTAGCTGCTAAATGCTCCACCATGTTCACTTGCTGTTTTCTAACTGTGTCTGCTGTTGGGCAGCTAGCACACAATTGGTTTATCAGAGCTTTTTTTGCAAACAAAAAAACAAAAATAAATAAAAAAACATATCTGCTGAAACTTGAAACATGGTTGAGTGTGTTGGTTTGAGCATCTGTTTGTTTCTACAAGTGACCACTTCACATTATACGTCATTTGATCAACGTATTCTCATATGATGTGCAGTTTGTATGATATCTTACAAAAAGTTATTTCTTATTTTTGAAGTGTTCGTTTACACATGTCCAGCCATAGGTGTCAATTTCCGCTCGTCAAAGTCTTTTCAAAATAAAAGTCTTTTCAAAATAAAATTGCATCGCCACAGAAAGAAAACATGGTTAGGTTCACGCAGCAAAACTAATTGGTTAGGTTTATAAAAAGATTGTTGGTAAAAAAACAAACAATGGAAGTGACGTTACTTAAGTACGGAAGTTAAGTCAATGTTGGCTTCACACATGACACACCCTTCCTCCCTACGCAGATGTTGTGGCTCTATCCTTCGGCTTCACAATTACGTGGTTTACATGCTCATTGATTTCTTTGGATGTATACTAATTACAGTGCATTACTTTTCATAGGTATACGTAGCTGCGAACAGTGAACTGCCTGATTTGATCCATTGTTGATTTTGTGCAGCTTTGATTTCTACAGTTAAGACGTTTACCCTCAGAAGAATGGAGGTCAGTTTACGTAATAAGCTTGTGAAGACGACAAAGAGCTCAGCTGCCTGCTGAGATGGCTTTTCTGCCGCAGGCTTGATCTAGCGGACACATTTTTAAATCCTCAAATTTACCACTGAACATTGTCATCATGATGCAGCTTCTCTCTGCAGCCGGACACGGAAAATAGATTTATCCCATGGACTTGTGAAGACCATGATTTACACCGAAAGGTGTAAAACTGTAAGTGAGTGTCATGCTTAAGGGGTCAATTAGAGTTCCCTGTAGAAACCTACTGTCACAAATCACTCTTGATCCCTCACACACGGACTCCCGATGTTACACCTACAGCACATAGCTGCATGTGTTGTATATGATCACGCTGTATGGGGCTTTACATTCCCCACAGTAAGTGTGTTTGCGTTCTTTCATTACCTCCGCCAAGGCGGTTACGTTTGAACTACTGGCCCAATTTTCATGAAATTTTGCGGAATTGTGTATTATGTCAATGGAAATGATCTGTTGGATTAGCAACCAGACCAAGAGCCCAGACCCCGAGGGTTACTTTAATTTAATTAAATTCACATTTGTCAGGCAAATTTGCACCTCATAATACAATATTAATAAAGGGCGAGACCTGTTTTATTATGTCATCTTAAAGCTTTGTCTTGTAGAAGGGCACTGTGCCCAAATGTAATTTACTGAGGATCTAAGGAAGGGTGCATGCTGTAGATGCCCCTGAGGCAGCTTTGTGATTTGTGAAATTGGGCTACATAAATACAATAGACTTGACCTTACATTAGACCGAGCAGAAACAATTTCTAAAAACAGTGATATATTCATATTGCGCATTTAGTAGCCACCTGTGGTTTCTTTACACGTTCAGCAAACACGGAGCAACGTTCAACAAATATTCATGTGGAGTCATGTTCCTACATGTAAGTCCATTATTAACTCCTCTTTCAGCTGCTGGGCGTGTAGCGCTTTCTGCGGAAAAACAGCTTAGTAAAGAAAATAAAATAAAAATAAGAGTAAATTTGCTAACAAAATACAAAAGAGAGAGCAAAAGCTTGCTAGATATGTAGACTCCAGAACTGTAGAGTCGGGTAATGATGCTCAGTTCGTTAGCCTCTAATAGCATATGCGTAAAAATTGATCCACTGCTAATATGAAAGTATTGACGACAGCAGCTCTAAATATTTTAATCTATATCGTGCTCACATGGTGCATATTCCCTAAATGAAGGTGCTTCATCAAAACACCACAAACAGACACCCAGAAAACAGGACACTGGCTGGTTTCGAGGTCTCTGTAAATAAAGCTGCAATGCTGACGTGAGCGCTGTTCGTCATGAGAACTTGAAATCAAAACGTCACACACACACAATGCACAGTGTTTGGGCAACAACGTATTTGTGCCCCGGGGTTCAACAGGTTATTCCAGCCATGCTGACTAATAAGGGACAAAGGGGCAACAGGTCGTCCATCACTGCAGCCTGAGTCCTCCGTGAAATATCTTCTGTTATACTGCGCTACGAGGGCATGAATGAGGTCAACATTATTAGTGGCGCTGACATCGCTGTCCATTTCTCAGACGGAAGAGACAGTGGAGGAAACAGCAGTTTGTAAAAGCGCCAGCTGGCTGTCCTGTTTACTTTGGTCTCAATCCAGTTCAGAAAAAGAACCCGCGCATCTAAATGTTTTATTCCCCGTGCTGAATTTGTACCCTGACTTTGACACCTGCAAACCAAAATCTGTTCTTTTTACCCTCACACGGAATATTATATTAAAGTGTCTCGACTATAGCTAGAATGCATGATTGCCCTGCTGTGTATGCACTGACTTGCTAATGGAAAAGCATCAGCTTAGAGCACAGCTTGAATAAAGACAACACAGGTGCACAAAAAACATGCGCACACAGCAGATTGAGTGACAGTATATAGCACTGCCTATTTATCCCTACTGAGAAATGAACCTGGTGTTGTTTTTGCAAGTCACAGCCTGACAAAGATGGATTTGCAATTACACTACAGATGGCGGCTCATCGAGGGAAATAACACTGTAAATGAGAAGATAAAATACATATGCTGTTGTCATCCTACCATTGAGTTATTCTTAAATTGGAGCTGGGAATAATGAGGAGGTCTATACGCTAAATGAATGAAAATACATGTTCTAGTTTAATCAAATATACAGTGCGTTTCAATGCTCTCCGTGACCTTTCAGTCTGCCGCTGCAATGCACCGTATAATAGCAAGGCTTCATACCGCTTTCACATATATATTATTCTCTGTGGGTATAACACCACGCAAGAAATAATCAGCACATAGACACGGCGGTGGGAATATTACTAATAGTACGGAAATCCTAACTAGCAGTTGCACAACCACACTAAAAATACATAATTCCGAGTAAAAGCAATGTGAAGGCAATCAAAGAAGCTCTTATCAATATTTTAACATTGTCTATGTGTGATGTGAGAAAGTTGCTCGTAATGATGAACCAACTTCAAATCGTTATCCAACCCTGCAGTTTTCCTCTGCAGCTGTGAGTGTCTTTCAGCTTGTTGTTTTGGTTTTATGATCCGCTACATTTACGGCAGCCATTTTTTTACACAAACATTATTTATTTTTTTTAAAAGAAGCTCTGTACACTACCTGCCCAGCACCAACAAGGTTAAAGACAACATTAGCTATAAAATGGTGAACATAGTGGAGCATTAAGAAGCTAAAGAGACCCATGTCTGCATCAGCAGACGAGCAACAATAAAAGAGAAGGTAAAGGAAAGCTAACAGTGGACTTAGGCAGCTGTTTGCTAACAAAATCGTTATATCAACTTTATGAGTATTTATTCTGTGTACATCTGGTTCCGCTGCACCCGAGTGGCTTAGAAATAAATGAATGCTGCTTTGAATATGAACATATTCTGAAAATGATTGGTTATGAGTCTTTAGTTAATGGCCATTAGTTAATGATGAACTAATGATTAACAATAGAGTTATGATACATCTGCTGTTTTAAAGGAGTTCATCTTTCTAAGCTGTCATTGAATCTGTAACAATCTATCAAGCTCATCATATGTTTTGTACGTGAACTATTTATTTATAGTGTAGATAATAACATAGCTGCCTATTTATCTCTGTAATGTAGTGGCGTGGAAGTATATAGTATATCAGTACTCTACTTACCAAAGCACAAGTACCTTACGTTTGTACAGTACTTGAACAAAACTGAAGTTTCATTCCAACATAGACACACATGTGAATCCTCAGTCAGTACCCGATGGATTCAATATTATTCCAATTAGCTCTTTTAACTCGTCCAGTCTGGATGGATGAACAGCTTGAAAAGACACATAGAATACATAATACATATTATGTCAAAAGTTATTACCTTTCACCGTCTATCTTTGTTTGGCCAGCTGCCTTGGAGTATTCGTTGTTTGATGTACGGAGAGGGACTGCTGACAGGTCCAGGGAGAGCAAATTTCAAAAGCCTGCCACTGGAAATAATCAGTGAGGAAATGATGAGCCGAACCTTTTGGCTAAAGAGAGCAGAAGCCGGATGTGGATTTGTGTCTGAATCAGTGCGTGTTTGATAACATGAGAGAATAATCGAAAGGAATTAACGAAAAAAAACAAAAAACGCTTGCAAGAGATAAAATCCACATTTAGAAACGTAATTCATGAAACTCTCTCTCCCAATCTTTACACACACACACACACACACACACACACACACACACACACACACACACACACACACACACACACACCGCTCTGCTAATGTTAGAGGCCTTTAATGTGAGATAGGTCGATCTATCAGACACGGCTTTTTATATTTCTCAGATTTGTTTTTCTCTCTCCATCTCTTTCATACTCAAAGACGGGGGTTGGGGGGGGTTTATTTAAAGCAACAAAACCAAGAAAGAAACATTTTTGACGCTGGACCTGAAACTGATGCTTTGTATTATTGTCTTACAAATGCAGACAATAAATATAGCAATATCATACAAATGTGAGCTTTAAATATAGAAGCAAATAAATTATTTGTCAGCCATGATTGATTTCTAGATTAGTTTGTGAAACTGTGACCTATAATATCATATTGTGACAATGTTGTGCTATTTATAGGCTGATAACTTCATTACCTACTATCTATTTAATATATGCTGATGGGATTATTTGGCACCAGACGGCTCTGCTGCCATTCCCTATTGTATTTGCCAATATTATTAATATTCTTGCTAGCAGGAAGTCTGCCTTCCCATGCGGGAAATAAAGTACACTTTGCATGTAGGTCCAGTCCTTTGCCAAACTTCCTCGAGTGGCATTCTGGTCTAATAATCTTGATGGTGGCACTACAGCATGCGTCTAAAGTTTAAAAGTCGTACGTGTTACTGCTTTGCAACTTTCACCAAAATGTAGGCTCGAGTGAACAGAAATGTTCAGATGCCTCGAGCTGGCAGGAATTATAAAGTCCATCACTCAGAAACTAGACTCGGGATGAAATTCTCAGAGTTGTGTCTTGATAACTGATCATTTAACACACAACTACCTTCACATGTCTAACTCATTTTTGGGGCCACATCTTACTTCCCAGGCAGCTCAACTTGATGAGAACTTGGCTGTTGCCACTCTGTCCTCAAGCACTGAGCTGTGTCAATTGGAGATGCATGATTTTGAAGCCATTTTTAATTTAAGAAGTTTTAAATATTTCAGTTCTCCTGATGGACTCGCCTGTATTTCTCATTTGTCTTACTCCTCTTCCTTTTAGATCTTCTTCCTCTTACTCCTCTGTCTTCTTCCTCCCCAGAATGCCGTGCCCCGACTCGCTGCTGAGCAGCAGCTATAATCACTCTTCTGAACGAGGAGAACTAACTGTATATGTTCAAGAGTTGGAACAGACGAGTGAGAATAAGTGATATTTAATCATCACTGGGCGACGATCTTAAGGGAGTCTCAGTTTTGTCATTTTTTGTCAATTATCAATTAAGATGCACATTTGAGGTAAATTAATGGTCATTTTGACTTTTATTGGCCAGTCGACAGTGAAGAGACGGATCTTAAATGACCCTAGAACCTCCCAAATGACCCTTGTTCGGTCCTCAGCGAGCACTGAAACTTACACGAGAACACTAGAACCCCCTGAAGAACCTGGAGAACAGCCTTAAAGAACCTGGAGAACAGCCTTAAAGAACCCAGAGAACAGCCTTAAAGAACCTAGAGAACAGCCTTAAAGAACCTAGAGAACAGCCTTAAAGAACCTGGAGAACAGCCTTAAAGAACCCAGAGAACAGCCTTAAAGAACCCAGAGAACAGCCTTAAAGAACCCAGAGAACAGCCTTAAAGAACCTAGAGAACAGCCTTAAAGAACCTGGAGAACAGCCTTAAAGAACCTAGAGAACAACCTTAAAGAACCTGGAGAACAGCCTTAAAGAACCTGGAGAACAGCCTTAAAGAACCTGGAGAACAGCCTTAAAGAACCTGGAGAACAGTCTTAAAGAACCTGGAGAACAACCTTAAAGAACCTAGAGAACAGCCTTAAAGAACCCAGAGAACAGCCTTAAAGAACCTAGAGAACAGTCTTAAAGAACACCAGAACTCCATCTTTGTGTTGATCGGTCCCCGGAGACGGTCCAGTGGTGAAGGACGCCGACTGCCAACGGAGAGACATAGTGTGTGTGTGTGTGTTCATTTGTCAGCTCAAAGCAACAACTAAGAATTTCAAACCTTGCGACCACAGACGTCGTTCCTTGCGTTCCTACATGTGGGACCGGTAAACATTTTTAGTTTTAGAAAAATCGAATAATGTGTTAAAAACATTACAGGTAACGACACTTTAATCTGTACCTTGAAATGACCTGAAGCTTCAATTCTGATGCACATGTGGGGTAAAGGAATGGATAAACGAATGGATTGATGATATAAGAAGGTTTTAATTGGTTATCAGCGACAGTTTACAGCAAACACCTAACTTGTTACTGTCCTACGCAGACGACCCAGCTCACATCAACACGCTTTGTAAACAGATATTGCAAATTCTCGCAAATAAATCCCCAATGTTGTTCATGCTAATAAATGACAACATTGCGATGTCATGGTCGATGTAGGGAGGTACATTTAAGAATTGTATCTCAAAAACTGACTTTTTGACAGTATTTTTGATTTATATCCCAATGTAAACTATTACAGTCATGGGAAATCATCTTCATACGTTGGTTTCACTTATGGACCAAATCAGTCTGTGTAAACATGAATTACAGACGTCTCTATGTTGTCTGCATGAAGTACACACATTCTCTGAATTGGGACTTGCTAACTGAATTTTTGACAGTGTTTTTTGCGTTTTGTGTGTTTTTGACAGTGTTTTTTGTGTTTTTGACACAGTGCTTTTCACTTGAGGTAGCTCATCAAGACTTGCACTTTGCTGTTAAAGGTTGTGAGCTTGAGTCCTGGGTAATGTAGAATAAACCTGCTCAATCCAGCTCAAGCGTCGTGTTGTGTGGATTTAAAAAGTTTTAAATAATTATGCTCTGGGTAGTTCTGCAGGTCGAACCTTCTGCATTCCTCGTTTGTCTTCCTCCTCTCTCTTTTTTCTTTTCTTTTTTTTCTCTCTGCTGCACAACAGCTATAATTAGTTTTTTGCTTTTGACTCGGATAGACTTTATATTTTTCTAGTGTATCGCCTAATTAGAAAACAGCGAAGCAAAAAACATCACAAATTGCACCTGAATGTGCAGCAACAGGCCATTGTCACCCATAATGTGGAGTCATATTGTGATTTCCTGATAGGTGATAATTAAGTCTCGACAGACATGGCTGCTCTGTGTACGCTCGTGATGCTGGGGGCGGAGTGAGAAGGTGGAAAACGCACTAAAGCTGGTGAAAGAAGAAACACCAAACCAAAACCACAAACATTTTTAAATGCTTCCGTTCTTACTTTTGATGGAGGCTCATGTTTGAGACAAACCAGGAACATTTGAATGTATTTATTGTGCATTTGTGGCATGAATATAATAAGACTCCACAGCGATGCTAGCGGCTCTGTCTTGTACTTACGCACAGCGACGCTTTGAGCTAAATTCATCTGATTGTTGTTGACATTTTACCCAAGAACTAGGGGTGTAAGAAAATATCGGTACACTTCAGTATGATTATGTTTCGTGACACTGTGTCGATTTTTTATTAATAGTTTAAAACGTCTGTATACATATGTATATATACAGTATATACATGTATATATACATATATATATATACTGATACTATATATATATATATATATATATATATATAGACAAATGCAACATTGTATTTTTTAGTTTTGATGTTGGATGTTTCAGAGACAAATGCAGATCCCACTGTTCTGATTGCATAAAAAAAGAAAGTTAACTTCTCTACTCTTGTGTTCTCTATTCTATGAGAGTTTTCCTTAAATGATCAATATATATTATAAGTTGTATTGCCTTGCTTACAGTATAGGGCTCACCAAAGTCACTCGGATGCTTTGTCTGGGAATTATGAAAGTTTGTGCACAATTGTGTAGCGATCCATCCTGTAAATGTTGAGTTTCAGTGGATGATTGAAATCTTTGAAGCTGGTGTCAGGAGATCACTAAAGTCACAAGGATCCTCGTCCTCTGAGACCTTAAGTACGAAACCTCACAGAAATCTGGCCATAAATTGTTGAGATTTCTCGGTCCGGACCGCAGCAGCATCACGAGAGCGAGAGATGCTGCTGGCATGGCTAAGATACACACAAACACACGCATGTATGCACACGCGCGCACACACACGGAGAAAAAAAAAAAAACACCAAGAGAAACTGAAATCAACTCTCAACACTTCCCGGTGCTTGAGTGGGCTGATGATAGATGAACCCACTGTTGGGTGATAAAAGTGGTATATTACTCAGAAAAAAAGCAACACACACACACACACACACACACACGCACACACACACACACACACAAAATGAGAGCAACAAAGAGTGTATGAAGACTATATATAAAAACTCACCCTTTCATGAGACTAGAGCGAGATTTTAAAAGAATATGTTTTACTCTTTTAAAGTCTCGCTCTAGTCTCTTTTTATTAATAACTGTAAGATGCACAACGCTGTAAAACAAAGTAATGCAATAAAGGACAACATGTAAAGACTCGGCGGACATAGTGGAGCCTTTAGCCGTTAAAAGAGACAAATATTTCCCTCAGGAGCTGGTAGAGACCAAAAACAGAGCTAAAAGAAGAGTTTTACGTCTGTCAAATGGACTTTAAATGAGTGGTCATGTTGCTTCGTTTCTGCCAGATGTGTAAGTTTGAGTAGGTGAAAATATTTAAGAGGATTTAACTTCTAAACTTCACACCTCGTTTCTTCCCTTAAAAGCCAAGAAGCCCTTTCCCCCAGGCGTCACCCCACACTGTGATTAATTACCTTCCCAGCAGTAAGTAGGAAGATGCATTTTTCATTTCTATATATATTACTTATCTCAACGTTCATTGATTGATTAGTGTGTCTTGTAGCCTGCTGTCTGTGTGTCACAGGGAAAAATACAGAACATAAAGGCAACAATATCGATGTAACTTCGGAAAATTATAATGATACTAACTGCTCTTTTTTGATGTATTCCTCTGTTTTTCTATGTGCCGTGATTTGTAATATGTTTTGACTTGTCCGGACACAACCATCCATCCGCCATATTGATTCATTTCAAATGAATTGTTTAAGCAGCTGCCGGATTTTTTTTGTGTGTTTTACAGTCACGTGCATTCAACTGGAGATGTTCTGTGAACCGGTGGCCTCATTAGTCTTTCATCCTTCACCAGGACTGTAACCAATGCAGCTGTCTGCCACATAAAAGTAAATCTGTGTTCGCCAACATGTGAAATTTCACCACCAAGGCAACTGTTGTCTTCCTCGTGTTTGAAGGAGGAGTAGGACAGAGAAAAATCAATAGGACAGAGGTGTTGACTTACGAACCGGTGGGCCAGATGAAGAGAGGGGACTCGCTTAGGAGTCAGTCCCTCCTACGTTTACCCGCTACCTCTTCCAGGTCAGCCTCGATCTGACGTGCACCTACGTAATCCCACCGAAGCTATCAGATCTGCAAAGGTCAAGGTGGAGAGAGTCATTTTCCACGTAGTGTCACACACAACACGGAGTGCAGCCGAAGCAAAACGCGTTTAAGGCATCACTGATTGCCAAGGATTAGCGCTTTCAAGGCTGTGTTTCAGGTGCAGTAACATCAGTATTCAGTATGAAAGCTACACGCCGCAAGACGAGTAGAGAGGAATGGGAATTAGAGGAAGAATCGATCATGCTGTATCAATGCGTTACATCTTTCTGTGGCGGCGCTCGTCAAATACCTCATTACGGTCTCACCCCCCCACTGGGCTCGACCAATTTAAGTGTTGGGCGTAATACCGCTGTCCTCATCGCCACTGCATGAACAAACGTAGCACCAGACGGTTTCTGTAAGTTGGTAGACCTGTGATACGGGGAGAAAAAAAAAAGTAATATCTTGGAAAAAGCAAAGGTCATAAATAAACAATGATCCAAACAGCTGCCTGAGACTATTTGAAATGAGGCTAGAAATTGAGTTTCCTCTCACACACCACACATGTATACATACATAAAGCTCGACACCTGGGAAATAACACACAACAAAGCCTTGAACCGTATATATCTGGTGATGTCTTCAAGCATGATGTGTCTGATCAAAATTGAGAAGACTTTTGTTTTTCAGGGAACAGATTTGTGACAATGCTTTTGATTTTATTATGTTTTAATCAGACATTCAAGTTTAGTTTATGGATACAGCCCCGTAGAAAGTATGACAAATTGCGTATCACCAGCATTCGGCAGTCAGTAAAAATCCTAAAAATGATTAAATACGTTTCCGTACTTGATTGCGCAAGAGCTCTTTATGATTTTCCCTCTTTTGTTTTGAATGTTTTTGAATGCTGGCTGCTGCGAGTTTAGCACCCTCTATAAATAGCAGTGAAAAATATCGCTTCAGTAGTTACACACTGAAGCTGGAGGCGGTTATATTTGGGTTCTTGCTTCGACCATGGCAGTTGTCGCTTGCCACCTCAGCCAAGGCTCCAGCGTATTGCCTGGACTTGGCTTTTCTTTTCCCCAACATCAGTCATGTGTCTCAGCAGCCGAAGGGGTTAAGCTGCGGACCATGTGACCTCTATGTCCCCTGGTTCCATGCTGTTGGGGCTCTTTGTTGCATGTCACACAGCTTGTGTCATGTATGTCTCAATACTTGGCTGCACAGTACAGACAAACAATATCCAAACAAACCCAAATGTAAAAACACACTCTGTATGTACTTCTGATGCGTTCTCCATTCTTGTAAATACGTGATTGAATCATGTGACTCATTCAAATGGTAAATGGACTGCATTTATGTAGCGCTTTTTCCAATCTTTGCGATCACTCGAAGTGCTTTACAACACGTCAGCATTCACACACACATTCACACACACATTCACACGGTTATCAAATGTATGGCAGCCCCATACATTATCAAATGTATGGGGCTGCCATACATTTGATAACTGTTCACACACACTCACACACACGCTGTTGGCCATGCCATCGGGAGCAATTTGGGGTTTAGCATCTTGTCCAATGACACTTCAATATGCTATCTATCTATCTATCTATCTATCTATCTATCTATCTATCTATCTATCTATCTATCTATCTATCTATCTATCTATCCATCCATCCATCCATCCATCCATCCATCTATCCATCCATC
>CALSBV010012195.1:543886-562524 GCA_943590825.1 Bovichtus diacanthus | reverse complement strand
GTGTGTGTGTGTGTGTGTGTGTGAGAGATATTCCCCTGACTCATACTGTACCAAACTAAGCCCAGCAGGGCACTTTAATGAAACGTGTGTGGGCAAGCGTGTTGGTTCCATTTAGCCGTCGGGTAAATGAAATCCATGTGTTCTCAAGCATGACCACCACTTTTAAGGCAATTGACAACTGACTGTGTGTGTGTGTGTGTGTGCCCAGGTTTCAAGGTTGCACGGTCAATGGATCAGGTCAGTTCTTAAGAGTAATTTTTATGACTCCTCCATGGTCTAATGCACACGAAGAGACCGCTACATCAGACTGAGAGAAGAGATGAGTGACTGAATGGAAAAGCATTTGAAAAGAGAAATGAATGGCTGAAAGAGTAGACATGAAAGACGTGCAGAATTGAATGCTTCAATACAAAAAAAAATAAAAATGATATCAACTTCGCGCGTCAGATTCCTGCAGCCTAACCCGTCATCATTTCTGTCCTGTCGTTATAGTGACATTATACTAACTAGCGTGACCGTCGACCACTAGCGTAATGATTGAGCTGCTGTGCTCCTTCAATCATCCCCACCAGTATATATCTGTGTATACATGCTGTACACCTTTCTTTTTTTTTTATTGTACAAATGCATCTGTTTTCAATCATGCAATAACAAGTGCTCATTAGACACAGGACAGGATAACAAATCTCATGCTACGATTATTGAGGCCAAAATGGTCATGGCGAATGGTAGTATGGGGGGGGGCAATACAGCAATCAACCGCTTGTATGGATCTAAAAGCGAAACTTTACTCCCTTGATGCTTTTGCCTGATGGCACCCGTCTGCTTTCCAGCTGGCAACCTGAGGTTTGGGGGGTAATGAATGAAGTAATTTTCTCTCGATGAAAAACGAACACACCTGTTGTTGAGGCCGCCCGCCTCAGCTGGATTGATCATGCCTGGTCACGTGATGCTCCCCAAAGTGAGGCTCTGACCGGTAGAGCCTCACCACATGTGGTGAAGGAAAACGCAGAAGAATTGACAACGAGCCAGTAAATAGCGTATCAGACTGTTTTCATCACTTTATGTTCATGTAATGCATATACCAATGATGACTAGATGGTAATCTGCATGAGAAATGTAGAAAGAACAAAAGCTTGACTCGCTGATGTTAGACGATCTTAGGGGCGGAGGGGGCGGTGGTCCGATCCCCGGCCTCTGCAGTCAGCATGTCGAAGTGTCCTTGGGCAAGATACTGAACCCCAAATTGGCATGGCCAACGGTGTGTGTGTGTGTGTGTGTGTGTGTGTGTGTGTGTGTGTGTGAATGATTATCACTGATGAGCATGTGGCACCTTGTACGGTCGCCTCTGACTCTGTGTGAATGCTGACGTGTTGTAAAGTGTTTTGAGTGATCGCAAAGATTGGAAAAAGCGCTATATAAATGCAGTCCCTTTACCATCTTGGATGATCATTTCCTCTCCTGTTAAGTTTGACATGTTTTAAATTACCAAAACAAATACCAAATGGGATTAGTGTGTTGGTGTAGTTACTGCTTTGGGGACGCTTGTGGTCATGGATGTTGGTCCTGCAATTAAACAGCGGTCTCTCTCCTTGCTGTGCACAACTGCCCTGTCTAATGCACCACTTGTCTTATTAAACACACCGTATTATAGAATCTAAATCAAAGGGCACGAATACATTTGAAATTTGAATGCGTGTCGCGCACCTTTTTTTAATTTCCGCCAGTGGTATCGATGACATTCGTGTTTTCTTTGGGCACATCTTTGTAAGCGGTCCTATTCCTATTTGTCCCTTTCCAGTTTACCTCGTAATCACAGTCTTCAGGTTTGTGTGTTTTTTTTGTTCTGACATTTCTTTCTTTTCTTTTTTTTTTTTTCTCTCAATTACACATTTCTTTAAGCAGCTGCTCTCTTTGTCGTCTAATGAATGGTTGCTGTTGTTGGTCATGCCAACTAACGAGTTCTCTCCTTGAGAAGAAAGCGAAACGTCAGCTTTGAGATTGCGGCATGTGTACGCATGTGAAGTAGCACAACTGCAAAGCTTTCATCTTTTTATTTTCAGAACTCCGGGACTCTCTATTTATTCCAAACCTTCATTATTGATGACGACGGAACCGTAAACACGTCGCGTCCCGTTTTACCACATTTATTTTGTCTTCCATTACCGACTCGGTCGTTCAGAATAGTAAATGTAGAGGCTTCTCATTTGGCGACAGAGAAGAGCAAAAATATAAACTTGAGAAATTCTTGCTTTGTAATAAAATGGTGACGGTCAATTTGAACAGATTTGTGCTGCACGGTTGAATCTTGAAGGGTGGTTTTAATGATATTTGCTCCGAATATGTCTGACGAGGCCATCTCAAAGTATCATGAAGAACAATGGTATTAGCAGTCAATGCGTTCTGCTCTCCTCCATGTGTGTTCTTCCCTTACATCCTCTCTGCGGTTTGGACCTGTTTACTTTTCTTTCTTTTTTTTACATTTAAAAGAACATTTATTTATTTTTCTTTATTTTTTTTATAACCATGCCCATTAGCACGTGGGGGAGAATAACATCATCATCATGGCTTCAACACTTAGATGTTTAGCTGATAACAACAACCAAAAGAGATGCGCAGTCTAATATAATTCTATTCCAATTTCTCTTTTCTGTTTGTTTTTTTTTTTTTTTTGTTTTCTTCCTTGATATTTATTTATTTTTTTCTTGCACTGCAGAAAATAATGGTAAACTCAAAACCGCTGTGTTTTTGCTCTTGCTGTCATGCCAGCGTCTAGACGAGGATAATTGTTGGTGTTGCGAGAGGTTGCATCAACGTCGTCTCTCTGTTGTACATGTGCTTACATCGGCATGCCCAATTGTATAATATACTCTGCCCCAGCAACATTATGTTTAGACATTATTTTCAGATAGAAAGAGGCGCAGTGCTAGAGGAAAAAGCTCTTTGTGCGTTGGCTTGATTACGGCACGCTTGTAGTCCATGTGCGGCCTCAGGCGGCGCCTCTGCTGTTGTAGTGATGTCATTTGAAGGTTTGCATGTTCATGGCAGTTTTTACCAATTTGAAGGTTTAATCGAAGTTGAAGTCGCAACATTTTTTTTTTTTTTAAATGTATGCAATAATTGCAAGTGAAAATATGACTAAATGTTTAAGGCCTGCAACGTGGTCCCTTCAGGCGGCAATGTTGTCTTTCCCCTCCAGTAGCGGGGCTAAAAATATAGTTTCTCCTGAATATGTTGTTTTTAATGGCAACGTGGCAAGTAGTTGTGGAGATATTTTGCTCTCTCGTTTAGGTATTGTGTTCATTATAGTGTTTGGCAGATGGACACACCAGGTAATTGCCAGCAGCCGACACCCCTGCTAGCAGGGGAAAATAAAATCAGAGCCTACTCAAACAGCAAGCCCTCGTGACATCAGCACTTACCACTTTCATAGCTGATTTCCTTTGGGCCACCTTGTTCCTTTTTTACAGTTCACCGAGACAATTGAATAGTGTTAAAGATGCACATATTTTTAATGACAATGTCAAAGATGGCGCTATTTTACCAACGTCCTCCTATGACTTACGACTCCTTCAATGAACGAGGCTGTTGCACACTGGGCAGATTGATGATGATGTGGATGGCTGAAGGACAAGAAGTAGCTGCCCTACATAGCAGCAGCCTTCCACTTCCCGACCTTTTTTAGTTTTCAATTCGTCTAAACTTTTAAGGCCCTTCCCCCTTTTTATGACTGAAGCTTGTATTACAGTGTTGTTACTGTACACCGTCGACTTGAGCTTGCTTTCCCACCAGACAGCGTGTCTTCCCATCACCCATCACAGGTCTGACATGTAGGGAGTTGTGTGCATTGGCAGGAAGAAAAAAAAAAAAAAATGAATCATGACGTTTCTGTATAAAATTTGATAAAAGCCTTTTTGACTTTTTTTTTGAGCCAAAGAGACGATTGCGGCAGAGCTCCGTTCTCACCAAGCAAATCAGTGAAGTGATTTGAGACGTCATGAAAGAGTACCTCATCCCCCTTCAGCCTGCTCGGTGCAATATGCAATTTGAAAAAGAAATGTCAGTAATGACAGTTATGGTGGAACACTTTTGATTTAACAGATTGAAGTATATTTTAGCTTCTATTTCAAGACTTCCAAAAAGGGGGGGGGGGGAATGAATACAGAAAATGTCCCTTACAACCTTATAAAGCCATAATCAGTTCATTCTTAACCCTATGCATACCAGCTATGTCTTGTTATATGTAGTATGAATATGTCAGTGATAAAACAGAGGACCCATCTGTCCAGCGCCAGGCACAGATACCGGGAGTCCAATTACCAGGCAAAAGACACAAGAAGAGGTCAACAACACTTGTTCATGCAGGTGAGATGGTTCAACTTGGCCAACTTGTCTGATGAGGAAGAGGTTGACGCATGCCAGTCGTTCCTGCGGGAATCTTCGGCACCGTATGTTGAGAATCTGTTAAACTGAGAAGGAAGAGGAGAGACTTTGCAGCTCAGTCTTCCGTGGAAGATTCTGCTGCTCTGCAGAACTTTGCCTTCGTGCTTTTTTTATCCACAACCTCGACCTACCCTCGCATATCCATAAACTCCCAGAGGCTCAGGTCCCTGTGGCAGAGCCTACCAGAGATTCTGATGCTAATACTACACGGTCTAAAAAGCTCCTCACCTTTTTACCAAGGCCTTGCCTGTAAGGTGGAGGAAGTCGTCTCAGCAGTCCTTCCAAATTAGTATTTGGCTGTTATTTCTTCTTACCATCATGGTTTTGGATGGAAGACGGCAGTCCAGCATCCACTTGTCTGCTCTTTTGTTAAAGACATGAAGGCTATGATCGGTCTCCAGACCTTTTTTCGACCTTCTTGGCATTTAGATTATAATGTATATTTGCTGTTGGCTCTAACCATAGCGAAGCACATTAGTGATATATATGCCCTGCCAGTGCAACTTGCCAGTATGCAGATTGCACCAGGGAATCTGAAGGTGACATTGCAGCCTTATTCTGCTTTTATCCCAAGGATAACCGGCTCATGCTGACCTGTGGATTGGAGCCCTTCAGCTGCACTCCTACTGCTCTTCAGAACGGCATGTTCCTTTCTCAGTTTGTGCTTTGCATTTGTATCTGAGCTTAAAGGATCCCAATGGAGTTTTAGACCTAGTAGCGCTTTGGAGCTGTTTTCATATGAGTGGGTCCACGTTTTGTTTGTCTTGCGAACACGGGGTGAAGGTGTCGCACTATTCCCCCGAGCAACGTGCTAAGAAATGCCCCAATAGGCCAGCAAAGGCGGGGAAGAAGAAGCTAGCTAACGTGTGTGGAATCAAGCAAAAAATACTTTTAAAAAAAAATGTTTTGTGAGGAAGGAAATGCACTTGACGTGATTGTTAGGCCTTCAGGTTACAAACAACTCATTTCGCTGAGTGACACTAAATGTAAACATTGTTTTTTTCACAAGGAAACTCCACAGGGCCCCTGTTTAACTTAAGATTTTATCAAAGGATACCAGATATGTGTCCGAGCCTTACACGGATAAGCTCATTACCAAACAATTTTTTTTCTCAGTGCATACAGAAGCTGTTACACATCTACCATCACTCCTAACTCCATCTTGAGCTTTCAGGCTCCAACTGGCTTATGTCTACCTTCCACCAGGGACCTTTTTTTAAGAGTCTCTCTATTAAGACATCAGTGCTGCAGTTAGCTGATCATCTTCCAATTTCACCCATGTAGGAAAACCACTCAAGTGTAACCTCTACCTAGATTCAACCTCATTGCCATAGAGACTGAAGTACTATACCTGCTTAGCAACTGCTCTCCGCTCTGCTCATACCCAGCCCACATCACCGAAAGCCACAGTGGGATTTTTGCTTGATGTGATTGTTTTCTAATTGACATCACACTGTTGTCAAGTAGCAGTAATCAGCAGCTTACGTCTGGAGCTGCACTGTGTGTGATGGTGTCAAAGGCGTTTGACATTGCTCCAACAACGTTAATGCATTAGTGCCATCAACTAATATACACACGACAGTGTTTAAACAACCCGTTTTCACTCAAAGGATTTCAATGCAATGCAAACAATGACAACACGGTCATACCTGGATCTGGTAATATCCAAGCACAATATGGACATATCTCGCGATCTTAGTGATTTTTCATTATCTTTTGTAACACTCGCATAGATTGTTGTAAATGAACAAAATATAAAATTGTAAAAAGAAACTCAACAGCTACATTTCTTGCAGGAACAGTGTCCCTTTTTGTTTATAAAAAAAAAAAAGTATTTTTTATTCACCACCATTGTGTTGGGGTAGCACCAACAATCTAAATCTGCTCTGGCCAGTATTAGTAGGGAATGCTGTTTTTTTTCTCTTTTACTGATTTGGGTAGACTGATCCTTTTTGAAATGCACCTGTGATTTAAAGTGAATTTGTTAAGGACAGTGAGCCATGTCAAGAGAGGAGCTACATTATGTTATTGATGATGCGACTCTGTCTGTCCGTTCAACCTCACTCTGCTTTGTGTGGTTTAAGGGTGGTGTGTGTGTGTGTGTGTGTGTGTGTGTGTGTATGGGCGCTTTTTCTTCGTTATTTTTTTGATGGTACCCCTCTGCTCTCACACTCGCGCGCACTCACTCAACATTAGTGTGTCACCTGTTCCATCAGTGACTCGTGTCCCCTGTGGTTGGTGCTGTATTTAGTACATAAGTGGATGTTTCAGAGCGGTTTTGTTCAGCTGTGTTGAAGGAAAAAAAAGACGACATTGTTCCCTGGACCTCGTACCCCCCGCCTTCCTCTCTCTCTCTCTCTGCCCCCCCCCCACACTCCCTCTCTTTCTCTTGATCTCCTGCTCTTTTACTCTCTTTTTTGTTTTTTATAACAGACGCTGCTCCCTGGTATTAGATGTGTTGTTATTGTTGTTCTATGAATAAGAGATATGTAGCCTCGGGCACTTAGAATAGAACTCCACCTTGCTGCACTGTAAATACTGTGTGGAAGAGTAGGCTGAATATATGCATGTAAACACACACACACAAAATAGGCCAACTGTAATTTCAAGCAGTTTGCTAACCTCCACTTTGAAACTCAGCCAATTGGGCATTTTTCTGATGTTGCAGCATAGTGAACTAAATTATAATTTATAAACGCATAGTGCACCACTTTCCTTTTTTTTTTTTTTTTCTTCTCAAATGCAGACTTTCACGTGCAGTCGAAGGTAATGATCTCCGTGATTTATTAGAATTTTTAGATTTCATGTTTTCTGTTTCAGCGGATCAAACTTAATCACTTGATTACTTTTTGGTCTGTTGCGTCCTCTTTTTCTGCACAGTAGGTAAAATGGATGAAGACAAGAAAACTGCCTTTTTCCCCCATTTTCTCACTTTAGTTTGATGTATGAGAAGAGTTCAACCAATTAAAAAAAAAAAAAAAAAAAAACCCCAAAAAAACCCAATGCTATTTCTTGGCTTACTCTAAGAGTGATGTGCTTTAATGCCAAAGAGAAATGTATTTCTTTTGTTTTTTGTTGTTGAGCAGTCAATTAAAACCTTGCCCCTCGGCTCTGTCCAGGCATCAAAAAAGTAAAATATGAATTTCACGGCCAAATCATTCTAATTTTCTTTAGCTTATTTGAAAGACTTTTCACGTTTTGACAGCACGTACAGCTGTTGGCTGCATTTTGAGGACTTTACTGTTCTTTTTGTGCTGGGTTTACGGCTCGAATCTACATATCTGTCTCACACTATCTGGCTCTCCCTTCCATTTTCTCTTGCTGTTTATCACAACACACACAACCACACGCACACACAGAGGCATCCTTGAATAAACCCTCCGTATACAGATGTAGAACTTCACAAGATTTACGCAGGACGAAAATAAGCCTGGACTTTATCTGGCTGTGACGTGTGGGTGCAGTCCAGTTGAAAATGTTTTGATATAAATACACACGTTCTCTGTTCCTCATTTTGGAAAGCTCAATCCTTTTAAATTATACAAAGCATTCTGTATAAGCGTGCAAGGTATTTCCCCCTTCATCCGTGCTACTTTCCTCCTCGCGCTGTAGGCAATATCACCCTCACCCTCTTTGTTTTCGTTGTGTTCGTTTCTATGTCCTTCCCTGTTTCCCATCTTCATATCCCTTTTTCTCCTCATCTGCCTCTTGCTCTCCCACACGCCTGCAGTTTACTTGGCAATTGTCGCTTGGGGGTATATGGAATCTAATTTAGCCAGTAATCAAGAGCTGAGATTGGTGTGTGTGTGCGTGTGTGCGTGTGTGTGTGTGTGTGTATGTGTGTATGTTCCAGTTTGTGTGCATCTCCTTATATTGGCATTAAGCTAAGATAGACTCTTCTCATTTACCCGGACCTTTATAGAGTCGGAAGAAAAACAAAGTAGGAAACAACATTCCCAGTTTAAGCTTAAGCTTCTCATTCTGTGTGTTTTCTCTTGTCGCTAACATCCATATGCATTTACCACTCATTATATGTCATTTTGTGTTTAGTCTGTTTAATAGCTACATTGCTGCTGTTGGATCGTGTTGAACTGCAGTCAAATATAATAATAGTCAATATAATAATGGCTCAGCTTAGGGTTATAATGACATGATGTATAATGAAACTTTAACTAAAACTCTTCTGGTGTTTTTAGTGTTAGTAAATTGGTGTTTCAGAAACATTCAGTGGAAATGTTTCATTGTCTTACATATTTATTGTTGCAGCGTATATAGCACACGCATGTGTTCTTTCGAAGGTTAAAACACAGCGTTACACAACAGCACATTAATAAATACTTGCATTTGCTGTGAATCGGTGCAGGGTTTTCTGCTGCCGTGGTCGACACGGCTCTGTGCTGAGGGCAAAGAGTAGCACACTGGGAAATAAAGCAGGTAGGCAGTCTGGTGCTCATAACTTCGGTGTATGCTTCGGCAGCCTCTGTAGAGGAGAATTTGGCAGGCTAGGTAGAGCAGAGCAGTCATAGGTTATACAGAAAATAAATCTCTTTAGATACAGAAAGTTGGAAATAAAGCTACTTGTTTGAATTCCAACTGCCCTGTCTCCCACACGAGCAGACCTGCTTCATCTGTGCGACGTTGGCGCCGCAACTTATTGCAGCGAATAAGTGGGAACACAAGCTCCAAAGTGGCTCATTAAATCGCTGCTCTGTCTCGTGAAAAGCTAGATGTGGTCATACATCTGTGAGTGAGTTTACATCGACCTGTTTTTAATGCAAATGGAATGGTGGAAATGGAAAAAAATAAAAAGTTTTTATTCTTGGCCGAGTTGGAAAAGTCAGTGTATCGATAAAAAGAACAAACGCGACAAAGTACGGGAAGGTTACAAACACAAATGGACATTTTTCCGTTGTTTTTCAACGTGGTTTTCCACCGCCGGAGGTTTGACCGGCTCTCTTCTTCTGCAAAGGTTTAATGGAACCCGTCTGCAGGATTTTCTCACTGCACTCAACTCCTCACACTGTTTGCATTCTTACTGGTTGTAATGCCAATTGTGGATGTACGTAATGACATTCACCAGTCGCATTGCATTTTTGAATCTAGAATGGTTTTTCATTTTGGGTGTCTGAAATTAAAATTAGGACGAGTACACACTGGATTATTTATACCTGAATTGGACATTTGTCCTTTTATAAGAATTCTACTCTATAACAAAAAATGACATTGTGGATATCTGAAGTTGAAAAGCCCAATACACGTGAATAGAAAAGGTGACGTTACATTATAGTTCATTTTGTCCAAAGCGACTTACAATAAGTGCAAACAATCATGAGGATATGACTCTAAACAGTGAGAAGCTTCAAATAGGTGAAATCATACAATCACACAAGTGTAGAACAATAGCTTCAAATAAGCCAAACCAAGAGCAAAAGTACAACAATTAAAAAAAAAAAAAAAAAAAACAATTTTTATTAAAACATTTTTTTATTGACTGAAGTGCAGTCAAAACAGGTTTTCAGTCTGCGACAGAAGGTGTGAAGACTTCCTGCTGACCTGACATCCATGGGGAGCTCATTCCATCATTTAGGGGCCAGGATGGCAAACAGACGGGTTTTGTTTGAGGGTATGTGAGTCCCGCTCACAGTGAGGGAGCAGCGAGACGATTGGCCGATGCAGAGCGAAGTGAGCGAGCCGGGGTGTTTGGTTTGACCGTGGCCTGGATGTAGGAAGGACCTGATCCACTCACTGCACGTTAGGCCAGCACCAGAGTCTTGAAGCAGCCTCTGGTCACCAGTGAAGGGAGCGGAGGAGCGCTGTGGTGTGGGAGAACTGGGGGAGGTTGAAGACCAGTCGGGCTGCAGCATTCTGTGACGTCATTTGTGCTAGGAAGAATTAAATCATGGATATCTGCAATATATATATATATATCCAGTCTAGCTACTGAATGTTAAAAACGGCCTTTATCTTCCGACCTATGACGAGTGTAATCAAAGTTGTACATTTCTACCAGTAGGAATGTTATTGGGGAAATGTTTACCGCTCTGACCAGCGAGAATACAATGTAGAGCAGGAGAAACGCTATTATGCATATCTACAAAGTAATTAAATGTTAAAACGGCGAGAGAAAAGAAGAGGACAGAAACGAGCGTGACAGTGTATGGTGTAGTCGGTTAAGACTCAAGTAAAACAAGTGCACATAAATTAGGTAAATTAAATATTTATTTCCGTTCGTTCAGGGAGGGCAGGCTGGAATAGCAGGAGAAGCAGCGGTGCCAAAATACTGTTAAGTTGCTTTCTAATTGAGTACGAGTAATAAGTGGACCGTGTTTCTCTGCTAAACTGAATCAAAAGTTAACCTTTGTGCACTGTGCAGCATATACATTCTTGTACATTCACTTTAAAGGTACAGCTTTGTCACATTACCAGGAAAGGTCAGACTTGATAAGGGTAACCTTAAAGTGTCAAAAATACCGTTTTAGAACTTGCATCACAAAGAACAGTCTGTTGAGTTTCACTATGTAAATCTAACAAAGCAACGAGAACGGAGACGGGGACGTCCAAAACCTTCTCGGCAGCGCTCGAGTAGACGAAATGAAAAAGAAATGAGATTAAATGGCAACAGGGTGTGTAATATTTAAAATGTACAAGGTTTTTTTTTGTGTCATTGTGTCTGAAAGCATGGATTGATTTCTAGGAAAGCACTTCTGTGCAAACACTTCACCTCTCATCTCCTCCCCATTCTATCCCTGTGAATCACAGTCGGCTCGCTCTCTGATGGTTTCCATAAAAATCTTTTCTGGCCTTTTGATTATGAAACTCTGCCCAAGCGTTTCTGCCATGTCCGTGTTTTCCCCACACGCACTTCAGAGATGCGTAAGTTCAATGAATGGTTTCATTTCTTGTGCGGGCGTTTCGCTTGTTTCGTGAGCTGAAGCCTTGTGCGGCAAACATATTCTAAAGGCCTGTGAGTTATTATGTGCGAGGACTTCAAATGTATGGAGCCAACACGTGGGCCGCACGTTTGGATATCGAAACTGAAAGTTCAAGTTTTGATCTTGAACTTGGAAAAAAAATACAATAATATATTCAAGCTAAAAATAAGTGTATGAAAAGTTTTTTCAGGTTGAATATTATTTTTGATTCAGTTCTGTAATTCTCTGGAATAAATGATTTTATTTTTACTTTCATATATGGTACGGTATATATTTGGTATTTGAATTCTCTTTGAGTCTGAATTCTAAATTCAGATTTTATGTTTTCAGATTCTTATTTTTTAAAATTCTTTTTCAAATCTTATTTTTCCAGTTTCAGATCGTATTTTTTCAGAATTTTTTTTTTTTTGTTGTTGAAATTTGTCAACAACTGCCTGCCTGTCTGTCTGCCTTGCCTGCCTGTCTGTCTGTCTGTCTGCCTGCCTGTCTGTCTGTGAGATGTCTCATATTTGTCTTTCTGTCTCAGGGAGACTACGATCCCGTCAAAACCCGAGTTCTCCACTTCAAGATGAACCCTACCACTGTTGCCAAGCAACAGCGCCAGCAGGATGTCGAGGCTCTTCTGGAGGAAGCGACACGTCTCAGGGAACTCGTGCGCTCCTTGCAGGACGGAGGCGCTACGGCCCATTCACAAGCCGACTCCAGTGCGCACGCCTCCGGCCTCGGCCTCAGTCTGCCGCCATCCAAGGAGGTGCTGGGTAAGACTCAACAACTCGACGCACGTTTATAGACTCACATGTGCTGAATGTGCTCATTAGTTCCCACAACCCTTGTAGTGAATGAGACGGAGTTGGGCAGTTGCATTTACCTTTTCATTGTCCATCACATTTCAATTACCATGATTTAAAAAAAGATTGTTATGGCGCTGAACATAGAGACCACAGCTGAGTTCAGTGCCAGAGCAAACATTATAGCCTGTAACACACAACACAGACTACATTGACGGAGGACACAGTCAGAGCTCAACTTAAGCTGTAATCAGTTATAGCTTTGGCGGCCACAGTTTTTTGCCCTCGGAGGCTGATATTTGGCATGGATGTGGAGTGTTTGTGAGGTTGTGCGTGTGTGTGAATGCATGGATGCGTACTTGGTTGCAGCAATTGGGAATTTGCGCTTGTTTTTTAAAAAACATTTTTAATTTAAAATATTTAACATTTTGACAGGTGTTCAGCTCCTGTTCCCTTTTCAGACAAATGAAAAAAAAAAGAAGAATTAAACAAGAGAAACACTCCACTGGCTGCGACCTGAAGCAAAGTTAGAAGGGAATCGCTTCACTGGTATCTGGAGCCACAGAGCCTTTGTCCTGTTAGGTGTGAGTGTCAGTTATATGGGAGAGTGTAGTTATGACGGGGTTAAATATTTAATTGGAGGTCAGGGCAGTTCAGCGCTGGAAGTCTGTTGGCTAATTTGTCTTCTGAGGAACACAGTGCTCTGCTCTCCCTCTCTCAGATTCACTGGCCCTCTCTTATAATCCCTCTCTTATAATCCCTCTCTCATATTCCTTCTCTCATATTCCTTCTCCTTCTCTCATATTCCTTCTCCCTCTCTTATATTCCCTCTCTTATATTCCTTCTCTCATATTCCCTCTCCCTCTCTCATATTCCTTCTCCCTCTCTCATATTCCTTCTCCCTCTCTTATAATCCCTCTCTCATATTCCCTCTCCCTCTCTCATATTCCCTCTCCCTCTCTCATATTCCTTCTCTCCCTCTCTCATATTCCCTCTCTCATATTCCCTCTCTCATATTCCCTCTCCCTCTCTCATATTCCCTCTCCCATATTCCCTCTCCCTCTCTCATATTCCTTCTCCCTCTCTCATATTCCCTCTCCCTCTCTCCCTCACTTAGCAGCACTCTAACTCATCTTTCATCTCTTCTCTTTTTACAACTTCTACCCTTATTTTTCCTTTTTTCAACACTTCCTTTCATCTCTTGTCATTTTTTTCTTGTCTTTCATTTTGCCTGTCTGCTCCTGACCCTTTCTTCTCCCGAAATGATGATTGAGTTTCTTACCAGTGTGCTCAGTTTAACCTTTAGCAGGCAATACAGACTTAATGTGTGATATATGTTCTCGCCTTCAGACCGGGGTCAAAGCAAAGGAAAAGTATCAAATATTTAACAGATTTATATGGAAAAGTATTGATTCATATCCTCTATACGACTAAATATTACTCATAGACCCTGCAGAACCTCACAATGAAATTCCCGTGTGCAATTAAGAAATTACAGATTTAAAAGAAACATTTTAAAGATAATTCTTGCAAAAATAAGCGCCTAATAGTTCAATAAATGGCATGGAAAAATCCCCAATTGTCCTACAAGACATTGGGGATTTTTGAGTGTTTGTCATTATGGCAATATTTTTTGTCAACTAGAACATTTTATGAAAATAGAAATGATTTTGTCTACTACTTTCCAGCAGTATCTCTTAGCTTTATGTAAATTGCTGGAGCACGAACACAATAAATGCCCTCATGACATTTTCATTTCCCTTCTAGACTGTGTCATGAGAAGATTTTTTTTTTAATGGCAGCCCAGCATTTTGAATACACAGCCACTGTTGTTGTGGAGGTGAGCAGTGATTCCGGTGACCTTAGAGCTAAGTACGCTCCACAGCTGAGTGATTAATGAGATTTGAAACAATTATGTTGGGAAACATGTAAATTAAATCCTAGGAATAAAGCGACAGGAAGTATCATTTAATTTGGCTCATTTTCCCACTAGATTTAAAAACCCTCATCAAGCTCTTCTTTTTTCTTTTTATTAAAATAAATCAGTGAATTAGGCTGTTGTTAATGTCATTAGGTATTATTTCTAGCTTTACACACGACTGCGTTTTTGTGAATGGAGGGTTTTATTTATTTATTTGCTTCCTCTTCAAAAGCGTCCTGCAGTGGAAAGTGAAAAAACTATTGAACATATTGAGCGTAAACAAACGCAACACACTTTCCTGCTGTAGGGCTCCAACATAGTAACACGTTTTCGTCAGTAGTCGCAGGTCCGTGGTGTAGTCAGGAATTAGAGATTTATCTGTCCAGGCCATAATCCCCCCCCCCACAGATACAGATGCATACTCTGGGCGTAGTTCAGGTTGGGAAATGAATTGGCGAAAAATATATAAATAAGAGCCTCCCTCAGCAGTCCTCCCTCAGAATTTTCTTGACAGGTTTTAAGAGTCCAGACCCGCAGAGACCAATTAAGGGCAAAAGTCAGAAGTAACTAACTTTCTCAGAACTTGACAGTTGTTATAAAAAAAAAAAAAAAAAAAAAAAAATGTTCTTCCCACAGATGCTTTTGATTCAGCAACTAAACGCACACGTTGGAGCACTCGTACACTCGTACTCTCTGCACAGGCAATAACATGCTCATTTCCCAGCCTTCGTGTCCATTTGTCAGCATGTTGCAGTGAATCTCGGCAGCGTGTACTTCATGCCGTCACTTGAGAATTTACAGCCATTTTCAGGGCAGTTTGATAGCTGTCATCTCGTGACAGTTTTGTCACAATGCTGAAGTCTTGAAACAGTATTTATCAGCGCTGACTGACACTGAAGAGGAGCCCAGTCTCCCAGGAGACAGACAGACACACTCATAGACTCTTTAAGTTTCGACTTTTCTAGCCATTCACTCTTTTGATATTGATGGATAAAAAAAATGTAATAGGCTAAAAATGTATGACGAGAAGAATGATGTGTAGAAATACTTATCAATCGAGGCGGGATTAGAAGCCTGGGCTGACAAATGCACCACTGTCACTTTTAACTGCTCCTGCAGGAAAATGATATGTATGTGGTTATGATGGCAGAGTGGTTGGTGTTGGCAGCAAGAAGGTAAATAACGCTGGTCGTTTTGCAATCCTTATATCAAAATAGATGGAGCAACTGCTTTAGACCTTGAAGGAATTAAGCGATGCAGGCTAAGTTTTACAGAGGTGTTAAATAAGCATTTTGTTATAGGTTTTTCTCCATTTAAAAATAAATAAATAAAAAATACAAAAAAAGTTCTTTCTGGTGCTCTTGTCTGTTTTTATTAAACATTGTTTTAATACCTATTTTATTTTAATTTTTTAATTTTTTTTAACTTACTTAAAAGGCCAAGATAAGCATTTTGTGTGAGTTTTAAAAATAGCAGGAAAAAGATTGAGAACAAAACCGTTGATCTCTTAAGTGGAGCAATCGATCCACTTTTCATCGTGTGTGGACCGTTGAAAAGGACAGAGCCTGCACGTAAAAGCTTCCCAGCTAAACTCCATGTTTTGGCTGAAATCATAGAAACGATGGATAAGCGTCGGCCCCAGCTGTGTGACGCCGTGGGCGGATGTTTCAGCAGAACATGCACCGATCGGGTCGCTCCCTTCTTCACCCATTTCTATATGTACATCACGCACGCTCCCACCCGCGTGTGTCACGTTGAACTTTTTGCTCGGTAATAACTCGTTCCTCCTCTGTCTCCTTGAGTCTTTCAATTAAGAGTCATTATCGCGAATAGATTTTTCAACAAATGAAAGTGGAGCCCCATCCTGCTTCTCCTCTCCGTGAATCTCTGTGCACCAAGCTCAGCAGCTTTTTTGTCACCACCACACCACTCTGAGCATTTTAGTGTTTTGTTAACACTAAGTGAGCAGATGGAGTGCCTCAGGGAGTGTATATTTGATATTGAGCCATCCATCTATGCTGCATTAGCTAAGTGACTTGAGCGTGTACTTGTGGCGCTCCGTGGAGACGAAGGCGTGCATGTGTTGCAGAGTCTTAGAGTAACTTGTGTACATGAGCAATGATGTTATAAAAAAATATAGTGTCAGAATATCTGACCCATGTTTTCTCCCAACTTTTGTGTGTGTGTGTTGCAGATTTACGTAAGCAGATGGAGAGCTCAGAGCTCAGGAACCAGAGGCTGAAGGAGGTGTTTCAGAGGAAAATTCAGGAGTTCCGCACAGTCTGCTACGTCCTGACCGGCTTTCAGATGGATATCACCACCGAGAACCAGTACAGGCTCACCTCAGTCTATGCAGAGCACATGGACGACTCCTTGCTCTTCAAAAAGGTACACGCTCCATAAGCTAAATCCCAGATTTCATACACCAATATCAATGGCTCAATGGTTCCCAGCTTTACGCACATCGATACCTACACACTTGCTGAGATCAGATATGGTTGCATGTGGTTTGTGAGCGACTGTATTCCTGTGAGCGGATGCACCTGCACCGCGATCATTTACGTAGAAGTGTGAAGTTAAAAGAAACACTGTCAACATCAAAATTCCTACAGGCTGTAGCGTCTGTGTGAGCGCTGATATCCGTCTCTGTGGGATCTTTTCACGAATGCTCCAGGAATTGCAAATTTGACCTTGCAAGGTGTTTTTTTTTTTGTTTTTTTTTTTCCATCTAAACTTCTACTAAATCCTCCCATATCCACGTTTATGCATCATTACGCCACGTTATAGCTTTGTGCCCGACTTAGTCACGCAGGGACAGGAGCCGCAGCATACAGGGACTCTCTGCTGTGTGTATTGGATGTGTGTGTACCTCATGAGTGGAGGAATGATGGTGTGTATGTTTGCCTGTGTGAGTGTGTGAGGGAGAGAGTGATGACTGGGCAATGTCACAGGGCTGGCCCGCATTAATCGATCATGCCCTCCCCATGCACTCATCGAGTGGGCTAAATAAAAACTGTATGTGTGTCCCTTAGCTGTGGAGCGAATCCTTTTCTTAAGTAGCTTTACAGTGAAAACATCCTGTTGTGCTCCCGTCGCACTTACCTCTTTGTCTCCGTCTTTTCCCTGTTCCCTTCTCTCTCCATCCTGTCCTGCGACACTTTTTCCCTCCCTTTATCTCTCCCTCTTGTTGTTTATCTGTCCCCCGCTCTCTCTGCTTCTCTCTGATCAGAGTGGTTTGCAGTAGCTAATCGCTGTGTTGTTGGTGTGTGGTGTTATGATAGGGGGCCTCTAGCTACAACAGACACCGTGGAGAATCCATACCGGGGAGGTTGAAGGCAGCTTTATTATGTCGGCAGGGTGATTATAGTGGGCAAGTGCTGGACTGTTGCGACCGGTCATTACTGCCTTGCTCAAGGATACCTAACATGATCAAAAATAAACGGGGGGGAGGGGAGGGGGGTTTGGCGTGCATGTGGGCGTACATGTATTTTTTTCCCTCGCTGGTGTGTCCAATCTGCTCCATCGAACCCACCTGCGACCCTGCCAGAAGAGATAACTCACTGTCAATATTTATTAACCTCAGACTGTGTCCATAGAACACACACACACACACGCGCACACACACAGTCGTAATGCCTTCATAGTGCGCACTGTCACACTCAAATGCACACATACTCACTCCAATCTCAACACTCGCCTCCCCCCCACACCACCACCACCACCTCTGTTGGGTGCACATGCATACAGATGTACAAAGACATACACACACAAAGCAGATGCTCACACTTCCTGTATTAGTATTCAGGGTGTTCTCCAGCGTCTGAGTGTATGACACACATGCCTGGTGGCCTATGGGAGCAGAGAGGCCTCTACTACTAATAGAATACGACACCGACGACGTGCACATGCACACACACGTATAACGCAACACACACACACACTTAAAGAAGTGCACACATGGATAACAATGTACGTCACATGCATAACATGCTCTTTACGCGAGAGTATGCGAGTGTAATCTGGGTTATGAGAATATAAAGTGGACTAATTGTAGGATGAGGCGGGAGTAAGCGCAGAGCAAATGAGGGATTTTGGACAGGAAGCATCCGAGTCTTTACAAATAGGATTCTAATGTTATTCACCTCAGCAACAGGGTTGCCAGATAATCCTGCTAATATCCCCCTCTAGGAGAGGCACCCAAATCCCCCTCCTATGGTGTAAGCTGTTTAACCTGCAACTGTCACGTTTCTCTCTCTCTCTCTCTGTCTCTCTCTGTCTCTCTCTCTCTCTCTCTCTGTCTCTGTCTCTCTCTGTCTCTGTCTCTCTCTCTCTTTCTGTCTGTCTCTCTCTCTCTGTCTCTCTCTGTCTCTGTCTCTCTCTCTCTTTCTGTCTGTCTCTCTCTCTCTCTCTCTGTCTCTCTCTCTCTCTGTCTCTCTCTCTCTCTCTGTCTCTCTCTCTCCCTCTGTCTCAATGTCTCTCTGTCTGTCTCTGTCTCTCTCTCTCTCTCTCTCTGTCTCTATTTCTCTCTCTCTCTCTGTCTGTCTCTCTCTGTCT
>CALSBV010012195.1:496912-518886 GCA_943590825.1 Bovichtus diacanthus | reverse complement strand
GTGTGTGTGTGTGTGTGTGTGTGTGTGTGTGTGTGTGTGTGACGTAGGGCCCTCCCTTTAGCGGGTTGATTTTAATATGTAGTAATACAGTGGTGAGAATGTTTCCCGTTATGACTCCTAACACGCTCTATCAAGCCGCCTCCTTTTCACAGGCTGGCCCACATTAGTCCCCGATCTTACAGAAAGACGGCGAGCCCAATTCCCATTTTTAAAAGGTTATTTCACAAAGACAACCCCCAAGGCTCTGAGAAGAATCAAAACAGTCGAAATGAGCAAAGAACCCAGTCTTTCCTCTTTTATCTTCCGTAGCCCCTTATACTTAATTCCGTTTCCTGCTTCTTTCTTCGTTTTTTTTTTTTCTCCCTTCTGTCCTCATATCTCTTCTACCCTCCGTCCCTGCCGCAGGTGTCACTGTAAATGCCACGTGGAGAATGAAGGAGCGGGAGTTATTGTTTGTGCCTGGGGAGGCCCTTTCTTTTGTGCTCGGCAGGCATCAGGGTGGACGGCTATAGAGTGATGGACGGGGGGGGGGGGCCAGGCGACACACACACATAAAAAGAAAGATATTTTTGGTCACTGCCTGCTCCGGCTGTGACGAGCCTGAAAACTACTTATGTTCCAAACTCTGGCGGCGGGGCAAGCTGGAGGCTCCTGCTCCGCTCTGCGTCAGACTGCTTTGATAAGACCACATCTAGAAAGGGCAGCTCTCCACCACAGCGCTTCAAAACTAGACTTAATGTAGGCTCTCGTCCACTGTGAGCAGCAGTAATACCAGGAGTTGTTTGGCTGCCCTTTTCAACCGCCCCACCAGGTACAGCACTGGAATCTTTCATTCTGCTGGCACTGGGAGTGCTCTTTAATAAGCCTGCCCGCTTCATGTGCATTTCAGTAAATATCACGTGTGATTTTTTATTTTTTTATTTATTTTTTTACTCCAAAAGTTCAACAACACAGTCTGGTGTCAAAAAGTTTTTAAAATGAAACTATTGTAACGCCTCAGCGTAAGCAGCCGCTTCTTACTTGCGCCCCCACATGAACGCTCGCCCGCTCTTCCGTCCGTCCGTCCGTCCGTCCGTCCGTCTGAGCTTGGGAGTGAACGAGAGATCTGAGGGAGGAAAATGAGGTTTGGGAGAAGGATGATGTAACCGTGGAGACATACCACACTCACCTGCCCTGGGTTAAAATCACACAGGACAGATATGAGATGTAAGGATAATGAAAATCCCCCGTTAGGACATGTTCTCGCCTTGATAGATGCCTCCCGTCGTCAGGCCCCTAAGCCACTTGTACCGCAGCAGTTTAAAGATAAGGAGTAATAAACCTCGCCGCTGTTGGACTGAAGCTGCAATTTCTCAGTTTGGGGATGGAATGGGATTGTGCTCCTGCACATGAATTACACCACCATTATGATTCTACGGGGTTATTTCACCTGGAAAGATGAGCCTCTTGTCCGGGCCTATTGTACTGCAGGGCTGTCATGATTGCCCACATGCGCTTTTGACGATGAGATGAAAGTGAGAGTGGGCGTACAACCTCCCGACAATGAAACGGTATGAATTCTAAATCAAACACGAAGCTTCTTTTTGCTTTTAGATCGGGTGAAGAGCTGCATGGTACTCTGCGGTTTTCGAGAGCATTTCTTTAGAGTAGACATTTTTTTGTTTTTCCCAAAATGCTTCTTCGAGTGATGACAGTTGGGCGAGAAAATCAATACCACTATGTTTCTGCTCTGGAAAGACTGAAGAGTCTGGTGTAGGGGTGTCACGAGTCCAGAAATGTAGCAGTCGATACCAATGCCAGTGAAATGACACGATTCTCGATACTAATTCAATACTACGGTAAAGAAAATAAGTAAACAGATCGCATGTAGTTTAACAAACCCTCCTTTATTCCCGTTTGCTTGCTGGATTTTGTCAGGAAGTTAAACAACTCTCAAACTCAAACTCTCAAACTCTCTTACATATATTTTATTTTGCTGTGAAAACTATATTTATTCGTGTTTCTCTGCGTACACTGCCTTACATGACTGCATTTGAAAACCTCATGATAATCTTTTAATTTATAGAGCAAGAACGCACCATAGTGCAACTCTGTGCAACGTTACCTAATAACAAACGAATAACGTCATCATCAAGGGGAGGAAAGGCTACTGTAGAAAAACGAGTGGCGTCACGTTATTTGAACTTTGGCATCGACTTCTACACATTTTTCAATTTCTAGAAATACGTTTACGTCCACTTAAAGGACTAGTGTGTATGATTTGGGCGGATTCATTAGCAGAAATGTAATATAATATTCAGAAATATGTTTCACTTGGTGTATGATCAAGTACCGTTGTGTTTTCGTTACCTTTAGAATGAGCCCTTCTCCGCCGTGATACGCCGCCAAAAAACAAACGTTGTGGCTAGAGAGGGCCTTTTCCGATTTCTACGTTACCTGAAGGCCACCCAGGCTTTGTTCCGACAATTTGTAGTCCACAAGACGCCCAGCTGATGTCACTTCAGTGATGTTGTCAGACTTGACAAAGCCCCTGCAGAGCCACAGGAGACACGATACAAGTGTTTTCACAGGCCGAGTGGCGCTCCGCACGGCCGATAAACTCATCTTGTTGTGTAAAATCAGTGGAGTACATCTACTCACCCACCCCTGGGTGTGCGTAACCACCCGTGTTGGGCTAAAACAGCCGGATAAGCAGTTGTGTTTTTGTGAAATTCATTTTTTTTTTGTCCTTCTTTTGTAAGCACGATATCAGATTATAGTGTATGATCACACGACAGTGATAAGTAGTAAGACAGTATTATAACACGCGCATGGAAAGTGGAGAAGCAAAGCTGCTGCCTTGTGTTGCTTTGCCGACGTCTCTCCGAGCGATGCACTTACCTGCGTCACGCGCCGTAAAGCTTCTCATTAAAAGCCTCTGGATGTAATTGGATGCTGTAACTATGTCGAAAAATGTCTGCGTGGGGCGGGGGGGGAAAAAAAGCAAGGTAATATCCCTCTTTTTTTTTTTTGGGAAGTAAACGTAGCCTGGATTTCAGATGATGATGTTTAAGCTGCTGACAGTTCAACTCTAACCACGTCGAGCCTCGTCTTGGCACAAAACATCCCCAAATTGCCGTAGATGCAGGTTACGTCACCACAGTGTGTGTAGTTCTTCGCACAAAAAAAAAAAAAAAAAGAGATTGTCGCTCGTTTTCAAAGTTCTTTAAAATGCTGCATTTTGTTGGCATTATTTAAACACCATATTCATGTGTGTGTGGATTCATCTGCCGTCAAATTAATATTCAGCAAAATAAGCATCGTACTTCATCTCACCAAGGACACGCTCCAAACAGGGCCTTTCATCCACAGTGCAAATACAACATGACATTGCTTCTTTTTTTCTTTTTTTTTCTCACTTTTTCGCAGTCTTTCTTGAAGCAGTGTTTTTGACTGAGGGTGTCTTGGGTTTGTCAGTATCCATGTTCGTCCAAGTTTTCCTACAGCACATTTGGCCCATATTTACGTTTATTCAGCTTTAGATAGGACTCAGACATAAAAAAAAAAAAAATAATAATAAAGTGTATAGATTTGCCAAAATATTTGTTTTGTTTTTGAACATGTTTTTTTTTTTTTTTTACATTTTTTTAACAGGATTAGATTTAACTACAAGCCAAAAACTGTTCACAGATTTCAGTCGGTCATGGATTAACCAATTTGAATCATTAATTATTGCGACGTCTTCATGTTGTGTGATGTTATGAGACTGCAAATTGGCTACAAGTTATATGTATAACCAATAACTATTGAATTCTGTGTGCAACCACATATCAAACAGCGGGACACAGTTAAAGTACTTTTCTCACTTGCCTCTAGTACTGTAGTATTGAGCCATACAGATTGATAGTTTTAGGTTAATCCGCCCAGCATTTAAGATATTTCTAGACAGACACGTTGCTGTTGGATATTTTTGCCACGCTGGCAGCGTTTCTCAATGGATGGCAACGTTTTCACGTATCTAGTAAAATGTATTAACATCTACCGGGGCGATGGGCCCAACATTTTGTACAGACATTCATGAGGATCATGAATTATTTTAATGACATTAGTGATCCCATGGCCTTTTTTTTTTTTGCTCATATTCCCCTCAGGATGAATGCTAATAACTTCGCCGGTCCCTTAATTTCCCTTCATTTCGTTTCTAGTGCCATCATCAGGATCAAATTCAATTTCGTGGAAGTACTTTTGCTTTATGAGCAAATATTTGCAAAGTGAAGGACTCTCCCATCGGCCTCATCTGTGGGCTGCTGACGTTAGCATGTAGCTCACAGTGCAGCCTCACGGAGCCACTAGCATGGCCTCGGACTCATTATCCCCTTTAAATGGTTGGACGCTGTATTAGCGGCGCAAACTCAATTTCTCTCCTGTTCATTGTCATGGTTGGAGGCAGATATGAGACACATGAAACCAGACAATCTGTTCAAGGTTAAGTGAGAATGTTATCTTTTGTAATTTGGCTAAAGTGACGGACTGAAGAACTCCGCAGGGCTGTTGCTCTGTCACTTAGCACCTGACTAGCTTAGCGGCAGTCGAGGGTCCGGCAGCTAAACTGTCGAGCCGCCCGACGCAGCCGTGTCATAGAACCACAACGTCGCGTAGCGCCCCGGGAGTAGATGTGCCAGATGGCTTCCCAGCATGCACCGGGGTAGTGGAGTTCTCCTCATGATTTTATATGTGCAGCCACGCTGTTACTGGTGATTGTGTGAGCTGCATCGTTTATGTATTAGTGTTATTATTGAGATTCTCCCCCCTGACAGTGAGTTGATGACTCCATGCAACATTGATGATTAATGCAGTTCCCCGACTGAATGACAATAGACATATGATTATTTATTTCTATGACTTATACACTTCTGGCAAACTCCTCCTTGCAGGCACGGCGTTAATTGACAACTGTTGTTTTTTTTTTTTGTGTGTTTTCTGGCATCAAAAATGAATTGAGGAAAAAGTAACAGCTTTAATTGTAATTACACAATTATATAAGTTTGACACTTGGTTATAGTGTTGCTTTCAAAAGAACATACATGGTAAAAGATTAGAAATTTTTAGAAATCAACAATAAATAATCTGAGCTGTAGAAATCTGTCCTTATACTGAACGTTATACGAACCGTAAACCTCCGGTGAACACGTGCGCAGCAGGTTTCAGGTGAACCTCAGAAACAGTGTTCTGACGGGGGGTTTACGGTGATTTCTACAGGACACAGCAACCAGGTTCAGACTCAACCACAGGTGCGGTTTACACGGCGTCTGAGGACACAGCAATCATATGTCATCATCATGTCTTTTACACAGACAACACAGGTTTAAACCGTCTTTAACCTTCAACCACAGCTAAGCTAATGACAGAGAAACGGCCCTGGCGTGTCTCGACCTTATTGTCGGAGCGTTTGGCAGTTTGTCATTCCCAAAACAGCGTCCCTATTATTCTTGAATATTAGGGACGCTCACTATCGACAGTTTTCACTGGAACTACTTTATTGAAAACGCTTTTAACTGTAGCTAACAGTAACTGGGACAATGCTATGGAAAGAGTTGAATACATTTTTTTTTTTTGAAGTTTTTTTTTTTTTCAACACTGCGCACCACCGACAAATAGTCCCCCCGCTTTGTGTTGAGGTGGAAGCAGAAATGTCAGAGAGAAATATCTTAAAACCTTAAGAAATGATACCAAACTGTCCATGGCTAGATACCCGTTTGGGATTCGGGTAAATTGACCCTTTTAAGAACATAATCAACAAAAGTAACCAACCAAACATAGTTGAAGTGTGAAAGTCCTGAGTGTGTTTAAAACGTCTGGCATACGTATGGTTCCTCCAGGAAAGGAGTGAAAGAAAGGCTATTTTATTGTGCTCATTTTAATTTTTTGACAAGGAAATAAAGAAAGAAAGCCTCTGAGAGATCCTATGTCTCTCTATCTCTCTCTCTCTCTCTCTCTCTCTCTCTCTCTCTCTCCATCTGTCTCTCTCTCACTCTCTCTCCATCTCGGTCTCTGTCTCTCTCTCTCCCTCCTTCTCCATCTCTCTCTCTCTCTCAATCTCTCTCTCTCTCATCTCTGTCTCTCTCAATCTCTCTCTCTCCATTTCTGTCTCTCGCTCTCTCCATCTCTCTCTCTCTCAATCTCTCTCTCTCTCTCTCTCTCTCTCCATCTCTCTCTCTCTTGCTCTCTCTCTCCATCTCTCTCTCTCTCTCTCTCTCCATCTCTCTCTCTCTATCTGCCTCTCTCTCTCCATCTCTCCATCTATCTCTCTCTCTCCATCTCTCTCTCTCATGTAACACAAGCCTCCGCTGAGGATTTCCTTGCTCCATGCTTCGTTGTCGTTTCTGTCAGTAGGACCTCTATTTATTTCCAGTTTCTAGGCATTGTTGTTTCAAAGCAGGGTTTCTCTTCACCGCGCTTCACAGAATAGCAGCGCTGATTAGGGTCACTCTCGACTTGTCGCCTCGACCCTCAGCTTGTTGTTGTCTGACTACAGACGAGCTCTGCTGCCCTCTGACACACGATAAATTCAGGCCATTATTGTTCATAAACGATAAAGAGAAAAAAAAAACAGTACTTTAATACATCGCTACATTGATATTACTGTTACTCAAAGAATGCTCAAGTGAGGCTTAAAGAGTCAAGCAATTATAAAATTGCGGTCAGGAAAGTATAAGTTAAGAAACCAGGACATTTTTTCGATTTTCAAAGCAATGCTTTAGTTAAAAAGATTAAAGAAAATCGAATGTTTTAAGGCTGTTGTTACGTTAAAGCCACAATCTGAGACGTGTAATGCAGAAACAACCACGGCTCATCCGTTTCCTCTTGGACCAGAGCTGCATTGTTTGCTGCAGCAGCAGAGGAAACATGTCGTAGCTGCTGCAATAGGAGGAGAGAAAAAACTGCCTTTTTTACTTCTTTTATTTTGACCACACTAATGAATGTGCTTTTGCAGTGCTACAAACAGCTGTGGCGGTTTCGCTAACCCACGATTATGGCTTTAACTGGGCTTAATGACTTGAGCATTCTGAACTCATTATAGCAGAGAAAAAAAGATTTTATACAGTGTTTCCATTCACTAATAAACTTTTCATTGTTTGCCAGCGCTCTTGTTTCCATTGTGTAGTTTTCAGCGTTTCAAAGTTGGAGTCAATTCCGCTTCAATTCGGAACGAGTTGAGGCAGCGATTCAGTCGGCGTAAGCATTTGTAATTACAAATTGTTTGTCAATAATTTGAATACTACAGCTTGTTGAATTCAAAATCCACTGAATTGAAATGTTCTTGACTCCATCCCTGGTTTACAGTCCTCTTAAATGAGTTGCTGTAGCACAGTTCTGTATAAAAAAAAACACAAAAAAAAAAACAGCAGTATTTTTGTTATCACATTTTTCTCCTCTTTTCAGCCTCCAGTGTTCAGATCCTGCAGATATACATGTAGTCTCTTATCAACACGCTAGTGATGCTTATCACATCTTACTACAACACTTCTAATATCAGGATCTTTTTCAGTTGAACACCTTTATATAAGGCAAACCCCCCCCAATTTGCTATTACTTCAATAGACGTCTGCAGTGTCCATTTTGAGCTTTGTTTTTGGACACATTTGTGACACAAAACTGGTGTGAGTGGTCAGATTTCGTTTTTTTAGAAAGCCCAATATTCCTCATTCATGATCAATTCTGAAACACGAGTGGCCATCTGAAGAAGGTTGTGTCCGTCAGACGGACGAGGACACCGCTTGAACACAGCTTGTACATTAGAAACAGAAAGTCCAGCTGCTAAACAGTAATCATTTCTCAAAGAATACATTCATCTGTGTATGGTTGTGGTTGTGTGTGCATGAGTACACTTGAATTGGTATGCATGTGCTAGAGTTGTTACTGTAAGGGTGATGGTGGGTAAATAGCCGGGGGCCGGGTCGGGGGCTATAAGGGTCAATTTGCTACCACAGTACTTTGGTCTTAGAAATGATTGGAGGATAGAAGGGGAGCAGTGAGCCAATGGGGGTGGAGCGTTTTGTGCAAATTGTTGTTGTTCTGGCAAACTGATGTGTTTCGATGAGAAGGAGAAGAGGTCTGTTAATAGTAGTATTTAAAATCATTTCAAATACTTCTTTGTGATTTACCAAGTTGGCACATTGGCACCACAGTGGAACCAGAGGAATCCCCCCCCAAAAAAAAATAACGAGTAAAAACCTGGGAGATGGCAGGAGGAGGAGGAGGAGGAGGAGGAGGAGGAGGAGGAGGGGGGGATTAATTGTTGATAAAACACAGTGGAGCTACAGTGTATCGGGAAGGAAGCTGAGAGTTTTAGGTCTTTTCCTAAGAGTCGTTTTTTGATTTTGAACAGTGCAGATATGTTTCCCCTGTGGGAGTTAAAGACATTCATTTGAAGATTAGAATTTTTTTTTTTTGTTCGATTTTTCAAAATCAAAAACGTACCGTAGTAAGTGAGCAGGTAGGTAACTAACTTGAGATTCTGGTTTCGGAAAAAAGTCTGAAAGATTTCAAAAACCATGTTGTACAAACAAAACAGTCACCTCTGTTGCAAATATAGAACTTCTCTCTCTCTCTCTCTCTCTCTCTCTCTCTCTCTCTCTCTCTCTCTCTCTCTCTCTCTCTCATCTGTACAGCGTTCCCTCTTCAGGAGGATGAGGAGCAGGTGGAGCGGGGGGTTCACCAAGAGAATAGACGGGCTTGTGTTTGGCTCAGCAGAGAGCGCGTTCCTCTTGGTAGAAAAGAAGAACTCAAATGTCTCGTCCATCGTACTGTTTGTGTCTGTTGGTGTGCACTTCTCAGCTGAGAGGTTCGAAACAGTCAAAACACAGTCACACGACAGAGCCATGCCATATTCAAATAATAGAATATTAATGATGAGGAGCATAGGAATAATAAGAAGACCAGTAATGTAATAAGAATAATTAATAGTAATAACATATCATTCTAGCTTTTTTAAATTCTGTATATAAAAACAGTGGCGAGGAGAAGTTGGTACACAGTAGGGCTCTACTATTCCCCCCCCCCTTGTTTGATTTGGCACATTATACTCACTCTCTGGCGAGAGCTACCTACTCATTCTCAGCACAGTTGAATATTACTGTTGCCTGGCGACCCATCCAGAATTTGTCATTTTGATGTTTTAAAATCTCCCAAATCACGGCAAAAAACAACCTCCCCGGTGAAGCAGAGTCTCGATCGATCCCCCGCAGTACTAAGAATTGTGAGGTTAAATCTGCCGTTTTCAGGTTTAACGAAAGTCAGTCTCGAGGCAGATTAAAAGCGTCGCCAGGCTGTTAAGGATGGGTTGCCCGGCAGCATTTAAGGTTTCTGCTCTTGGTGTTAATTCTTTTTTTCTTCATTCAAAACTTAGTACAAATAGCTACATAAGACTGAGCTATAATGTTTATTACATTACAAAAAGTAACTCAGTCTCTCTATAAGTTATGATTTTTGTTGTTCAATATAATATATTAGTTTGGTCCTTCTTCATGTTCTCAGAAGCAAAGGCTTGGTTTGTGTAAAGTGTGTGTGTGTGTCTATATTCTGTAGATCCTGTGTGTTTGTGTGTATTTACAGGTCATTTTTGTATTGGTCTGTGTATCTGTATCAATATGTTATGGGTGCAGTGTTGTTATTCTCCATCTTCAAAGTGTTTGGGGTCTCCAGATGTGGGATCAGGTCTTCTGCTGCGCGGACACACCCTTCCAGTAGTCCAGTATGTCGTGAAGATCCTCATCCTTGGCAAACTGAACCTTCCGCCTCAGCGCGTGTCCGGCTGCCACGTATCCTTCGTCCTCCATGGACGCCTGCCGGTGCCTCTTACGGTGCAGTTTGAATCTCTCCCACAGCCCCAGGGTGGGGGTGCACAGGAGCCCCTCGTCCTCCTCGTCTTCGTCTGGGCTGGAGCAGTAGCTGAGGTTGTGGTACTGGGGCGAGAGCGGGTAGTGTGGCGAGAGTTGGGAGTAGGCCAGCTCCCGCTGTTTGGCCTGCCTGCTGAGGGTGAGGGGGTCTAACATGGAGGGTTTACGGCCCCCTGGGTGGTGGTGGAGCTCCTGCAGGATCTGTGGGTGGTGCTGCAGCTCCTGGAGGTGCTGCTGGGAGCCGGGATAGGAGTGACGGTGTTCATTGTACTGGCGGATTCTCTGGGCTTCAGCTCGTAAGATAGCCGCCGCTGGGGTAACTGTACGAATGGCCTCTCCTCCTCCACCACCTCCCCCCCTTTCTCCTCTCTCGCCGGGCGAGGTCCTCTCGATATAACGGGTCTCTGACGAGTGGTAGCCTCCCTCCGAACGGAAAGAGCGAGGGCTCCGGGCAGAACCGGGAGAGGAGGACGTGCTGGGCCTTTTGGAGGTTGGAGGTGCCTCCATGCTGTGGTGTCGCTGCAGAGAATGATGATAGCTTCTCCCCCTCTCTTCTCTTCCTCCTCTCCCTCCCTTATACACCGGAGAGAGGAACTCGCTTCCTCTTTCTCTCTCTCCTTGCTCAGAGAGGAGCACCAGCTGCGGCTCTGCAGTAGAAACGGCACCTCCGCCTGCAGAAGAGGGGGATTTCATCCCCTGTTGAAAGGAGGTAGACTCAGATTTGAGGGCATCTATACAGTTGTTGATGATCTGGTTGACTTTATCAACTTCTTTAGCGATGGTTGAGATCTCTGCTACTGAGCCCTGGGGATTTGCTTGTGGCGACATCTCTCTTTCTCGCTCTCGCTCTCTCTCCCTTTCAATGCCGGACCCTCTCACCTCCATGTAGTTAAGTTTAGCAGGCTTGTGCACCGGTGTTTCTATCACCTCCTGCAGCTTGTATGGATCAATCTCACCACCCTGAGGAAGGTAGGGCATTCTGGACAGACTTTCCCCAGCGCCAAGCTTCTGGGAAACAGATCCTCCACCCCCTCCCTCTATATCCCCTTCTCCACCATACTTGAGCTCTATCAGAGTCCTTTGGATCCTGCTCATTTTCCTCTCCTTCTCCTGCATTATCCTCTTCTTCCTCAAGCAGTGGACAACGAGGCCAAGGAAGAGTAACATGCCAAACAAGCAGCCCAAAATAGTCATAATATAGTGGGTGGCTGACGACTGATTGGCTCTCCTCTCAGACCCGGCCCGGCGGCCAGTGGAGATGGTCAGACAGGTGTGGTTGAAGCGCAGGGAGTTTCGTATGGACGCCACACAGTACCTGTAGTCGGTGTTGGGTTTTAAGTTCTTGAGCTCAATATCTTCTCGTTGATTTTTCAGATTCTGGATATCTGTGAAGAAGCTGTTGTTATAAAGCACCAGGATGTACATTTTCCTGTACGGATGAGGAATCTGAACCGTAATCACAGCGGTCGAATGTAGCACCTGCTTTAGCGTCATGATCGGATTGGTGTCAGAGAAAATGGGGCTCAAGCTGATGACCTCATCAGGAGGGGTCCCGGAAGCACAATCGTCCAATCCACAGGGAGAGGCGAAATCTGGGGGCGGGGTGGTGGAATCGGCCGTGCCAATGGCGTAGAAGGACGTCACGCTACTACCGTCGTCTGTGCATACGAGACTGAGCACGTGCAGGGCGTTGCGTTGGGAAGGCATGCGGGGGTTCTGGCTCAGGAGGTTGTAGCCGAAGAATCCTTGAGGGGAGTCGCACACCATCCTCTCGCTGGTCCTGTTGGGGAAGGCTGAGAGCCAGCGCAGGAAACCCAGCAGCTCGCAGGAGCAGTTGAAGGGGTTGGTGTAAAGTTCACAAGTGGTCAGCTTAGAGAGTCCGGAGAACAAACTGCCATCCAGCACCTGGATCCTGAAAAGGGACAAAGGAAAAGTCAGCGATTTAGCATTGCGCGTCTATAACACATTCTGACTCAAAAACCCCCGCTCCTACATTACCCACAATGCAACTCAATCGCCAGCAGCTCAATCAGAGATGTGGGTGTGTTATGCTACCACCCGCTAATGTAGCCTTGAGGAGCGGGCTACAAAGTGACATCACTTGAGGCGATTGATCAGATTTGATCCCTCCGGAGCCACAAAAGGCTTCATGTATTTTTCTAAACTTTTTCAAACACGTGCTGTAGTATTCCTTAAGACCTGTAAACAGACTTTGATGTGTGATATCTGCAGGCTTCCCCTTTAAAAGCACTTGTTACTCAGTCTCCTTGTACTTCAGTTTCTGGTCTTAAACATTTCCCAAAATACCTTTCAACAAGCCCCAAAGAGCAGTTAAACTTCTCCCATTCTGCGGTTACTTTTACATTTAAGTCAAGAGATCAATACCAGTTACAGTACTGATAGTAAGAACAAGACAGTTATTCCCACTGAGAAAAAGTATTTCAACTTTCATTGAAAAAGTGGCTTGTTGCAGCATTGCCTCATAGTTTACTGAGGATATTGTCAGCGAGGAAGAAAATGGTATCTCTACATCTGCACTGCTTTTTTCCCAGTAAGTTGTTGCTGTTTTTACAATGTATGCCTTTGTGTACCTTTTAAGCGCTATGTAAATAAAAGGCGTTCTTGTTATTATTAGTTTAGTGAGGAAACTCTCAGTGAGGAAAGAACATGGTGCGGTGTCTCTGCATCCTCTTCAAGACTCTCTTTCCTCAGTAAGTCTGCAAAATATCAGTGCAAATTGGTGAATTTAGAAAGCAGCTCTTGATCTTTGATTACGGGTTGATGGCACCAAGCCTGACATCAAACACTGAGGTTTTAAGAAACGTCTCAGTTGGCATCATACACCATGAACCTTTTTTATTTTTTTCTGTTTTTTTCCGTTGAATTCCCCTTTTCATATCATGTCACTATTAAACAACAACACTGCTAAAGTTTTGATAACAATTGAATGGTCATTCAAATTTCAAATTGCTTGTTTTGTCCAACTTTTGATCAAAAAACAAATATATTCAATTTTCAGTGATGACGCAGAAACTCAGCAAATCGTCACATTTCATATTCAACCAGATCTTTAACCAAATCTTGATCAATGATAATTGACTAATCAAGTAATTGTTTCAGCGCCACTTTCGCATGTTTTCTCTCACACACACACATGGATTTAGGTCAATACCTGTTCATGGAGAGGTCTATGTTCTCTATGTTGGGACATTCCCAGAAGGTGTTGGGCGTAACAGTCTCGATGAGGTTGGCTTGCAGGTAGAGATACTGTAGCTTGCCCAAACCTCGCAGCATCCCCTCTGTCAGGTTCCTCAACTTGTTAAAACCCATCTGGAGAACCTGGAGAGACAAAGACAAGTGGGATTATTCTAATCTCTGAAGAGTCGGCCAGCGCCAAGCATCACACACGACAAGCTGGAAACATGCAGAACAAACAGACGACGGTTCAGTACAATTCATGTTTCACATGGTGATCTAAGCCCCTACGCTGTGCTCAAGTTACTAAGATCTTTCTTGTTCACATTTTACCTCCTGGCACAGCTCCAGCAGCTGGGGTAGATGTGTAGGCATGCCAGCTCATTATGGCTGCGTTCAGCTCAATTTGGTGAAAACACTTTTGCCGGAATGTTTCTGGACGCCATAATGAGCGAATGTTGTCTTTCTTGTGCGTCTCCGTGTCCGTCTGTGTGTATAATGCTGGAATAATGGAAATCCTTTAGTCGAGTTAAAGTAGCACTAACACAGTGTGAAAACACTCCCTTTGGTTACTGTTAAAAGTCCTCAATTCATAATTCCGAGTATTATCTGCGAAATACTGCTCATTATGAAGAATCAAAGAATGTTTCGGTACCAAAGTGACACTTTTTTTAATACCTTACTTTGAAAAATATAAAGTTCTCAAATATTAAATGTTGCCTAAACATGAACACCTGCACAAAAATATTGACTTAATAAAGCTAAAACTGTAAATATTTAATTAAAGGGAAAGTAAACAAAGATTTTGAATCTGAGCAGCTGTTTGATACAATTCACTTGACAGATTTCAACACATATTAGTCAGTACGGGAAAAAGTGTTGAGGTTTGATACCCAGCGTTATCATATTATATTATATATACAGTATATTACATATGTGGATTATTAGCCCGCTGATGCATTAATGTGTAAGCTGCATTTTAATGCTCCAGCTGGTTAAACTGGTGCCAATTTTAACAATTTAACGTACTCTCGGGGAGTTTAATCTGTAATAATGGATGACATTTTGTGCCGAGCGAATGTTTTGTGCGTCAAACATTAACAATCGTGTAAGATTATGACTCTCAAATAAATGTGAACGGGGCAAATATTCCTCCATGAAATATAATGTAGTAAAGTAAAGTATCTTAAACCAACCAACATATCTCGAGTTGACCAAAACACAGTACTTGGTAAAAGCACTCTCCTCCGTTGTGTGTGTGTGTGTGTGTGTGTGTGTGTGTGTCTGTGTGTGTGTGTGTGTGTGTGTGTGTGTGTGTGTGTGTGTGTGTGTGCCAAACCCTCATTGCTCACCTGCAGGTTGAATTGTGCCGAGAACGCTCCGTCTTCCACGTAGCTGATATCGTTCTTGGTGAGGTTCAGATAGGTGAGGTTTCCAAAGCGGCTGAGCGAGGAATAATGCACCGACCGTATCTTGTTCTCGTTCAGCCTCAGATCCACAATCGTGCTGTTTTGAGAGAGAAGTGAAGGCTGTAGATGTTTGAGGCAAACAAAATAATATCGGCGTAGCTCTTGAACCCTAAGTGTCCTTACCTGTTGATGTGCGAGGGGATGGCCTCGTAAGGCGGCTGGTTCATACTGCAGATAGCCAGCCACACAAAGCCCTTCTCGCCTTCGATAAGCCAGCAGTCAGCTGTCACCATTGGCAACCGCATTATTGACAGCAGGGCGAGCCAACAGAGGAGGGAGCTGGCTGTGGACAGGACCACTGATGAAGAGCCTCCAGTCACGTTATGTCTCTGCCGTCCCTGTCCCGTCTTCTGGGCCATTTGGGATGTCGTCACACTAGCCATTGGAGAAAGCCGAGCAGAGATGCTTGCCATCTAACATTTATTCATGCAGGCTAGCGCCATTTGCAAGGGAGTGAGGGCTTGTTTGTGCAGTAATATCTCAGCGTGTGGGGACTTGATGTTTCGCCTTTTTTTATCCTCAGATTTGTGTCCGCACTGCTTGAAGCGTAGTCACAGCATGTTGAAATGTGTTCCCCCTTCTCTTGTCATTGAGTTGTATACAACTCGTGTAAGAAACTAAGGATTTATCAAAGTAGAAATGAGCGCAGGAGTGGTACATATCACTTCATTGGCAGTATGTGTGCCTAGGTAAACTGTATCAACTGTTTAATTAGGGGGTCGCATTTGATTTGTTGTGTGTAAATTGGCAAGAGGAAGTCGTCCTGGTGCCAGATTGGCTGGTACTCATGTCTTCTGTGGCCATCTGCATCTGTGATTGGACAAGCACCTCTTTTCTTTCTTCCTCATCGCTCGCTGCTCTGTACTTGGTGTGAGAACTCGTCCCTGGAGGGGAAGGCAGAGAGAGAGAGAGAGAGAGAGAGATGGGAGCAGGGTGTTAGAAAAGAATCGCTAATGAAACACAGTGGTTTATACCAACAAACACAACCCTGTTACCAGCCGGATGAGATGGAGGTAGTTATTTATTTTTTTCTTATATAACATTCTGGCACACACACACACACACACACACACACACACACACACACACACACACACACACACATCTCCGATACTCAAAAGACCTTTTTCGACAGGTCCAATTAGCGCACATTGGTTCAGATACACAACAAGCATCTGCAAATCTTAAAAATACACTCAGCTTGTTGCTGCTGTGTGCGCGCGCACACACACACACACACACACACACACACACACACACTCTCTGCCACGCCATTAGCCTCGGGGCCTTGATAGACCTGGGCTAAGATTGGGCCTTACTCTGATACTGTATCTAATTAATTAATCTGCTCTAAATAAAACACTTCCTGGGAAAAACAGCTGATGTCTGATGTTACAGGAGAGATAGAGGGAGGCGGGGAAGAGAAAGAGGCTTTGCGAAGTGGCGAGGAGGAGGACTGAAGGAGTGGGTGCAAGAGAGTGGAGGAAAGATGTTTGGGGGAGGGGAGAGCGATGGCGAGATGGAGCAAAGAGTGAGTTAGAGGGGAGAGATAAGGCGGTAAAGAGAGAAAGAGGCTGTGATTCTGTGAGAAAAAGAGGAGGCTTGGAAGAGAGGGAGGGATGTAGAGTGGCTCTCTGTCTGGGGAATTTGCTCGAATAGTGGCTCCCTCTTCTCTCTGAGAGCCTTTTTTCTCAGCTGTAAGAGCAACAAACAGGATGTGACATTATGGAGGGGAAGGAGAAGGAGTGGGAAGGAGCAAAAGGTCCGGCCTTCCTCTTAAGCATCTTTTTTGGCTGCTGTTCCCTCCTTATTGATTGCAGATGAATAGCGAGGCAGAGGGGTGCTGATGTGTCACCTCTAATCTGAGAAGGAGAGCGAGGCTTTCCTCGCATGGGACAAAGCTTCTCCCAACTTTTTTTGGTGTCCTTGTAAAGAGCAAAAGCCCTGACGTCACATCCTGGTCAGCTGCTGCTGCTGCTGCTGCGCGAGCGTCTATGACTCACTCTTATCTCTCAATGAGGCTCTCTTTGATCTTTCTTTATAAAAAAAAAAAAAAAGGATTATTATAAATTAATGATGTACTGTACGTCATTACAACTCGCTCCATTAGCCATGATGTTGACCAATGCTCTCTTCTTTTATCTTTCCAGCGTGTTAGCTGTAATCTCCGCTTCTAAAGCCACGCTAGCGGCTCTGTGTTGATGTTTCCGTATGTCTATGTACGTGTGTGTTTGCATGCTAACTCGCACTCAACACGGAGGACGAGCCGAGCTGGAGCAGAACGTCATGTCGTTTGTTTTGCAGATAGTTGGTCAGAAAGCAAAGTATTGGACGAATTCAAATGTCGGCCCGGTGATGGAAATAAACTGTTCTCTGAGAGCAACATGTATGTGGCTGAACATCCAACAGCAGCCGAGATGCTTCAGGTTCATCTCTAGAACCATGGCAACAGCGTCCAGTAAGGTTTGATACTGTGAGACTACCTGTACGATCATTGATTGAGCATCAATTTGATTAATACCAAAGTGATTCATCTTGTGTTAGATCACATTCACACAAGAGCACTCGTCTTAGTGCGTGGTGTCTTTGCATCTCTGCTGCTGTTGTGCACATCTGAAATATGACAAATATTATATTTCTATTGTCGGGTTATGAACAGAGAATAGTGAAGAGAAAGGCTTATTGTTTTGCGATTCATTTGGTGGTAATGACGGTATATTAAGATGCCTTTAATGATAAATTCACCTCATAAATCATGGTTGTACATTATGCACCGTACACACGACTGTAGTCAACCTGGTGACATTTCATCTGCAGCAGTCTTGGGTTTGTGGGAAATAGTGTTTTTTTTTTTTCTAAGGCAGCTAAAAACATATATTATATAAAACAACAATATTACTTTTTTTTTATATATATAAATGTGCCATCTCTGTGTAGACAGATGGAGAGAACCGCACAACATATTGCTGAGCAAGGTTGTGTTGCAGTTCTAGTAATTCGTGTCATTGCAAATGTCACTGAGATTTTAAAAGACGTTTCCTTCTCTTCCTAAACAAAACCTGGAAACTCTGACTTCACCTTGGCTCTCTATATAAATGTCACGAATGTACGCCGGCATATGTGAGCGTTAGTAGGTGTGTACGCAAAAACAAAAGGTTTTTCCACCCAGTCAGCACAATCTATAATAGATGGTGAGACTTCCTCCCACATAGCATGAGACAAACTACCCTGTTAGGCCACCGCAGGACGAGTAGGCGCCGCTGCCAGCTCAACGCAGAAACAAACAAACGCACATATGCACAGGAAACGTCCTTTCTGCTGACCAAGGGTTAAGCTTGGCTAAACAAACTGTTGATAACGGAGAACATGGGGGTGTAGCGAGTATGCGGAGCAGGCGAGGAGACCAAACAGTTTAGTTAACATGCAGAGATGGCTGATTTCTGCCTGACCTCTTTTTGTACCGCCGTAAGTGATGTCGGCCGAGGGGCCAGAAGACGGAACAGGAGCGCAGGGCAGAAATAGATACGGTGCGAGTTACTGGTTCGCACTTGACCTCCTTTTGTAGTAAACACACTTGTAGTAGCTAACGCAGGAGGAACCGCTCAGAGTCTGTCGACCACTTTTTCATTTTGCATCATTCATTGTCCTCCCCCGACCACGCTCTGCGTACACACACACACACACACACACACGCCGCTGCTATATTCCAGCACTCAGCGTCGTGACCGTCTTGCCTTCCAGTCGTGTCACACTCAAAGATTTATAGTGTGCAAAACGTCATATGGCGCGAGGCTGAGGTGGACTCTAACCTTGCTTTACTGAGGGATGACCGTCACGGTGTCGTTCCAGCATATATCGTGTAGACGAATATGTTTTCTGAAGAAAATAAATTGGGGAAATGTTAAGGACTGGACTCACTATGGCCTCTAGAGGAACAGGTGGTATCACAAGACTGGACGGAGCGGCGCTAGCTGTTAGCATGCTAATGTCAGTAGATACTATACTACATACGCAGACTTCCACAACCAAGACAAGATACTTTGTTGTATTTCTGGGGCTCGATCCTCCTCCCAGGCCTACAACAACACCAACAATATCCACACTGCGAGACAGAGGAGAAGCTTAAGAAATACAATAAAGATCCTGTTGAGGAAGGTCGAGGCTTTTCTGTCTACCGCTGCCAAGAAAGCTGCCTTTTCAGTCCTGCTCGTTTGACACAAGTACTTAACAGATTTCCGTGGCATCTGGTTGAAGGGTAGGCCATTAGCCGAGAAAAGGTGTTGACATTTTGGTGCACAGGGGTTTTTTAAACTGCCGCTCTTACTTGAATGACTCGAATCTGGCACAGGTTTACAGTGTTTGCCAATTACGTGTGTGTAATTTGATGCAGATCCTAATTTGGCTTTTAGAATTCCATTAAAAGAATCCTCGAATTACAGGATTGTGCAGCTTTAGTTAAAGTATGCAAAGAGAGAAAAGGCCCGGCACATAACTCCCTCACTTTGTCACTTTTACTCTTGGGTTTTTGTCTGGATTTAATGCACGAAATGCAACACGCTTCCAGTTTTATACCAAGCGAAAGTCTCTTTACCCGGTACGATCTTCTCATCTGCCTCTTTGTAACATTGCTACAACGCTTCAAAGTTCAGCAGGGCGAGAAACATGAGCAGTCGAATCAGGGCTGGGCAAAACCTTTGCTACTTTCACAAAATATGAGATTTTAATCAGCGGTAATGTCAATATAATGACTGAGTGGGTAAAGGCGAATAATAGAACAACTAGTAAACTGTCAGTAAATTAAGAAAATGACATCCCTTTACTGTAATTCAGCCTTTAAAACCAGGAAAATCAAGACATATGCCAAATATATCTAGTCTCATACCACGTATCCCTATAATATGGATATATAACTCAGCCGTACCCAGTGCGTGCTCAACTACAGCACTTGCAGTAGGTCAAAGTTGAACCAGGAAGCCTCTGGTAGATGTTTTTAACGACCTAATTGGGTCATCATTTTTATTTTTTGCCTTTTGATTTCTCTTTGAAAATAAGTGTTGCTAACCTGGAGGTTTGTAAACCTGCATGATCAGACGTGTTCCTGTGTCACCGGATCTCAAGAACGACATTATTAGTGGAATAAAGGCCAAAACTATGAAAATAAAAACCCAAGTTGTCATGAACCAGAAAATTCCTTTCACACTGAAATAGATTGTTGTCCCCACACACATACACACACACACACCCCATCACCCTAACGTCACTTTCTTTCTCCATGTGACTGATGAGCACTTAGGAGATGGGTTATACTCCTGGGCAGGTTGTAAGTGAGGCAGAAATATGAGCACATTAACAACAGGCCCACAGTATACGCACATAGGAGCAGAAACACACACACACACACACACACACAGCTCACCATCTCTGTGTGTAGTGGGGCGTCACACACTCTGCCCCTACTCTCATTATATACTATTCCAAACCAGACTGGAAGACTGTGGCACCCGACAAAGCGGCGGGAAGCCATCAGCAGAAATATGGTGATGAAGGTGAGGGAAAAGCAGGAAGGGAAATGGCCCATGATGCACATGTACATTACCGTGTGTGTGAAAGTCTAATGATGAAGAGAGGCAGCCTCTCCTGTTTACCTGCCCAGTGCAAAGGGAGGAAGATGTCATTGTACTTGTTGCTGTGTGGCATCTGAATGCTGTGTTGTTACCTGCGCTTCCAAAGCATTTCTACTATTTTAAGTTTTTATTGGCGGCGGCGGATGAAACTATTAACGCGTGTAATCCAGTTTTTCCTGATCGATATCCTGATATACCTGCTGCTAGCGTTTCACTTAAGAAGTATGCATCTCCATCACCGCCCCCGACCGTCCTGCACCACGGACACGGTTTCATGCAAGAGAATTTTTCTACGGACAAAAACACAATAAAGTGCAAAACCTATAATTTAATTATTACATATATAATGTAATTATACAATAAATATTACCAACACAAACATTCTTTCTGTGCGGCCCCGGTACCAAATGATCCACGGCCCGGTTCTGGTCCACGGCCCGGTGGTTGGGACCCCTGATCTACATAACAACACATGTTTTTTTAGTTTTTTTTTTTAGCATTTTCCAAGCTGTGTGACGAAGGGTCTTTCAGATGTTGTAAAGGGACGGATGTGTTAAATCACTTAAGCCACAGAGCTTGTGGAGAACAGGGAACAGCTGACTGGTATTGACGTGCTCCAGTAGATAGACAGGCCGCCACAGAAGTTGATGGCGCGTCTCCGGCCGCGGTACACGCCGAGAGGCCCGAGCCTTCACGCTGATCCCACAAAGTGCTGTCCAAAAAAAAAAAACGTTTTTTATCCTCTCTTGAAAAATGGAAAATTAGGCACAATAGCTCTTCATAGTTTGCATTTCCTTGCACAAAAAGTGAAGACGATTCAAACTTTAAACTTTAATGTTGTCTTCGCTTCTCACGGCGAAGTTCTTGATTTTTACTTTGAAACTCTCTCCGGCTGCTCCGGAAACGCTGTCACACGCAGCTTCTCCTAATGCTGTATGTTGATTTTAAAAGGCTATTTTAGGATTGCTCCCAAATAATTTAGGTATTTATGTAACACGGAAATACGGACGTTAGTAGTGTACAGTGTTTTCCTTTGTTGCCTCGAGCCCTGACAGAGATGTGCGAGACAGTCTTTATGATGCTTTGAGTTCATCGTGTAAATTTGTCTGCTTAAAAGCTTGAAAATTCAGAAACTCATTTTCTCGGCCGAAGTTCAAAGCCTTCGTTGGAGCCGTGCGAGATGAATCCATGGGAGTTGTCATTGCTCTGAATAAGTTTTTTTTTTTTTTTTGGGATGCTAGGCCTCTGTCTCACAGTCTGTCTGTCTGTCTGTCCCCAGAACCTTCTCCTCGCTGTATTATTTATTTATAACTTCATCTACAGAATGCTTCCGCCCTGTTGGTGAGGTCTCCCTTTGCAGAGTTTGGATCTCAGAAGGTGTAACCTGCTTAAATATAGATTCAACAAAAAAAAAAGAGTTCCCTTTGCCTGTCTTTTAACTACGAAGCTTATTGATTCTGCAGGACGCAAAGATGTCAAACTGGACGAGTTTGTGAGAATAAATCTTTTCTCAGTGTCTTGGGACTTCATATCAAACCCTATTACACAGAGTACACCCCCCCACCCCCCCCCGGTGTATATGCACTCACACACGCAAACACAGACACACTTTACGGGGCATAAAGCGACACGCGAGATTTGTGCAATCGATGAAAGTGATTCATGCGGATTAGATTAGATTACGGAGCAAGAAGAAGCGAAGAGGAAAGAGGGAGGAAGAGTCGAGCCCGGGTAGGAGGAGTGAGGGATCAAAAAGCCGCTCGCTCCGAGGGAAGTAGATCTACACCTTCTCCCAGCGCGACACCGAG
>CALSBV010012195.1:431531-480581 GCA_943590825.1 Bovichtus diacanthus | reverse complement strand
AAATGCACCTTGAAATGCCTGAAAAGTTGAAACTAAGAATTTACTTATTTATTTCTCAGTCTGTGTCTTTGTGTGTACATACTGGTTTATACGTAAATAATGGTTTATAATGTAAATATTTTCTCCTCCCAACAGGAAGAAGAGGGTGACGATGCAGACATCTCCGTGACGACCTCCATGTCCTCTCATAACGTACCACTCCCCCTCCCCTCGTCGTCGTTTCCACCTCTCTACGGCGCCCGTTATTCAGAGACCACTGCTAACACGGCAACAGTCGCCACTTACGGCGGCCTGGTTGCCATGGAGGATTCCCTCGACGACGACCCGGAATCTATTTTGGACGAGCATGTGCAGCGCGTGATGAAAACGCCGGGCTGCCAGTCGCCAGGGGCAACCAACAGCACATTAGGAGGAGGGGGTCGACATTCTCCTCCCAAATCGTCACGCTCACCTGACGGGGGGATCGGCCCGCCTCACTGCCCCCCCCACCGAGGGGGAGGTCACAGTCTGCCTCCTGCGGGGGTCAAAGGTAAGCAGCCGCGGAAGCGAAGAAGTGCATCAAAAACATTCACCCGTTACTTTCTGTGCTGGTGAACATATCGCTGTTCTCACCGGGAAAATGAGGAAAAACCCGCTATGTTTTCTAGGTTAAGAATATGCTTAAATTTAAGTATACTCCGTGAAAAATGCTTGAGTTTCAACACAATCTGGTGTTTTATCCACTCAGTCACTCACGTAAACCAAAAATACTATTTGAAATGAGAAGTCCTGTCATATTTGTTTGTTGTCGCCTGACGTCTCACACCAGACAAGGAGCGGTACGGAGCAAGCTGAGCGTTAATCCTGATTTAAAACATACAATGAAAGTTAATACAAACAGCTGGTAAAATAAACAAAGTGACAGCGTTGCTGCTGAAGATATGACTGACTGTTGTACTTTAACGAATAAAGGCACATCTTCTTCTGTGGTCTTGTAGCTTCCACAGTGAACAAGATATCTCCTATATTTTTGGAAAAAAAACAAACCAATTATTCCATCTTTATTTTTCGAACTTCCTGCCTGTGGCACTGGTTCCTGGTGAGCCATAGCTGGAGAGATCGGCTCTTCAGGTGTAGACTCGTGCAAAAACACAACAAAAAAAAAGAGAGTCCTGAATTATGTAGTTTGTGTTCTTTCTATTATGCTTCAAATGCAGTGTACAAATGCATTTTTCACAGGCCAACACAGGTGCCAAATTAAGCTGCAGCTGTAGTGTGTTTTAGTGTAGGATGTATTGAAGAGAGGCTGGTATGTCCCTAATCTGTCTCACTGGGATGTCTGTCTCAGGTATGCATCACCACAAGCAGCCGTATCACCACAGAGGAAGAGATGGGCAGGAGGAGGCGGGCTCTAGGTCTCAGGCCAACCCCATGTGGAACGGAGACCCGGCCAGCCAGTACGCAGGGAGAAGTCGTAACTATGCCGACGGGGCCGGAGCCAGCACGCATGAGGGCATGGGCTACAGGTAAGATGGTGTGGTTGGATGTGCTGACGTTCGCTCGATGTACAGCAAACTGTGTGTGCCGTCTTTTATTCAGATGACCTTAACTGTATGCGTTACCTGTTCGTTCTGCAGTAGTAAAGGCAGCACGCTATCACGGCGAGGCTGTAAGAAGACATCAGAGACGTCAGGCAAAGGTGATGAGAGTGGGCGTGGCATGGAGGGCCAGGTACCACTGGAGGATCTGGAGAGAAACCAGAAGATCCTGCAGTGGATGATGGAAGGAGACAGACAAAGGAAGACCTCACATGGGTGAGTAATATTACCTGTATTACTAGAGGCCTCAGTAAATCCTGACGTGTGTAATAATTATGTAACGTAAAATAAACGTCACCAAATTAACATCAAGTAAACGTATAAGGAAATATCTGGCTCTCTAGCTGCTAAATGCTAGACAATTGATCTGTTTGCCGTTTGGTTCTGTACAGGTAGCAAACAGTGGGTTTTTCAGAGCTTTTTTTTTTTTTACTGAAAAAATTATGATTTTAGAGCAATTGAGAGTAAAAACCAAAAACACTAAAGTTGCGGAACAGAAAAAACAAAACGATGATCTTAAAATAAGCTACATTCTCCGTAGAGCTGAGGGGCCGTCAGAGTCAGATTATTAATTTCAGTGGGTTCATTATAACGAGCGACCACCGTTCACTTTACACAGTCATTCGATCCATTGTTAATATAAAAATATTAATTATAACTGCTTTAAGATTGTGTTCCTTTTTGTATTTTTGAAATAAGTACCTATTTCAGAAAGCTTGGCTCGTCTGTCGACAAGTCCATCAAATCTAACAAAAAATGCACACACACTTCACAGGTGCCTGCCAAAAGACTTAACGGCATCTTCTCATGCAGATATTCTTTATGCACAAAAGTCACCATGTCATCAGCTACTTTTCCCTCAGAAAGATGGATTTGAGTGGAATCATGTTAATCCAGCTGCAATAATTGTTCTAGATTCTTTGGTTGTTTGCTGTAAAGTTGGCATCAATTTCAACCATCTCGTATATGTTTTTTTTACTCCTTTTGACATTCATCCTGTCGCCCTCTCCGTTGTTTTTCCAGCGGCAGCACCAGTAGCTCGAGGAGGGCCGGACCCAGCACCGAGTCACCACGGCCAACTTCAGTGGAGCGACCCGGAGCCGTGCATCCCTGGGTCTCGGCACAGCTGCGTAACAACCCCTCTTCTGTGTCCCCCGCCATCCCCGGCTCCTCGTCCACCCAGGTCCAGCCCTCGCACCCTTTCATCCAGGACCCAGCTATGCCCCCCAACCCGGCTCCCAACCCCCTCACACAGCTGGAGGAGGCTAGGAGGAGACTGGAGGAGGAGAGGAGGAGGAACGCACTACAGCAGGCCAAGCAGAGGTAGGTGTCGCATCATTTTATTTGTATTGCCCAAAATCACATATTTGCCTCAGAGGGCTTTAGGTTGTCTCTGTGTTGTTTACATGTATTCTTGATTGTTTTGACATGGATCTTCCCCTCTCTCAGGCATAAGTCTGCTAAGCGGCAAGTGTGTGAGAACATGACGGTCGCTTACTACTTTTGTGGAGAGCCAATCCCATACCGAACATCAGTCAAAGGCCGTGTGGTGACTTTGGGCCAGTTCAAGGAGCTGCTTACCAAAAAGGGCCATTACAGGTGAGAACATATATATTAAAATATTCATAGTTTGGGTGGGAATTTCACGCTTTCAAAGGAACCATTTTGGTCATTGTTTGGCTTCACAAATAATCGACCATATCTGTTTTCTTGCTGTGCAGGTTCTACTTTAAGAAAGTGAGCGACGAGTTTGACTGTGGTGTTGTGTTCGAGGAGGTTCGTGACGATGACGCCATCTTGCCTATCTTCGAGGAGAAGATCATCGGGAAGGTGGAGAAGGTTGACTGAAATTTGGGAACAGGAAGATGACACAGAATTGGGGGAAAAAAAGATAATTTCATAAAAAGGAGATAAGAAGAGAACATTGGGGTTGGATAGATATTCAGCTGTGGAAAAACAGAACGAAAGAAAGTAGAAAGGTGGAAGGAGAAATGTGTGACGGAGGGGAGATTGCGCTGCATGGTAGAAGCTCGAGTATTAAGGAGGTGGTTATTTTTATGGACAATCTGGATGCCGGCGTTGTGCCTGGATCAAACCCACATAAAGCGAAGAAGCTTGGCCAGATGAAACGTGAGTGGAGGAAAGGAACATAAATTATTTCACCTGTCTTGTCTCCACTGTGGATATTCGAGGAGCGCTGTTTAAAAAAGAAAAAAAGAAAAAAAAATCTGATGTCTGACCAGTCTTCCACTTCCACTGCGATGGATGGAAAAGGGTGAGGGGACTGCTGGAAGGAGAGAGGATAAAGTAGTCTTCCACTTCTGCTCTGGAGGCGTCTGTCCTCCGCAGACCATTACGATGCTGCTACATTACCACGGAAACTCTTCAATCGGTGCTCGGGACAGTAAAGGAAGCAGTTTTGTTCCATTCGGGAGTCTCGCTGCCTTTCGCTGTCTCTGTTCCTCATCAGCTGGTGACAAGGGGAGAGGACAGAGGATTTTGGGGAGTGGAACTCTTGCCTGCTTCTCCTCTCGTTGACTTCATAGCCTCAAAACAGAAACTTTCTCACCCTTGATTCCTAGATGTCATGTAGTGATCTCTCACATCAACACAACAGTTCTCTACATAACTTGTTTACCAAAGCTACATATTTTTGATATGACAAGTATCCTAGCTACTTGTTTCATTTTATTTGAATTGTGTATGTACAAGGCAGGTACTATTACTTATTAATGCAGCCTAATTTCGTTATATCTCAACTTAATGTTGTATTATTGTGTATGTTTTGAAGCTAGTTCATTAGTCATTTCAGGGCAGTCATTTTGTTTTTTGTTTTTTTTTTTCCTCCCTCTACAACACATCCCTGCACCTCACTTCTGTACTGTTTACCTGTGAGTGTGTAGTTCTGTTTTCCTGCGCGATGGATTTTAATTATAGGCTTTTTTTTTTTTTTTTTTTTTTTTCACTCACAAAAAATTCTCGTGAAAAAGAGCAGCGCACACTATAGTTGTGCCATCTTTGACCACAGTCTCTGTTGTTTTTAACAGGTCACACTGTCACCTCATATACGTCATATTTTTTTGCTACACTGTACGTAACTCAGTCTAGGTGCCTGCCTTCTGGCCAGTGCCATTACTATCTAGAATGCTTATTCTGAAGCGTGTTGGTGAGTGTGAAAGCCTGTGTCATGTACGCCTGAACTCAGCCAAAGAGCATAATATCGTGCGTCCCTTATGCCTACATGCGTGTGTCTGTGCAGTCCAAGTCCACGAGCATCAAATGTATTTTTTCATCATGAGCAGAAGGGAATCTTCTTCCTCGTGCAGATTCCCAAACTTCAGACATTGTAGTTTAACACTGAGTTTGAAATCTGCAGCCTATTTTAGAATTGTTTGACATTTGGGAGAATTATTTCCTTTGTTTTTTTTGCAGAGAGTTAGGTGAGAAAATGGATACCTCTCATGTCTGTACAGCAAATATAAAGCTGCAGCCAGCAGTTGGTTAGCTTAATGAATCAGGGCCGGAGAAACGGCTAGTTTTGCTTTTCTACAGATTAAACAAACTAGAGCAGAAACCAGAGATTATATTTATTATCAATTAATCTACAAATACATTTCTTGATAAATCAATTTGTCTATAAAATATCTTCCCATCACAAAAAAAAAAAAGATATTGTTTCTTCCGACCAATAGTTAAAAACGTAAATGTATTCGGTTTACTATCGCATTTAGACAAAAAAAAAAAAAGCAGCAAATCTGCTTGATTTAGAAAGTAGAACTAGAAAATGTTTGGCATTTCAGATTGAAAAATTATTTAAATCAATTACCAAAAGTGTTACTAGTTGCCTTTCTGTTTATAGTTGAATTAATTATTCAGCTGTAAAAAAATATATATATATATTACGTTAACTCGTTGAGCCTTTTAAAGGTGCTCGTCGGTGGGTTTGTTCCCTTTGGACCGAGCCAGGCAGGCCGCTTCCCTCCGTTTCTAGTCTTTATGCTAAACTAAGCTAACTGGCTGTAGCTTCATATTTAACGCACAAACATGAGAATTGTATCAATCTGACTCCCACAAGAAATGAGCGTATTTTCCCACTTGTCAAAAACTATTCCTTCAAACTTCTCATCAGTTCAGTACTGCAGAATATCGTAAAGCACCGTGCAGACAGTGCACTGATCACACACCAGCTATGTAAGCTGAATGTAATTTGACTTTTTAAAAACCTTTTACCTGCTATGTCCTCAAAGGAAGTCCCTTCATTGGTCCTGTCATCGTGTCGGTCTTCAGTATTGATCTCAAACTGCTGGCCTGACGGAGTGTTTTGTGTTATCTATGCTGGTAGTTAATTGAATGTGTTCATCAAACGAAAAAGGTCCTACCGTACGTCTCGCAGGAATGTCAAATACAATTTGTCCTGGGTTTCTGCCCAGTAAGGGAAACATGGGATCGGAAAACATATTTGTCCTCACTTCAACCCATTATGCCTTCAATATGAAATTTAAAATTTAGATATGTATTTGTTTATAAAAAAAAAAAAAAATGTAATTTTAATAATCACCAAGCATGTTCTTTATAAGGAATGTTTTCCTGATGAGTTGAATTATCTATTTTGTTTTATTGTTTATGTGCGAACTGCTACGGCCCTCTGATATATTTTATCTGTTTTGTTAGAAAGAACGCCCAGGGACAGTTGAATGACAACATTTGTTAAGAGTTGTTTCTTGTGATTATGATTCGATGGACAAAACTAACAACTGCGTCTGTTGTGTTGTCAATTTGTGTGAAACACAGTGCCTTTATCATGTTATCTTTCGAAATATCTTTATTGAACCAATCCATGCTTTTTAATGTTACGTTTTTATTTTCAGTCAGTCCCGTTGTATTTTTAGCTGCAATCATGCTTGCTCACTTCTGTTCTGATAGATCCTCTGCTGTAAATATGTACATTATCATTTCATATGTGTCTTCAGACCCGCACCACATGTCCATGGTGTTTCTGTTTTTCAAAGGTAAACGCCAAGATGTCACTGTGCTGGTTCCACTTGTACATTTCTTTTAAAAAGGTACTTCATAATAAAGATGTTGAATAAACCTTTCCTCTCCTTGTATTGTTATGTATTCACTTAATTATCCTTATTTAAATACTTAACTTACAGCACATGCCTTTTTAACAGTCTCTTTTTGATATAAATAAGATGGTGCGTCCTGGCATTTATGACTTTTTCGCAGCAGATATTTTAACTTCTATGAAAAGCACAGGTGTTACGAATAACATTAACAACAGCGCCGGTCTATTTAAGTTTGCAGGTGAGCCGGCATGCACAATACAAGGACCCTGAAACTGAAAAATTTTCATTACAGTTGTACTTTTCAAACTCCACTTTTTTTTTAATATGTAACTTCTTAATTATAGAAAAATGAATACAGAAGACATAAGTTAAGTGATATCAATCAATGACAAAAAAGAAAAGAAAAACCCAAACAAACAGAATTCCAGGGGACGATACATAGTTTAATTTTCAAATATAATAAATGAGTGTTAAGCGTTATCAGATTTTGCTATGAGAATGATGCACAAAAAAACAACTTATTTATTCAGTAAATGATGTTTCTTTGTCCTTTACTGTAAAAAATGATGGATTCTTAAAAGGGCTGATGGTTCTGACAAAATCCGAACTAAAGGAACCCTGCTAGACTTTTTCTGAGCTTTGAACCAAATTACATGGTCTTCATCAGAGGATGGAGTTTGCTCATTTGTCATGGAGATGGGTCTGACAAAAAGCGTATGATACAGTTGAAAGTTTTATGGATATGAGATTTTGCGAAAAGAATGATTAGGTTAATATAATATTCTTTGATTGTATTGGCATTGTATTTATTGAAACCAAACCAAACTAGGCATAAAGTGAAATCAGTAAATATTATCAATAATAAATCTATTTAATAAGTCCATCAATAGCCTTTTAGAATAGGAACAATTTACAATTTACATTGATATTATTTTTCAACTTGACAAAATAATAATTAGCTTGGTAATATCTGTGTAGTCAAGAAATACTCTTAGGGTAAATTAAAAACATTACTTGAACTCCACCTTGTGGATAAAGTTTTTCTGAAAAGACGTCACTTCAACGTGAGGTCAAAGTTGAAATATGACGTAAGCACGTAAACAGAGACAATAGTTGGTGAACGTAAGCTAGTTGAACGAAGCTTTTTGTAAACAAGTTTGTCTCAAGCTTTTTAAATTAATGAGCACAGTTATACAACCCAAACATAACTTCAGTTCGCGAATAATATATAATAATATAATAATACTTTCTTCACATCCGGTGAGTTTATGAGGCTAAAACGAGCTCACGAGCTGCTTGTTAGCTAGTTGTTGTTGTTAAGCTAGCTGCTAGCATGTTAGCTAACTGACGGCGTTAGCCCTGTCGGTGGCATGGATCCGTTAGGTATAGTGGTGGATGAAGTGGCTTTGGAGGGACTTGACGGAATAACTATTCCCTCTCTGTGGATACGACTGGAAGATAGAAAGCCTGCGTTTCCCCTCAAACTCGACGACTGCACCAAGGAGCTCATCTGGAAGTCACTTATCAGCAACACCGACCTGAAGGTTTATCAACTCCCGAAGGAGAGAGAGGACGTGGTGCTGTTTGACAGGTGAGTTCCTCCTTCTGCTTATCAGGAAAGGCTCAACACAATGTTTAATTAAATAAATAAAACTCTATTTTCTCCTCTTGCTCCCGAACAATGTCCAGGTTATTCAAGCTAAGTCACAGAGCACGCTGTAAACTTGTTTAGTGGGACTATTTTCTTGCATAGAAACGCACTCATTTGGCTGTTTATGAGTCAATTCAGCTACAATTAATGCATTCTAATACAACACATCTGCAATCAATGTAAACCTCAATAAAGGTTATAAAGTTACCTTTTTGGCAAATCTTTTTGATTTAACTTTATGGTCATTTTGGAGACTGCAGTTTGGGCTGCTATTGAATTGTACTGTTTTATACCAAGAGGTATTTCTAATATTTTGTCCACCCTCATGTGAATGGCCATAAGCCTTCTCAGTAGAGCAGCTGTAATAATAATAATAATAATAAAAAGAACACATTTTATTTATATAGCACACTTTTAAATACAAGTATAAAGGTGCTGAGTCTAGTTCCCTCAAAAGTCTGTTGCTATTAAGTTTTACAAATATCATTTTTGATGGCTATAAAGGGGTATTTTTGTCATTTTAGTTGAACTGATCCTTGGGAAAAAAAAAACACCACAAACTCCATCCTATTAGAAAGACGCACTATTTCTTGTGTGTGTGTTGGATATTTTGCTTGATCCACTTGACTCTTTACTTTAGACTGTTGATGCCCTGATGCAGACTTTGTGTTTTCATGCATGTGTGTGTTTTTAGGTTTAAAGACATCGACCCAGAAACAGGCATTGAAACAACGCAGAAGTTTACTGACACACGGAAAGACGTCTACCCGGTCCATATCATTCTAGAAAACAAGAATGGGATACAGGGCTCGTGTGCATTCTTCAAAGAGAGGACAGACATCACTAAGCATGTCTGCTCCAAGTCCCTCACCCCATTACTCAACTTGCAGGAGGCCTTGGAACAGTTAGTAGCGTTTGTTTGATAGTAAATGGATTTAACATATATTCACTTTATTTTTTTACTTCAAAACTAAGACATACAAATATCTTAGCTCAGACCACAACAGTTATTGGTTTAATAACATTTTAGAAAAGTTTAGTGCAACTGTACATTTGTCTCATTTCCTCCCTTCTTTCTAACCTGTACCTCCTCAGATATGGCCGAAAGCTTGTGGTCGTGGCATCTCAGACGCTGCGATTCAGGACCCTGATTGGTATGGAAAGCGATCCCGATTTGAAACTGAACGACGACTCTTACTGCGTGCTGGAACGAGTTGGCCGAGCTCGATGGCAAGGAGAGCTACAAAGGGATCTGCACGGACGCTCTTTCAAGTACACATTCAACTAATTTAGTTAGTCGTTGTCGTTGCTGCTTCGTGTTCACTCTGCGTTACAAGCTGCGGTTTAGATGTTCACTGTGTAACAGCAAGTGTTGTGTTTCAACAGGATCGATGCTCGAAAGTTGCACTACATGAGGAAGTCTCTCGTTAAACATGGACTCATCAGCATGCAGTCTCACGTCACACGAGTGAACTCGGGACAACAGCAGCACTCCATTCTTCTGCTGCTCAAACGCTTCCATGTGAACAGGTCTGTTTATGGTCCAACACTTTGATCCAGACTGAAATATCTCAACAACTATAAAATGGATTGCAATGAAAGTTTGTACAGACGTTCATGTTCCCAGAGGATGAAGCCCTTGACTTTTCCTCTAGCACCACCATGGGGGAGTGAAATATCTCTAAAACTATTGGATGGATTGCCATGAAGTTTGGTTCAGACATAATGTCCCCTGAGGATTGATTCTAATAACTTTGTTGCACCATTAACTCTTCATTAAGTGCTACCATCTGGTTAGAATTTCAATTTATCCAATACTTTTATTTTATGACCAAATACCTGCAAAACTAATAGTAAGCATGCCGACATGAGCATTTATTTTAAATCAAATGTATACTGCGATTTATCTTCTTCACTTATTCAGTGTTCATTTGGTTTAGGAAAAAATCCTGTATGATTGCTACAGCATTTCTAAGGAAATGTGGCTTCTTTTGTAAAATAAAACAAAAAGTTCTGTAGAGAAAAATAAGGTTAAATAACGTATCCTTTCTGTATTGGTACCCAAATTGATTCACTAGCATGGCAACATTTTAAACGATAAGCAAAAGCTTGTGTGCAGAAATAGAGACACAAAGCATCCAGCCATACATTAGATTTGGATAAAAGGGAAGCTGCCTCTTGGATAAAGTGAATAACTAGTGTCATCATCAGTGTTAGATTTTTAAGAAAAGTTAATGGGTTTCTTTGCATTTATAAAAAAAAAAAAAAAAAAGTCATCCTGTTTTCAGTTGAATGTGTGTTTTCTCCTCCATAGACATGCTGCTCAAGTCTTTGCAATACTGAACATTAAGAGGGAACAAAGCCAATGTTTGTGCCTTTTTGTAGTATTACGACTTAGGAGCACCTTTCAGTCTGTGGCCTCTGTCACTCCCACTCTTTGTTTCTCTCTTGGAGAAACGACACTTGACGCCCTCTGCTCTTTTCAGGAGGGCTAAGTATGACATACTGATGGAGTACGTGTCCAACCTGCTCCAGCAGTCACCCGGTCAGTTTGCCACTTTGCTCACATTGAAAGAACAGCTGGTGAGTATCTCTCTGTGGGTGCATATGTGTGTTGGTCGTTCTGTTTGTGGTAATAACTGTGTGTGTTCCTGCAGAATGTGGACGATCGTACTTTTAAGCGTGTATTTCAATACATGCGATCTGCCAAGTTGGTTGAGTATTGTCAGTACCCCCTGGAGGACTTGGACCCCACTGCCGGGCCCTGCACCAACAAAAAAGGTAACGTGCCACCGAAGCTCCAGCACATATGAGTACAACAGGATGCTGTATGTGTTCATTGCACACATCTATTTGGTAACAAATACCACAATATCAGAAGTAAAGTTGAAGCCCAGTTTGCAAATTGCATTTTTGTGTTTCATTCACTGCTATTGTGTTATTTCCTTAAATATTTTTTTGATGTAATGGATTCAGCTTTAATGATTCATCTCAAATTGCTAAATGACACTAATGACAGTGTATTGAAACTAGAAACAGTTTCTTAATATTTAAGTTAGAATAAATGGTTAAAATCCCCAAAACATAAGGGGTCATTTTATTATTATTGTTATGTTATGATTTACTGGGACACAAACGTATATTAATTAAGACAATATGTTGTGTGTCGGGATGAAACTAACAATTCATTGTTGATCACAAGATTTCTTGCGTTTAGTCTGTTCCCCGAGCCCAATATGACCTCTTTAAAATGTTAGTTTCGTCCAACAAAAAATCTAAAGATATTCAATATACTGTTATTTAAAACAAAGAAAAGCATATTTGCATATTTCCCCTCGCATTTTTGCTTGAAAAATTATTTCATTTATTAACTTTATCAAAAATGTTCTGTCATTTGACTATTATTAATCAGCGAACAGTTTGTTAATTTCTCTGCACAACAGTGTATTTTTAATGTGCTATACAACGAAAAGTATGTTCTTTCTAGGTGTAGTTTAATATGAGATAATAAGATAAAAAGTTAATTTTGTCATAAAGTTCAGAAGGTCACAAATGTAGTTACAGAAATAAAAACGAGTTATTATAGAAATATTTTTAAAATAACGTGAGAAAAACTTTAAAGGATGAGCACGAAAGTTAATTCTTTGATATGAAAGTAGTATTATTTTAAGGGTCACTTCCTAGCTTATGACAGAGCTGATAAGTTGACCTTCGAGTTGAGATTTTTCTTTTGTTTTTGAATCAAAAGATACTTGCAACACTGCAAAAATGCGTTATTGACATTATTATAATGTCGCGGTGATCATGTTCAGCTTCATTCGCCACACTTCTAACAAATGCACTTGTCATTTTGTTCTCCAGGGAATAAAGTGCTTGTGCGCTGTTTGAGATTGCTAAAGCCGTACACAAAGAAGGGCGTCACTGATGATGACGAAGATGAGGACGAAGACGAAGAAGATTACACTGGAGCAAGAGGAAGAGCTCTCCCTCCAGAGGGGCGAATCATGGAGAACGATGTCCTGTCGCAGGCCTATAACATTGGTAGGTTTGATCTCTGTCCTTTTATTTATGAAACAGATTCCAGGGATATTTTCTCACTTTTACACCGAAAATGCACAGCGACTTTTATTATTGAGATATTTTTTATATATTACTGAGGAACTATTTCAAGCAAAAAGCTCTACAATTAATTAATTAATTAAATAGAGTAAGCTACCAACTTGAATGGTAACTTGCACTTAATTTGGCATTTTAAAACAGGCAGCACTGATGCAGCTTGCCAAATGTTGTAACGGTGTTGAAGCTTTTTCTGTAACTGTCTGATCCGTAACATAAATCTTTGTTTGACTAAAGCGATAGATGAAGCCTGAAAAGTGCCGTACATAAGCCCCCCCCCACGTTTTTAAAGACTAAAGTAAGACTTCTGTTCACCCTCGAATCAATGCTGAAAGTCAGCACTTCACCCTCAAATCCATTGACAGAGACGACACAAAAACAGAAAATTTAAAAAGAACTTTGCAAATTCCTCTATTATTAATTCTTGCCTGTCTCGTTTCTCTTTTTGTTGTTGTAATGCAGTATTATCTAGTGGTGCAAAGGGAATCCCCCAGCGCGGTATCGGGTCTAGGATGAATGTTGGAAAGCTGGAAGCGCGTATGATCTGCCGAAGGATGGAGAGGGATGGTGTGATTAAGGTAAGATCCTACGCGCTTAAAACTAAATACATTTGCTCCCTAAAACTTCTTCCTTTCAACAACCGCTTGAAAACGCAATGAAGTCTAAATCAGTGACGTCTTTTAGGAAGTGAATGTGCAGTTCAATAGATTGTAAAAAGGTGTTACATAATGGGGAGCTGGTTTGTGAACGTAATCATGTCGCCAGAGAACTCTCAATTGTCGGATGTGTTGGGGCTTCCTGCCTACGTGGCCTCCAGCTAGAGGTCAGCCACCACAAAGAAAACCCTTTCTCTTTGAAATGCTGTGAGAAACACCAGATCTGATTGAATCCATCAACAGTTGTTTGGTATCAGATTGTGGATTTGTTCGTTTGAGTGGAAAATGATGTTCGTTTGCTTTCGTAACTTGTTTTGTGGGGATAGACATGCAACAGTAACATTTTAACCTTGGATAAAGCTGCTCATGCTAATATGCTTAGTGACCAGTTCTGTCATACTGCCTTCACTTTTACTGTCTGTCTGTCTGTCTGTCTGTCTGATGGAAATATCTCAATGAATGAACGTGAATGACTTTTGTGATCCACCTGACTAGTGCCACCAGCAGCTTTGCTACCAAGTCACTCCAAACTTGTCCTTTTTATTCTGTGAATTATCTTAATACCCCCTGACTTTTACTTTAGCGCCGCCATGAGGTCGATTGTGGTTTTGAGTAAAATGTCTCAACATCTATGAGATGGATTGCCACAACATTTGTGACATTTATATCCCCCTCAGGATGAATTGTAATCATCAAGTTAAAATGTTAACTTTTCCAATACTTTGGTTGATGACCAAAATCAACGATTTATACAGTGTCAGGGACCTGAAGCTGTAATTTGCCATATTCTATTGTATTATTGTGTAAAGTCTTTCGCTGCTCCAAAGATGAGGTGGACAACATTTCTGACATACTCTTGAGTATAATGTGGTCCAGTACAGCCTTAAAATGTTACCATAGAACTGAGTCAACAAAACCAAAGTACTTTATACAAAAACTGAGCATTTTAAGTAATGTAGTATTTAGTTCGGGGGCATTTTATCACATTGATTTGCATTGTCCAGTCACTCATTTGTGTGTGATGTCTTTCACCCCGCAGGGATTCATGGAGGACGAGGGTCGGCAGAGGACTACGAAATATATCAGCCATAAGTGTGTATCTGTAAACGAGTGTAGATTTGATAAATTTTTCCTTTTTAACGCCACATCATATGAACTCCTGTTGTTTTCTCTTGACAGGTGTGTTGGTGTGAGCGATCAACTCCAACTGTTTGCTAAGGAGCAGGAACGGAAGATGCTTCTCTACTCTTCTGCGCCACAGACATCAGACGCTGCACCGCCCATCCCTAAAACACCAACAACCTCAAAGTCCAAAAAACAAAACGCCAAAACTCCTGCAGCGAAGAAGGTTCAGAAAGCAGGTGGAGGAGGAAACAAAGACGCAGAGGAGGCCGGGCAGACGTGTGGTGATGGAGACGTGATTACGGCAGATGGAGGCTTGGAGGGAGAGGGAGGTGAAGCAGGAGAGAAAAGCGGTGTGAAAACTAATCCGACACAACCTGAGACCCTCACCGAACAGCCTACAGCAGCTGAAAGTGAGAACTCATTTAACCTTTGCACATTTCACAGCTGATCATACTTAAATACCTTTTTTTTTTCAAAAGAAAAGGAAGCCTAAATTCACAGTCACAGCTCTTTTTCGTGGTCCCCAATCTTTTAATTTCTGTCGTCACTCAGGTGAAACCCCAGCCTGCAGCAAATCAATGACCAGTGTAGCACCTGACTCCACTCCCAGAGCAGGTAATGTTCTGAAATGGGCCCCGACACATTTCACTTCATCTACACTCCAGCAACAGTCACACTGTGAAGGAAAAGGAATGTTTTCGTTTTGTTTTCTGTCTTGCTGTCCACAGTACAAACAGTGCTGATGAAAATGAGCTAATCTCAAACCACATTGGGGAAGTGGAAATTATCCGTAAAGACCACATTATCTGACATATCGCCACCTTTTTAAGTCGATATGGTATACTTATTTAGATATCCAATACGGAGCAACATTAGCATTTATTTGAAGTCATGTTTCCGTCCATCTGATGGATGTAAATACAATATTCACTCTCCTTTTTCCTTTTTAGCTCAGATTTGCTGTCCACAAACTTCTAAGGGAAATATTTTGCTTTAGCTGCTAAATGCTCCACTATCTTCACCATCTAGTCGCTAACTTTTGTTAGGATGTTTTCTTTTCTAAAGAATGTAATTAAGAGATCCATCTCCTCCTCTTTGTGATTTACAAGATAAGATAAATACATTTGCAGGTTTTTTTTTAAATATTGATGTAACTGAAGTTTGACCTCTTTTTGAACTACGACCATAATTCAATATGTTACTTATTCATCTCTTTATCTAATCATATCATAAAAATATTCTCGATGTCATGGCTATTTGGCACAAATTCACTTGTTATAATCATACAAAGTCCGCCACACTGTGAGACTGTAAATACTTGAGAATATATATATTTAAATGTTCTACTGCTATTAAAACACCTAACCCTTCTATTCAATGGGACATGTATTATTTTAACTTTCTAAAGATTGAGTTTGAAGACCTCACTAAATACAGGTAAGTATTGATATTAAGATAATGCTGTTTATTTATCAGAAATATTAATATTAATCTAAATCATCACTCCTACTTGGTCCTCTTTTGTCAGAAAGCCAGAAATATGACACACCTTTTGTAGAAGTGAAGATATCGTGATTTCTTCAGAGTCAAAGTATTTTTCCATGACTGATTATATATTATACGTTTGTGTTCCTTCATTCTGTTCAATCCTATTTCATTCAGACTTTCTCTTCTATCAGAACAAGCTCGAGTTGAGGAGGAAGAATCCGACTCAAATCCTGCCTGCGCTTCGCCTCAGAGCGATGCGTTGAATGCAGCCGATTACTCAGCGGACAACAACATCGTGGAGGTTAAAGATGTTTGGAAGCCGCAGGTCAGTCTGATGGATAGCTTTCAGTGTTTTTTTGTTTTTTTTCTTCATCTCTGTTTGAGATGAGTGATGAAAGTAACGGTTCATCCCACCTCCTTCAGGTCCCGACTCGTAAAAAATCCAAATATGCTGTGGCGAGGTCTCATGAGACGTACCGCCTGTTGAGGAGGAAGAACCTGATAGTCGAGGCGGTCCGCAGCTTCAAAATCATCGAGGGTCTTTTCCCGTCAGTTTGTCTCCAATGCTATCTGTTCATTTCAATGTATTTTGTCTCACAGTCAGAGAAGAAATGAAAATGCCAACATGCTGTCTTTCTCCAGGCTGCAGAAGATCATTAATGATGAAGAAAAGCAGGATGGAATCAGCTCGAAGTGTTGCAGGAAGACTATTTTACGTCTCGTCGACAATCTGTCTAGAGAAGGTTTACTTAAGGTTTACAAGACCACCGTCATACAGGACGGGATCACCAAGAAGGTAAATGCACAGATCACACCTTAAAGGTTTGTCCTATTTCCAAGCCTGTCGTCAATTAAAAATTGTTCGTTTCATTTATTTAATTTGTAAGGACAACGCCAATAATCAACATTACTGTAAATATGACAGTGTGTAGCCTGGTGGCTCATTTTCAACTGTAGTCTTTAAAAAAAAAAAAATGTTTTATGTTTTGAAACCAGAGCAACGGAAAACAGCTAAACATTAGTACAGTACTGCATCAACAATATTTAATATTCAGTACATGTAGCCAGAAAGCAACATGAAGCAACAAAACACAGCCAAGCAAAACTGATTATAGCCACTTTGACGCAGGCAGCAATAAACAATAGGACATAAATTTAAAAAAACAACAATCATAATGGAGATCTTGATAAAAAAAATGTTTAAAGACAAAACTAACATGTCAACAAATCCTCAAAAATGCAGCACATGCATACGAATTAGAAGACTAGAGAAAGAGAGACTATCTTTTGTTGTTGACATCGCCTCCCTCCACCACTTCCCTCTCTCTCTGTCTGATCTTCTTGCAGGTTGAGATGGTCGTCCATCCGTCCGTCCTGCCCACCGATGACATAGTGAGCCGAGTCATTGACCAGGTCCGCTTCCGGATCTCCAGTTCTTACACAGCTGTACGGTAAGAAGAAAACAAATACTCTGAAATACGTCAGGAAGGAATAGAGTCGGATTTAACTGCTCTCCCACCGTCTGACTCCTTTTGTGATATTTGCTCAATCCGGATTTAAAATGAGTCTGTCGTACAGTCTCGTATCTTGTTCCTCGATCAAGCCTCTGTTCAGCTTTATTTTTGTCTTTCCGTCTGTCCCTCAGTCTGCAGCACGCTGAGGAGAAAGCCAAAGAACAAGGCAAAGGGTCTGACGATGCGACCGACGGCTCTCCTAAATCCCTGAAGAGAGACAAGAAGAGAACTAAAGCCGACGAGTTCAAGCCCACGACAGGTTCTGTTTCACTGCATAGTTTACGGGTGGATACTGTGGTCGGCGTGGGGTTTGGAAATCTATTCTTCTTCAGGGTCAGGAAAACACTGAGTTGTTGCCACAAAATTAAGAGCCCAGTTAAAAAGATTGATTTTGAATTCACATTTGGAAAAATACTTTTTGGATCTTGCAACTTCGTCCACTTTGCACTCTATTGACTTCCTTAAGATCAGATTTCTTTCTTCTCTAAATCTGTTCCATTTGTTTATTGTTTTGTTCTTTGTCTTCTCCATGCATCTATTTTCATAGTTCGGGGATTGGGGAAGACTTTTGGCTTCCAGCCTAAGATGCATCGCATGCGTCTTGTTCATAACTTCCTCTGGTACCTGATATACGGGCACCCGGGCAACCAAAACTCCTCTGACTCCCAACCACCCAGAGAAACGTCCGCAGAGCAGAAGAGCGCTGATCCTGATGCCAAAAAAATGAAAGTCTCCACAAAGGGACAAACGCAGCCATCTGAAAACGCTGCCTCCGGCTCTGTGGTCCCAACAACCGCAGCTTCTTCTTCGTCTAACTTGGATGTGATATCATCGGGTGATGAAGAGGAGCAGGTGAAGGATACATCGACACCTGGTCCCTCTCAGTCTGACTTAAAAGGTGGGAGAGCATCATGTGTGGGAATTGTATTGTAGTAAAACATTTGTGCCTATTATGAAAAAGCCATTCATTGTGTTTCTTAATGACTACGTTTAAATGCACAAAGGCATGTAGTTTTTTTTTTTTTTTTTTTTTGTCTGTTTTTTGCCTTTTATTCCGAAAAAGACTATATTCCCACTAAACTGTTTTCATGGCTAATGCAAAATAATATTCCACAAAAATTCCCGTTTACACCCGTATGTCTTAATTGGAAAATGCTACACTAAAAATAAGGTCCACTTCTGAATTTCCAAACTAAATATGCTGTTTACATGACCCAGATTAAGTTTAGAATAATAGTCAAATATAAGTGTGCATATCAACGTAATCAATGACTTGGTATCAGAACCAATTCATGGTTTCTGCATACTGTTATTTATAGTGAATATAGATATGCACATTTGAGTTGTTTTAATTGTTTGGACAACATTGCTCAGGGTGAGTTTTATAAACAGTTTCCCATCTAACCACCTTGACTTTTCTGTAATCGTCTCCCTGTCCCTTGTAGTGTATACTGATGAAGAGTCATGGAAGAAATTCATTCCTCCTGTCCGTGTACACAAGGAGTTCGGCAGCGGCTGGGCGATGGTGGGCGAGCTGCTCCTCTGTCTGCCCCTCTCCATCTTCATCCAGGTCATACAGATCAATTATAAGGTGAGAAAACACTTTAAAAAAAAGCTTTTATATGTTTTGCTGTTCCCCCTCATTTAATGTGGGAAAAACAAATTTCTCTTACGGTGACGTGATCCTCCGGTACCTTCTGTGACAGCAGTCTGCAGCGGATATTTTGCAGCGGTTATAAATACTTGTCTGTCCTCTTTCAAATTGAAGCAGATGTACAAGACACACACTGACTGTTTCCTTACGTTGTTCGTTGTAACTTAAGTTTAGGCCTTTCAGGTCTTTTGTCTTTAAAAATATTAGTCTTCAAACAAAGAAAGTCACACTGAAAATGTTTCATTTAGGAAGTCTGTGATGCCATCGTGAGCGTTTTTACATAAATACATTTGATATTAGCGTAAGGAAAGAGAGCATCCTAATGCTAATAACTACTTCCTGGTGTGAAGGAAAATAGTTGCACACGAGTAGCCACTTTGCAATAAAAGACTAAATAATTTTCCAATGTTTCTACATGACGTGTTGTCTTCTCTGAGGTATTAAGTTACGAATCAGCTCCACAGATATTAGATGGGGTTTAAAACACAAGTGTGAGGAGTGTTCATATTTACATATTTACATATCATTTCTTCGTGTCCAACAGATGTTTCTTGAAATGTCTTTACTGCATTAAAAAAAAAAGAAATAATACTGTCATTATGTACACGGTGCTGCTGCTGCAGAAAAACAGTTTTAAGTAATTTATGAAGCCAAAATGCCAAATATATTTTGGTTCCTGCTTTTCAAATGAGAGTATTTTCTGCGTCTCTCTGTTTTATAACATCGCACACTGCTTATCTCTGGGCTTTGAATTGTTTGTTGGACTACACAATAAATCTGAAGACGTCACCTTGCACCGCATCAATTGATAAATGTTACCCGCATGTAAACTAATGCGGCCTAATACAACAGTGAGTCCTGCAGTAAATCATGACGGTTATAATGTTCAGCTTTTGTAGAAACTGTTTCAGAGACGTGTTGATTTATCTGCATGTTGAATTGTATTGATTTATACAAGGTGATTCCTAGATGTAGTATAGTCATTGATATACTGGATTGTACTGGATATATTGGAAAATATGTAAGTATATAGGTGGAGCTAATAAACTGACTATAGATTCGATGATGTGTCATAAACTGGACTTTTATGAGAAATTGTCAATTGTAGAAATTTTTTTTATAGTGCATCTTGCGACACATGAGGAAAGACGCAGGCAGGACATGAAAACACGTTTGCTGACTTGTGTCCACAGGTGGAAGGGCTGGAGGAATATCTCAACGACCCTGTGAAGCAACACCATCTCATTCGCGCGCTGCCGGCCCGCATGAGGAGACAGCTGCTTTATAAACGGTGACTTTCTTTCCCTCTCGCTCTCTCTGTAACGCATCACGATGAACTCTTAATTTGAGTGTGTGTGGGTTCTTTCTATCAGGCGATACATCTTCTCGTTTCATGAGAACCTGCAGAAGATGGTGTACATGGGTCTGCTGCAGTTTGGGCCTGTGGAGAAGTTCAAGGAGAAAGACCAGGTACACAATATTCACATCACGGAAAGAAAAGAAATCTTCATTATGTGACTGCTGCTCTGATCCACTCGTAAAACACAGAATTAGGCTATTTTTAATGGTTTGAATTCAGATAGACACATAGCGTCATAATGTTAGAAAGAGGGACAGAAGAGAGAAATATTATCCTTGATTCTTCTCTTGATGTTAGTTTGGTGTTAAATTAAGGAATGCAGAACATGCTACATTTAACATTTTGAAGTTTTTACAGCCTGTATGTTTTTTTTTTCCCCCTTTTTTTTTTATTACAAACATGTAGAGCAGCTACACAAACATACAAGTAGTTTAGCAAAGTTTCAAATAAAACAAATCTATCTAAAAGCAACATTTATTTAATAAAATAAAGATTTGTTTTATTTTATTTTTTGTTTGAGTTAAGGAATCTATTTCAGCTTCAAATTCTTTACTTCTGTTTGCTGTGTAAAAATAATTTAACCATTAAAACAATTAAGCAATAAATATGTATCCTAGTGACTCATAATAATAATAATAATAATAGAGATTTTTGTAACACTTTCTATGATGCCCATGTCTATAATGCATTGTTAATATACTCTGCTGATAGCACTTTATAATTATAGTTATAAGCACTCATAAATATTCAGAATGCTTTTATGCATGAAACATTATAAAGCATGTTATAATGACTTGTATAACTTACACTATGATCTTTGCAACAACAACAAGAAATGTCAGTGAGTGACCTGCAATCCTGTATTATTATGATACTTGACCTTGTAAGTCAATAATCATAATACATTATGATTATGATGAATCATTTTGAGTGCTATAAACAGATTATAATGCATCATAAACACACACATCATAGAGAGTGTTACCAGGATTTTTTCCAAGACTAAACTAGTATGAGGAGTTGACTTAATAATAAAGAATGACATTAAATAAATCACTAAAATGTGTACATTTCTTCACACGTAAATAAAAAAACAAAAGACAGAGGTTTTATACAAAGCAAGTTTTATACAAAGCATTAATGTCACGTGAGGTTATTTAGTTGGTCAAAGGAACTCAAAATGAAATAAATTCTCTTTTTATGCGTCTCATATTTTCTTCTCCACATCTGCTCTCATCCAGGTGTTTGTGTACCTGAGGCGTAATGCCACCATTGTTGACACCACCAACGCCGAGCCGCACTACTGGCTGGTCACAGAGTCCTCTGACAAACCCTTCGAGCAGCGTCAGTACACATTTAACACTGTGGAAGACGTCGAGAACTACTGGTTCGACCTGATGTGCGTCTGCCTCAACACACCACTGGGTACATGCAAACACGCACATAAAAGCTGAATCTCTCACAGCACTGGCAACCGTATGGAAAAGTATCATTTCTATTTACTTTTTTTTTTTAAAGATGTGCTTGTCTCCCTTTTTGTTTGCATTTTTTTTTTATTTTTAGGGGTAATCCGCAATAAGAGAAATGCCACAGAAGAAGAAAATGATCCTTCCTTTGTGCATGAACGCAACGTGTTTGCGGGACTGGCCTACCTGCTAAAGTAAGTGGAGTCGTTTATTTATATAGTACTTTATGACAACAAGGCAATTCAGAGTGCTTTACATGAGACAGAAAGGCATTATGTAAATATATAAAATAAATATAAAAAGACACAATAACATAAGACGCATAACTAGGATTTTAAAAGGAGTAAAAATAAAATATATATATACAGTATATATAAATAGGCTAAAATAAGGCAAATCAAACCATGGAATAATAACTACAGTGCTGTGTGATATATGAATAGATAGTCCCAAGTTTTACTTATTACAATTCAGTTTTAACAGAAAAAGTTTTAAGGCCTGATTTAAAATAAATGAGAGTTTTTTGCAGATGTGTGGTGCTTCATAACTGAAGGCTGCGTCTCCGTGTTTAGTTCTAACTCTGGGATTAGATTAAATTTTCTTTTTTTATATTTGAAATTAAACAATCTTCGGTCGTCGTCGTCGGATTTGTTTGTTGTGTTCTGGCGTCTCACACCAGACACGGAGCGGACCGGCGCTCGCTACGCATTAAATAATCAAGAACAAAACGTATCAAAGTTAATATGAAAAGCTGGTGAAATAGACAAAGTGACAATATACAGTAATTGCTATGGATATAAAATAAAACTGCACACTTATATTTTGAAGTTGCATTTATAGTAACAATTTAGATGATAAAGGCTTAGAGAGTCTGGAGACTTCTGGTTAAGGTACCTTTTTAAAAGTGCTTGAATTTTACTTTTAAAAAGCTGTACGAACCCCTGGAGATAAAGAATCTGCTGTAAACAACAAACATGTATTTAACTTACTCTGCCCGTACTTTCTGTGTCTTTTCTCAAATGTCTTTCTCACTTTTACAGAAAACAGGTTAGAGCAGTACAAATACAGTTCATCACCAGTGTGTTACAGTAGTACTGATGTGTGTACGTATTCATACACACAGGGGCAGTCGAGAAGTGTGCGACGACGGCTCGATCCCAGGAGACGGTAAAGGAGCAGGAGGTCTGGACTCTGAATTCTTTGCTCATCTTAAACGCAACTGGTTGTGGACCAATCACCTCCTCTCTGTCAGAACGGTATGTCGCCGTATGAATGTGCATGTAGACGGAGGCGATATTGAACGCGGCCTGATGTTTGTGCTCTTGTTTTTTAGGCCCCGAGTGGTTTAGAGGCCAAGGAGAATAAAATCCGACTGAAGAGCCTGCTCAGTAAAAATGCTCTCAGGATTGCCCTTAAAGCTGGTGAGTTGTTGAAATGTAATGATTTTTTTCCTTCCACTTTCCGAGTCCAATCATGACAACACTTTCACAGCTCAGTGTTACAAGTGCACTTAAATTCAGCCTTAACAATCCCGATAACGTGTGAAACGATGTCGGTATATAATAAGAGTCTCAGTCACTGCTAAGTCAGTTTTGCGGTTTCATCATCTGACGTGCTGAGAATTTTCTTTTTCTTTTTTTTCTTCAAATTTAACTACACTTTTATTACCTGAGAAATTACTCAACTGTGCAATACTCACATCACCTTGACATAATTACTGTACATTTCAAGCAATATTATTGTTTTCAGCATTAATATTATTACACTACTGTATATATCGTAATACACATATTTTTTTACACATTTATTGTTATATATTTTAGTACAATGTGCACATCTTTACTTTACCTTTTCTATGTTTTGTATAAATATTTTTATTTTTATTTTATTCTAAAATGGAGCAACTGTTATGAAATCCAATTCCTCCACAGGGATAAAAAAAAAAAAGTATTTCTGATTCTGAACCTCCAAACTCTGTGTAGTCTGCTGTTGCAATGCTCCTACTCATGAATAATATATATTTTAATACTCCTGTGTGTAACAGGAGGATCTACTACACCTCGTTATGTGACTGCCAAGCGTCCACTGATGGCAGAAATTGTTGAGGTATTATCTTTATATACACCTAAATGCCAGTTTATTAGGTACACCTAGTACTGCAGCCTAATATAACAGTCCTGCAATAAATCCTGAGGATTATAATAATGTTCAGTTTCAGAGATGTGTTTATTCAACTGTGTGATCATTTTGGAGGATATAGTTTTTACTGTTGTTGAATAAGAAGTGTTTCTGTTATTTATCCCACCCTCATTGATATGAATGGGATGGACTGCACTAGTTTTCGCTAGGTGAATCTTATAAACTGGCCCTAAGTTTATGTGTTGAATCTTAACTTTTTATATTTTTCAAATTTTCTTTAATATAATCACTATTGTTGAAAAATACATTGTTTTGTTAGCAGAAAATTGCTTGATCTCTGGTTTGTTTTATGCTCTGTAGGCTCCTTGTTAATCTGTTGATATTAATCCATCACAGATGATGATGTCGACATAATTGGATCTTTTTCCACTGAAGATATTCTTTACAAATACTAATTTTCACGTCTCCACTATGAGCATTGCTGCACAGTAAGGAGCGCAGAACATTATAGGAAGTCTCTCGCATGCCCCGTCTCAAAATAGTGTCAGTAATGGAGAGTGATACACTTGGAACGATTCTTAAATCTAGTTTAGACCCCGGTGTTTGTGATGTCTTGTTTAACATCACGGCTGAGAGCACAGAGTTCAGGCTACACACCACACAAACTGTTGTGTGTTTGTAACCAGGTGGATGTCGAGCCTGCTTCCAGAAACCAGCAGGTGGTCGGAGGAAAGAAACAGAAGAGGAAGAGATGCAAAAAGGAAGTCGCCAAGGCCCCACGCAAGAAGAAGAAGGGTACAGTATGAGCCCAACATTCTTGCATGTGACCGATGGACTAAGACTCACCACAGCTGACAGATTGTGCTTTTTGTGTTTCTTTGTGTGTTTTGTTATTTGCCTTTTAAAGAGCCCAAGAAACGCACCCCTGCCCACGACGAGGCGGACCACCGAGCTTTGAAAATGATGACCAGACAGAGAGTCTACTGGTCTGTGCAGGAGGACTCTCTGATGATGCTCTGCAGTGTGGCCTCACACCTGCTCAACAGCAAGGTCGGCACACACAAGTGCATCAAGTAGTGTTGTCTGCAACCGTCGTTCCCAACCTTTTTCACCTTGTTATCCCTCAAAACAAAGAAATTCCTTTATGCAAACCCCTTGTCACCTATATAAGAGTTATTTTCCCCCCTTGTTTTAATTGAATATTTTTTAGAGGTTTTAATTGTCCTGTAATTTAAAAGTGGAAAAAGGTAAAAAAAAAAAAAGAAAAAAAAAAGAAAAGTGATTTTTTTATTTATTTTTTTTTTGGAAAACAAACCTTATTGGGTGCAGCAGAAATAGGATTTTCCTTCTTCCTTATCCTTCCTATCAAAGTTACAGCGTATTGTTGATGTGTTGCAGTTAAAAAGGCCATTCGTACCTTACTGTGTGGTAAGAGACCTGCTCCACGCAGAGTTCGAGATATCGATGGATAAAACCTCGGTCGCTGTCGGACGTCGCACACGTTACATCCTCAAAAATCCTCAGACGCTTCTGAACTACAGGTAGGTACACATGATGAGGCGTTTATCAAGCACAGACCTGCAGCTTTATTAACGAACCGTGTGTTGCAGGATCTGTCTGGCTGAGGTTTACCAGGACAAACCTCTGATGAGACTGTTGGAGGGGAAGAAACCTGCTGATCCCAACAGTCCACAGGTGCGTTGGTTTTGTTTTGCTGATGTTATTGTTGCTCTATTTTGCGTCTCTGAAAGTTGACTTATTATTATGTCTTATGTAGAGCTGGGTGACATGGTGACAAAATCTTCTCTCCTGATATCCGTCTTTTCTTATCTCCGATAACGATAAAGCATTTTTTCTACAAATTCAATAAATATTGATGAAATAACTACACAGTGAAGCCAATTTAGTGTTTTGTATTATCCTGTGTGTAGTGCATACTGGATAAATGAAAGGTGCTGAGTATTTTCTCATCTACTCCAAGAACTTTAGTGAAAAATTAACATAAGTTTCAAGTGAAATTGTGGAGAAAAACAAAATTCAATTCTAAAAATGTAATTCTAAATATACACCATATGTTAATTTCACTGAGTCTTGATGTCGATTGTGATCCAAAAACAAAACCGCAATCTTCAAATGATTCAATCAAAAATATTTCCCATCAGAGTTTCTGAGAAATTTGAATTATTATTATGTATGTTATTATCAATTTAGACGTCGTTATTGTGTATCACATTACCCCTAGATATGATTTCATTGAAACACGATAAATGATCACGTTGAATTATCGTCCAGCCCGATTCTTATGTCCTATTTCTGCCTGTGTTGTTTTAGGATTGTGCTAAATCGTTCTCCGAGTATGCCAGGCTGCTCAGACAGAAGTTCAGCAGTGTTATTCTGAGCGCTCGTGATATGATCATGCCTGACACAAAACTTCAGCTCTTCTCACGGTAAGAAGAAGAAGAGGAGGAGGAAGAGGTTTAACGTGCTGACTTAACACCCGCAGTGATGGCTGAGTGTAGTTTGTAATGTAACGCTGCATGTGTGTGTTACAGGTTTAAGGTCTCGGCAATAGAGAATGGAAGGCGGGTGTCATGGAAAGACGATCTGAACTGGTGAGGATTCAGTTCGATTTTCTTCTTCTGAATGCATTTTAACTGTTAAATGTTTAACTGTTTGTTTGTTCGTGTGTGTGTGTGTGTGTGTCCGTCCATTGCAGCACGGATGACATTCATGCCATAGTGTTACAGAACTTGATCCAGAGCACTCTGGCCATGACCAACAATCAGATGAAGTCGTCCAGATCCTTTCAGGTATCTTTTTTTAATTTACTTCCTCCTGTTCATTCAGGTTATTTGTGCAGCACCTTTCATGAGCAGAACGTCGCACGCAGAAGTGCTTCACAAAAATATAATAAAAAAAGGCAGCAGACCTAAAAAATACAGATTTAAGATGCGTAAAATCACCATAAAGTAGATGATAAATTTGAAAAAATACCCAAAGACACAGGGTTCTTACAAAGTCTTGAGAGATTGGAAAACGTTTAATTTTAATGATTAATGATTATGATGTCAAGGTTAGAGATATGATTTGAATTTGAATATATCTCTTGAAACAGGCTTGGATTTTCTACATAATCTGGAGTTTAACCTACACAGTAACCTCATGTCAACCAAAAATCTTTTAATATTTAATTTAATATATTATTTTATAATATTTATCCCGTCGTCATATTTGTTTGTTCTTGAGTCTCGCACCAGACCACAGCGTTAAATAATCAGGAAAAATACCAGCTGCTTAAAAACAACAAAATGACACTATACATTGATTGCTGTGGGTACAACGTAATACTTTAAACTTTATTTTTCGCACTTGCATTTATCGCAACTTATTTAGACATGACGAAAAAATCCTCGAGTCTGGACATTTTTGGTTTAGGTACATTGAAAGGTGTCGATTTGTCCCCATACGATGCATAACATTTGATACAAAACACACAAACTTCTGATTATGCATCTTGTCTTCTTTCTCAGACCTTCCACATGTACAGTAAGTACAACCAGGAGCTGCTGTGCCAAGCGTTCATACAGTGCAGGAAGAGAGGTCTGGTCAACCGACGGCGTATCAACCAGCCGTTTGGCCCGAAGAAGAACCGAGCGCTGCCCATCCTGCCCATGTCCTACCAGCTGTCCCAGTCCTACTACAGGTACACAGCCGCCTGAGGGAAGATCACTGTGAATACTCAGATTGCTTTTATTTTATTTACCCAGCATGTCTCTTGGAATTAATGCTTTCCTTTACCAAACATACCTGGCCAAAATGTATCATTGTAGCTTGCAAAACACTGCTGAAATATTATTTATTATTATTAGTTTTCATAATTTGCAAAGGACTATTATATTTATTAATTAAATGGTGAATTGATGTGTTGTAGATCATTATTATTAATATTATTATTATTGATTATGTGCTGTACATTCAATTATTGAGTAAGTTTTGCTGGTAGAACAGCAGGTATGCATTTTATTTAGTTTTCGGCATCCTTTTCACAAAACACTTCATGCACAACAACAACACTTGCTGGTCGTTCATAATAAGAGCTCCCACTTCTCCTACTACTAAGACTCTTAATATGCCATTAAATGTACGAAAAAGAACATTAAAAATAAATGAAGGCATTAATTAATTGATGAAATGTGACATAAATGGATATTTCTGTTTTAATTTGCTTCTTTATTAATTTGTATAAATTCATCTATGTATACTTTTTTTTTTTTTTTTTGTTTACTTTCCTATTCAATTTTTCTATTTATTTATTTAAAAATATATATATTTAGAATTTTTGATTTTTAATTGATTTTTTATCATTTTTAAATGTATGTTTTAAAAAAAAAAAATTTTAAAATGTCTTATTTTTCAGTCTCATCATGATAATGTTTTGTCTTGTGGCATGTAAAAATCACATTGCGGATTATGAGATGTGATGGAAACAAAGATTTCCTAAAGGAACTTTTTAGCTTCTGATGTCATTCCTGAGTTTAATATTATATATAAGTCTTAATATTTTAATCCCTGCTACACTATTTTACTGTTTGACTGCAAAGGTTTTGACCACACCTCTCTTCCTGACAGGTGTTTCTCGTGGCGTTTTCCTCACTCGCTGTGCACTGATTCCTTCCGCTTCTTGAGGAGTCTAATTAACAACGGGACGGCAGACAACAAACCCGTCACTGCGTTCTACCATGAAACCGAGAACCGGTCAGAGAGCGGCGAGGAAGTGATGGAGAGAAGAACGGCGTCAGAGAGGAAGAAGAAACAAAGCAAAAGGAAGGAAGACGGAGCAACAGTGAGGGAACCAGAGAAGCAACCAGAGAAGGAAGGAGCGAACGACGCAAGTAGATTGGCAGCAGAAGAGATGTTGATGGAGGTGAACGACGAGAAAACGGAGGCGACAAGCAAGGCGGATGAAGAGGAAAACCCAGAAGATTGCCTCACAGCTGGTCCTGGTGAAGCTCCCTCCAGCAGAGAGCTGCCAGACGATCTTCTGCCCAAAGAAGAGCCACCAGAAGCGGCTGCTGCCTCAAACGCAGCACCCCGAGCTTCACAGCAGCCTCCAGATGTGAACGACATGCTGCAGTTCTCTATGGACTCTCCAGGTGGAGCCAGCGGGGTCTCGCTCAGCCTGATGTCTCTGGGACTGCTGAGTGTGTACATGTCCATACCTAAACAGATGGTGGTGGTGGACAGCAACCTGGTGGACAACGATGTAGTCAAGAAGTGAGTTATAATCCAGGAGCAAACAGCACTGCATGGTACTGTATTAATAGTCTAGAGGAGATTGTCCAGAGTAGTGTTTTTCATTTTTTTATTATTTTTTTAATTTATTGTTAAAAATGTGTAAAAATCAAATGAACAGTAAACATATAGCAAACTCCTAATATACATGATCATACAATGTAAATAAACATTACACATCAAAAATGGAGTAGGAAGAAGTGTACACTTATAGGATCCTATCCCTTTTCCATAACTCAAATAAACATAATATATATCATATTTACGATACATTTAAATGATTAAATGTACCTGCATTGTCTTGAGGAGGCACGAATCTCGGAGATACTTATAACCTGTGTGAATAACCTGAGATATTTCATAACCTGGACTAATAACTGCATGACTAGTCACCAGATGAGTAACCAAGAAAATATGTTTCCTTGGGATTTGAGTGAAGTGACTCCTTTTTTTATTTTTATTTTAAGAGAATTTTCCAACCCCATTATAAATACACCATACTTATAATTAGGGCTGCAACAAATGGATATTTTCAACATCCATTAATCTGCAGGTTATTTTCTGGATGAATTGAATAGTCTATAAAATGTCAGAAAATTGTGAAAAAGAGGAAGTATAGGACTTGAGTAAATGTACTTAAATGTACTCCAGTGACAGCACCTGATCTTATTTAACGAGACTATGCAAAAGAAAACAAACTGCAGCTGGGCTCATTTACATCTGACGACTCAATAAATCTCACTAAATTGTAAAATTGTGGTGACGCAAAAATGTTGCAGCCTTGACAATAGTTTGCAGCCGGCTTATTAAATATCTCCTGAAGTGTCCGTGTTTGATTCACAAACTAATAGAAAGTTTTCAAGTCTGTGGAGTTGTTCATACTTAAAAACAAAACAAAATAAAATTATAATAATGTCGTCTTTTCAGTATGGCAGCTCTGGAAGAAGAGGACGAAGATGACGATGACGGTGAGGAGTGTGATGGGAGGAAAAAAATGGAGGTGAAGGCACATCAAGCGTCTCACACCAACTACCTGATGATGCGCGGATACTGCTTTCCTGGCATAGGTAGAGTTACAACATCTATACTTCCTGCATATGTAATGTGTACATTTGTCCACACGTTTTTTTTTTTTAGCAACATCATTTGAATCCCTTTGCACAGGATTAAACTAAAAGTAATTTAGCAACTATTTTGTTTTTAAAGTGCAAAAGATTTAGTTTTTCATTTTCTCACAAGGACCATAGCTAATGAAATGGTTAAACATATTAAATAAGATAATCCTTATTTCTTTGTAAATGTATTTAATCACAAGTGTCTCAATACACTTTAGATTTATATTAAAAGACAATAGCAAATGTGAAGCGTATTAAAACAAGTTATTATAAGGCTCCATTGTTTATTTAAAGGAAAAAAAACAACTTTGTAACGTAAATTTGAGTTTACGTACAAGCGTAGACAAAAAAAGTTTAAAAATAACTCCTTGATTTATAGATGCATCTGATCTTTTGTGTATTTAGATTCAGAGCTCAGATGAAAAGAGAATTGTGATTTTATAATTCAGTCATTTATTGAGAAAAAAGGCCAAAGAATCTTCTTTTTTAGCTCCTTAAATGTGAATATTGTCTGCTTCTTTCTGTTACATTAATATCTTCTGTGTTTTGGACTGTTGCTCAGACGATTAACTGATTATTATTAAAAAGTTAAAGGTAGATTCATGTGTAATTTAACAATAATAGCTGCAGCAGTGTTCAGATTTGTAAAGTTGTGAATTTGTTTTGTTTCTAGTGAAAATACGTAACCTCAACACTCTGGATAACATCGTGGTGGAGTCGTGTATTATGAGGTTGCAGCTGCGCGACACACCTGCTCACCACGTGTTCAGTATGGACGGTGAGTATCAGCGCATGTAAGACACGTACACACACAATGTTTCATCTGCAAAACATATTTCAAATCTTTATTTTCTTTTCTTCATTTTTAGACTCCCCACCACTGGACTTGACTAAATGCGGTCCATCCCTGCTGCCCGCCGTCCTCTCCTCCTCCGCCCGCTCCTCGTCCTCTCCGCACAGCGTGAGGGAGTGCGACAGCGAGAGAGGTTACACTCCTCAGGACACTGAAGCGTGTGCTCGGCTCAGGAGGAGCTTGGATGCAGCTGGTGAGAATGGCTTGGATGTACGTGACCTCTACGAGACTCACCTCCACCTGCAGGAGCCCTGGTGTGGACGCACCAGGAGCCTGCAGCAGTACATGAAGGTAAACGCACGTACGGCTGCGCTGCCCCACGAAAACAAAACGCGCTATATTTTGTTGTATTTGTCACGGTTCTGAAATATTAGTTGACGATTTTTTGTCATAGAAATAATTGCGATTTAATTGTCTTTTTAAAAAAAAAAATGTTTAATTAGCAGTTCTGTGGGGAATAAAGCCGCTAGGGCAGGGCTTTGCAATGAGACTTACATCCATGGCGTTCATTTCAATGGCTGCTAATCGAAATGACCATGGAGTGTCAATTAATCTTCAAATAGTCCGCTGAAACAATGCTTTAATCTCGCTCTGCCGCATGCAGATACATTTTAAAAAGCCTGTTCTAAAACTGATTTGTTTTGCTATTCTGATCCTAAATTCTTTAAACACCACATATTTTAATTAGTATTCTACTTGCTTGTAAGTACAGATTTGACTGGCTGTGTACATGGTAAATGGACTGCATTCATAAAGCGCTTTTCCAATCTTTTGCTACCACATTCACAACACATGTCAGCATTCACACACATGCATTCAGTCAGAGGCTACCTCATGCTCATCAGTGATAAACATTCACACACACACTCACACACCGTTGGCCATCGGGAGCAATTTGGGGTCCAGTATCTTTCGCAGGGGCCGGGGATCGAACCTCCGACCCTCCCGACAACTACCTGCTGAGCCACAGCCGCCGCATGAATGTAATTGTAGGCTAGATAAATGTAATTTTATCTACACGAGTGCAAATATTGTTTATCATGTAATGTGTTGTGGATATTATGTCAGGTTGGACTCTAGGAAGATTAGCTGATTGCTGTGTTATCAGCTTATCGGGATCCTTTGAATAAATAATTAATCTACCATTGTGCAATTGCTGTTTGGCGACGGATTTAGCGAGCGATCAGTTTACTAATCTCTTCTTCCTGTGTTTCCGCCTGAGCTTTAATTTTCCCTTGTTTGTACCAGGAGTTGCAAGAAGAAGGCCAGGTGATAAAAGTCGGGGGTTTGGGCCCGCGCTGGGTGCTCATGCAGCACGCTGACCCGTGGCTGCTGACTGTAAGGCAGCCGTCCAAGCAATGGTCCCAGGCACGCTCTGACAGACTCCCCTTTTTGGAGAAAGATCACAACATCCCCTTCATGCGCAAGAGAGCCCGGCGAGAACCCCGGCACGAGACTGAAGAACCACCGGCAAAAAAAGCAGCTGTGGACAAACAAGGAGGCGAGGACAGACGGGACGTAGAGGGATCGTCGAGTGACGTAACGGCAGGGAAACTGAAAGAGGGAGAACGGCTGGATGAGCAGAAAGCCGGGGCAGATGATGGAAGTGGGGACAAACTGTTGAACGTAGAAGAGGAGGGAGGGAAGCTGCTGCAGCCTGAGGAGGAACGAGAGCGTGAGGCAGGACGGGAGGAGGTGGAAACTGAGGAAAGACGGGAAGAAAGGACAAAAACTAGAGACAGAGCGGACAGTACTGACGATGGAAGAGAGGAAGAAGCATGCTCTCCGCCAACATCACCATCCGATGTGGATAATGAGTAAGTGCAGACTATGACTAATTCTCTTACCGCGGTTCATTTGTTTCCCCTTCCTGTGCTGTGTGTCATCTCTCTCATCCTCTAATCCACACAGTGGAAATGTGAGCTTCATCAGCCGGCCGTGGCGCATGGTCGACGGCAATCTGAACCGGCAGGTGTGTAAAGGCATGCTGGAGGCCATTCTTTACCACGTCATGTACCGACCCGGACTCACGCAGCAGTCACTGGTGGAACATTACAAAGACGTGCTGCAGCCAATGGCGGTGCTGGACCTGATGCAGGTAAACGGAAATACTCTCGCATGCTAACTCTTAATATGCTTATTACTAGGGCTTGCGATCAAGGTAGAGAAATGAAAAATAGAGCCTGATTTAAAAAAAAATAATAATAATAATTTAAATTGTGAAAAAAGTAGGAAAGACTTATTGTTGCTATTGTTTTTGTCCTTTATTTGTTTATGCTTCAGAATCAGAAATCCTTTATTCGTCCCAGAGCGGGGAAATTTAAAGCGTTACAACAGCGCAGATGAAAGATAAAAAATAAGTAGGCTAACATTTTAGATTTATGATTACCTTATTTAAGATTGTTTGTTAGTTTGTCCTATCTGTGATGAAATAAACTAAAACTTTTATTATTTTTTTATATATAAAATGTAAGGTAAGTCATTAATGTTGAGGTGAAATGGTTGGAAACTTCATGGCTCAAGTAATTATCAGGACGTTTTTATTTATAAGTGATTTACATAATTCAAATTCACCGATTTGAACTTTTCTTTCTTTCTAAGAACTGTAATTGACAGCATACACAAAAACATTTTTGTAACTTTTCTTTCATGGGAAATTAAAATCAAATTGTATGTTCATAATAAAACATGGACTATTAAATAACTTTTCTCCATAACGGCAGCAAGTTACAGGACCTTCTTGTTGTTCATTGTCTGTTCCACAGGCGCTCATAGACATTGGCTGTGTGACGAAGAAAACGCTCATTAAAGCTCCTAAACCCTCACTGTTCGCCCGCTTTGTGCACCAGACAAGCAGTGAGACAAAAGTGACGTTGGAGGAACCGGACTCCGTGTTTTATGAGCCCACCATCAGCTGCTGCCTGCGGCTCGGTCAGATATTACCCAACGAACGTCACTGGAACTGCTGCCTGCCGTGAAAGTAATCATGGAGCTCGCCTGGTGTCACGTTAGGTACATAAAACGGCTTTTGAAATTCAAGCCTAAGATGATCAGACTGTTGTGTTTAACCTAATTTTACTAAATGTTTCATGCTCTCATCAGGTTCTTTGACATATTTCACTTCTGGTTTTACAGAACAGGGATTTCTTTGTACTTTTTCTTTTTTCTTTGTGGATTTCATGAAAACATTTTGTCTTAGAATTAAAAAGAACGAAATTTAATTATAAGACCAAAAGTCTGTGTTCCTTCTTTGTATGCTAAATAAATGAAAATTAATAATAAAAAAACATGCATTGCATTACATTCTTGACTTTGTCTTGCAGATAAGTGGGCGTGTTTAGTAGTAAAAAAGGCAGAAAGAAGTCTCTGCCCGACTCGGGTCATTTTTCCGGAAAAATCAAAGATTTTTTGAAAGTTGAGGTCATTTTTTCAAAATCAAAAGATATTTTTAAAATGAAGGTAATATTTTTGAAAATCAAAGGTTTTTTGAAAGTTGAAGTTTTTTATAAAAATCTATTTTTTTATTTTTTTGAAAATTGATTTTATTTTTGAAAAATGGAAGGTTTTTTTTTTTTGAAAATTTAAGCCATTTTTCGATCATCGAAAGTTCAAAATCAAAAGTTTTTTTTTTTAAATCGGGGTAATTTTTTTCAAAATTGATGGATATTTTCAAAATAGAGGTCATTTTTTGAAATTTAAAGATTTTTATAAAATTAAAGTAATTTTTTCAAAATTCAAGGTTTTTTTTTTTTTTTTTTTAAGCTTAAGGTCATTTTTCAAAAATCTAAGTTTTTCTAGAAAGTTGAAGAATTTTTTTGAAACTTTAGGTCAGGGGTTTTCAGGCCAAGGACCCCCAAACTGATGGAGAGATGGAGCAGGTCACTATATATCTTGTATACAATTGTGTTTTATATTAAACTGGGCCTAGTGCCATGTATAAAGTAACCTCAACCAGACTGCTGCCAACAACCACAACAACCACAAATACAAAAACCGTACCCATCGAAAAGACCCCAGAAGTTTCATTTTCTGGGGATCATGAATAATTTCATAGCAATCCGTCCAAATAGTTGTTGAGATTGTTGAGACGGACCAATATTCTGCTCACTCTTTACAAGGTAATACCAATATTTAGCCACTAGAGGGCACTGGCTTGTAAGTAAGTCATGTTTAAATTGTTTTTTGCTTTTTATAGACAGTAAAAAAAAAAAAAAGATTCTACAGCCATGCTTCTTAGCTCTGTGCTAACATCACAACCAAATACTTTTAAACATTTTGACCATATGGTGGCACTAAATGAAAAGTCTGAGGATCACCAAATGACTACTATTATTACAAATTATTCTGAGGGGATTTTTCCATTTTCTTCTCTTTTTTTTTTTTTTTTTTTTAGTAGATGTTGAGACATTTTACTCGCTAAAGGAAATGTCAGCTAAACACCAAAGTGATTCATCTTCTGGGACCATGAATAATTTCATAGCGATCCATCCCAATAGTTGTTGAGATTTTCACTCTGAACCAAAGTGGTGGACCGACCAACAGACCAATATTCCTTGAGCAACACAGCTAAAAAACGTTGTTAAAAAAGTGTCAACAAATGTTATATTGTTCTCATAATTGTGTTTCCTGCATGTTATGTTGTAACAGTCACAGTCATGACAACCTTTATGTGCAGGACTGGAAAATTCTTCTTTATTTCACTTCTGTTTTTTACTAGACTAGATGTGACTAGATTTCACATGTAGGGGAACTGCGTGGCGTTGACCTAAAGCTTGAGTACATTACTTCATTTTTGAGTGTAATTTGTATCTAAAGACATAAATAACTTCTTGCTTTAATTACAAGAAAGGTGAAAAAGAAAGGCTACTCTACCAATGTATAAAATATAGAAAGATAAAACATTTGCATCAAGTCAATCTTGCTCCGTCTTTAACCAGAAGGTGTAATTCACATGAATCTTATAGATTTAAATACAAACATCCAGGTCCTGGTTCAGCCTGTCCGTGTTTATGTGATATGTCCAACCATCATATGTCACCGTCTGCTAAAACTTAATCATTACTGTTTACTGGAACATGCCCAAACTTCATCCAAAGAATGTGCTCTTTAACAATGATGTAAGTAAAGTGCTGTGCTTAAGTACAATTTTGAGATACTTTACTTGAGTATTTCCATTTTCCTGCTGCTTTATACTTCTACTCCACTACAACTTAAAGGTAAATATTGCACTATTCACTGCACCACATTTATTTGATCACTTTAGATACTTTGAAGATTCTGATTATTAATACAAAATCCCCCTAAAAATAAAAAAATAATAAAAACAGGAGAGTATTTTATATTATCCATAATAATCTTTATTCCTGTTTTTACTTTTAATTACTTTTTAATCACCTTACATTTGCAGTACCTCCATTAGCACATTCTCTGTTACAGAATCAGAATTCGGTTTATTGCCAAGTTTTCACATACAAGGAATTTGCTTTGGTGTATAACGGTGCATGTATAAACACAGTAAGAGAAATTAAAATGGAAGAATATGAGCGAATATTGAAAAAAAAAAAAAAAAAGAAATATTATAAAAACTATAAAAAAAATGTTTAATGTGTACAAGAAACGTACATATACAAAAAAGAAAATATAATAAATATGTAAAGTAAATCTGAAGTGGTAGTAAAGTCTCTGTACTTCTGGTGGCCAGATCACTTCCCTGCTTTGTTTTTATTCTTATGTTTCTATTTTTTATTCTGTGTTTTGTATGTGTAGTAGAAGCTACAAGATGCCTAAATGTTCCTCTGGATCAATATAGTCTGTTAATAACCCTTTATAAAAAAGTGGTTCTGGTATGTTAGGGTTGCCAACATGCAGTAAACCACAGCTTCCTGATGGGTTTTTTCTATTCCAGTTGTGTGGCTCTGCTGCTCTTATCACAAAGGGCCATTGAAATATGTGACCCTCTGATAAGGAGGCTACAATTGTGAAGTGGGGGAGGGGGGCAGCAGAGAGGTAAAAAAAAATAATAATCAAGAATAAAACAAACCAATGTGGAGTTAAAAATTAGAAAACAGTTGAAAAATATGGAGTATGAAGGGAGGGCGCAGATATGTTTGGGAAAGAGGGTGAAAAGGTGACCAATACTTCTGGAATCTGGGAATTTTTTAGATTTCTCTGTACAAAAGGGAGGAACAGCTTTCAGGAAGGAGGAGGAAGGATACGAATAAAAAATCAGGGCCTGTACCTTTCAGCTCCGTTGCTTGTGTGCAGTTATTTATGTATTTTTCAGTTTATGTGTCTTTAGTATAGTGGTTCAGGACTGGTTGCTGTCATGCTGAATAACAGGAAGATAACCCCGGGTCATGAGTCGGTCATATGATACTGACGGCACCGGAATCTCCCCAAAACTCTTTCGGAAATCCTGCCTGTTACATGTCGAATAATGTAGTTTTGATTTCACTTGTCTTTTACTAAAAATGAGGTGTGTGACCCAGTTTCATAAGTTCAAGGTCCACACATAAGAGAAATTACTACACATTCAATTTTATTTTCACAACATGTGTGTTTAAAACTGCAATTACCTAAAACTAAGAAAATAAATAGCTCATACAAATGCTAATAATAATGATAATAATGCTGATAATAATAATAACTATAATAATAATGCTGATAATACTACTACTACTAATAATAATAATAATACTGATAATAATACAACAAAATAATACGAATAATAGTTTGATCTGTGGTCTATAAAGGACGATCAGAAGACTCATCGATTGTGAATTGCCCGCTATTTAATTTACAGCTGTACACACACGCGCGCGCACACACAGGCGCGCGCACACACAGCTTTCTCGGTCCAGTAGCCAGTCCGCGCTAAAGAAGGAAACCGTACGTATAAAATCTCCATTTCTTTTTAAGAATGAACCAATGACCTTTGGTGTGTTTCCCTGCTCAGGTGCTTTCCCGGAGACACAGTAAGGGAGTTGGCTTTTATTTTACAGCCCTTTTACTTTCACTTTAATTCACAAACTCTCACGTTGTTTCCTTTTTTTTTTGTATTACCGGATTACTTCGCGACAAGAAACAATGTTTTCCTGTTACATATGTTTCGCTGTTTCTTTCACGAGTTTTCTGCAAAACTTCCAAGTGTCGAGTTGTGGTAAGTTTCCTGAAGCAGTTCCACACACATACCATCAAATACAGATTAGACTAGTGGTTTGTTTAGTTTTTTTTAAATGCCGTTTAATGTTCTCAGCAGCTGTATTTATCAGATGTAGTGAAAATGACTATTTACTATGTAGCCTAGTGTAGTAGTAGTAAGTAATAGCCGAGTTGTAATGTGTTTTACAGCCTCTATTGTAGAGTGGAGGCTTTTTAGTTCATGTGGAAATGTACAAACCGTTTGTCATCTCTCTTTTCTCACATTCTAATTATTATACTTTGTAAACTGTGTATACATTCTTGTACATTGTTCTATGTCAGTAGACTATTGTACATAGTTATGGTCGTGAAAACTAACGTCATTTAAAGTGTTTCCTTAAATACTTTTGTACTAGTGTGTACCTGCAACATAACATGAAAGCAGGACAACTGCTAATGTCATGTTTGCAGACTATTTTAGGTTCCCTGGCACACACCAAACCAGTAATTAGGGAGAGATATCTATTCTATTTAGGAAAAATATTATATACATATACATTGAATGTACAAAAAGTGTATAGCACTTAACTTTTGGTTCCTCGAATGTTTGATGTGATTGCTAATTCTACATCAACCTCTAATGTCTGTGTTACAGATGAAAACTGTAAATATCTTGGGTGAATGAAAACACACACAGCATAACTACATCATGTAAAATTACAATGTATGAACGTTGTTTTGTATGGATATGTTGTAGCCTATGGAAGGACGGTTTTAAGTTCATTGCTAATTTCACATTGAGCTGTTTTAAAGTCAATAGTGTCTAAATTCAACGTGTGTGTTACAGACTACAGCTGTGCAGATAAACCACAGTTCACTCCATCCAGACTGGTAGTGAAGCACGGTGACCCAACCTCTGTCAGCTGCTCCGCGTGTCAGCACGATTGCATAGGAGGCAAATTTGACGTGGAAGTCTCTATTGGAGAGACCACAAAAAATGGAACGACAATTTCTTGGACGCTTGACAAAATGACTGAATGGAGCATCTCTCCCTTGTGCTTTTATAGTAATGCTGTTAAACAGTGTTGTGACAGACTGTCTGTAACTGTCTACAGTAAGTACATTGATGATTCTGTGAGTATTAAAGCTTCTTTGGTACATTTAGGTCGTTTTAAATGTTTTGTTTTGTTACTGAGTGTGTCTGTTTGTCCCCACAGAGCCTCCAGATAACGTGTCCATCAGCTTTAGTAATCACATCGGGCCGATGCTTGAGGGTCATCAGTACACTCTGCAGTGTACAGTATGGGATGTTGCTCCTGTGCAAAACCTCGTTGTGACTTTCTACAGAGGACAGACAGCACTGGGTCATCAGCAGCTTAAGAACAACAGAGAGACGGAACCAGTGACTGAGAGCTTCACTTTAAACATCACCACCAGTAGAGAAGATGATGGAGCTCAGTACTGGTGTCACGCAAAACTAGAACTGGGACCTGAAGGACCACAGCAGCCTCCAGTGGTGGAGTCACAGAGACTCACGGCCTCCGTCCTCTGTGAGTCTGACAAGAACATTAACGCACTTTGACACCCTTCATTTTAATGTTGGCCTCTTTTGCAGCGATGGAAGAAGCGTTTTTTATCTGTCACTTAAAGCTGCTCTAATCAATAGTTTTATATCAGCAATGGATCACATGCGGTTGTGGAGTGCAACTAATCCCATTTACTTAATCACTTTACTTAAGCACAATTTTGAGGTACTTTACTCAAGTATTTCCATTTTATGCTACTTTATACTCCACTACATCTCACTGGTAAATATTGTACTTTTTTCACCACTACAATTATATGGCAGCTTAAGTTAGTATTTAAATCAACTAATACATTATAATATATTATTTTATGTTAACAAACCCTGCAATATATAAAGTAATATTAGCTCCACCTTTACCAGCCGCAGCAATAAAGTGATGAACACATTAATGCATCACTAATTATAATCCAGTAATATACTATATTGTAATATAATTCTGTGTAATGAGTAGGCCTACTTTTACTTCTGGTACTTTAATTACATATTGATGCTAATGCTAAGTATCGCGTCGTCCTCCATTTCGGTTCAGACTGAAATATCTCAACAAATATTCGATGGATTGCTGTGAAGTTTTGTACACACATTCGTGTTCCCCGTAGCATGAAGCATATTGACTTTGATGATCCTCTGACCTTTCCTCTAGCGCCACCAAACTTTTAATAAAAAGTGCAATATCTTAACTATCTTACTTAAGTTACAGCAAGTTGTATTTATTGTGTATAAATACATGTACTGTGAGTGTAAAGAGTATCTGTTTAAAATTTCGAGAATTGTGCCCATGTTTCTGTAATGACGTGTTGCATTTCTTCGTTACTCAACCAACGCACAGATGGGCCTCAGCTGGAGTTTCCGTTGCCTCCAGGTCCGATCATTATCTTCAATGGAAACCCTCTGCAGCTGAACTTCTCGGCCGTGGGGAACCCCCGACCCTCGTACAACTGGGAACTCCCGTCAAATACCCCGTCCCCGTCCAACAGCAACGTTCTCACCATCGACTCTGTAACTTCTGCACATGAAGGGCTGTACACCTGTTCCGTCCACAACAGCAGGGGGACACTCACTGTGACTTTCAACGTGGAGGTCAAAGGTGAGTTTTTTTTAAATTTTTTATAGCCGACCAGATGTCCCTACCTGCACCCTGAGATCCTCAGATGCGTCGCTCCAAGGTCCAGATCCGTACACAAAGCGGACAGAGCCTTTGCAGTAATAGCTCCTGGACTTTGGAACGACCCGCCTCAGGAGATCAGGCCTGCAAACTCTGCAAAGTCTTTTAGAATTCCTTATTCTGTGATTTTATTTATGTTTTTATCATGTGATTAGTTGCTGGCTTTTAGTTCATTCCATTCTCTGAGCCGAGTCTTCACGGTCATGACTGTTAAGTGACCACAATAGTGCTGTGTTGCTTCTTGGAATTGAGAATTGATTCTAACACCGTCGACATTAGGAAGGAAGTTCACTGTGACTGTTTGTGTATTTGGTTTTGGTCTAAAGTATACTATTTTCTGTTTCTTTTTCTTTTGTCTTTGCCCAAACCCCTCACCCGACTCTCTGCAGTAACCTACGTGGTAATTATTGTCATCGTGACAGCAGTTGTTGTACTGGTTTTCATCTTGGGGTTACTTGGATACGTCATCTCCTACCAACACAATCGAAAGGGACAGTACAACCTGATAGCCGGTTTATGTTTTCATAAACAACACTCTGCTGTGCCCACTGTAGAGTAAGTCTCCCGGAGGACATGAAATGTGTCTGGACAGTTACATCTCTCTCTCTCTCTCTCCCTAATTTCCTGTCATCTCTCTACTGACGCCAATTAAATAAAAATATCCCAAATGATAAAAGAAAAGGAGTTTAAATCAAGTTTCTTTTCGTGAGGTGGTATGGCCTTACTCTACCTCCTAATTGGCTCAGTAGGTCGTTATCATCTATTGGTCAACTGGGTCAGGGAGGTTCAAAATTGTTAGGTTGCAGCCTCCAGTGGCCGTAGTAATTATGAAAGTTGCAAAGGAGGAAGTCAGGTGACATCATTTTAAAGAGCAGCAATGTCCGCTCTGGAAAGAAATACAGGACTTTGACCCAGGAGACCGCTGTCCGTATCCTGTGTTAATCCAAAAGTCAACACTTATTTCACCTTATGTACATAAGTTAACTAACAAACGTGCTTATTTTAACCCAAACCATGATCTTTTCTTAAACTTTAGCAAAGTAGTTTTTTTTCACTTCACAATGTTAACCACATGTGTGTGGGTAGTTGCAATTTGCCCCGTCTGACACACGATAATGTTAGTGATAACAACTGATAACAGCCATTTCGTGGGCTGATAACAATCGAAATGGGGGGGCTTGTGTAACTTAACCGAATGAAACAGGCCAGTAGCTCTCTTATAACAACTGTACACGGTGGAACGCAGCGTTGCACGGTTTTAAGAGATGTTTACAGCTCAGATTGCTTCATTATACAACCTGTCTTTACACTTCACTATGTATAGAGTTAGAATGCAAAATCACCTGTAAGTGTGAAGCAAATGTGATATTTTGTGTGGAAGACATCTTTTTTAGAGAGAGTTTTTTGTTTATCTGACAAACTAACCGCATTCTATATTTTTCTTGTTGTTAACAAAGATTAAAACTAACAAGTTAGTCTGTCTCTCAATACTTTTCCTACTTCCCTGTCCTGTTTTTAGCACTCATTCCCATTTATTCCTACTGAAGATAAGATAGGATGCTTTGTTCTCATTGCACAAAATTTGGGTTGGCAGCAATTAATTAAAAAGGGAAATATATACGAAGAAGAAGCAGGTCACACATAGATATAGTTCTAAGGCTCATTAACCTCCTTAAACAGTTGGGCATTGTAGTTTTTAGCAAATGTTATTCAAAAAGAAGCCCATCTGCATTTTCATCAGCAGATTTCTGCACATTTGGTTTATGGCAGCAGGATGTTGAAAATGGGATTGACCCATTAATACGACAGTATCCTTGTTCATTGTAATGAAGGAACATTGTGCAACCGTTTGACACATGACACTCAATTTTGCTTTTGTGATACGTTTTATGAAAAAAAAAAAGGTAATTTTATCAGACACTTCTGGGGCCCCTGAGAGTTAGGGGCCCTGCGGCAGTCTGGATTGTAATCTAACCTCAAGTTAGTTTTTTGCTTTTCATGGGAGCTGAATGAGAAAAAGATAAGATATCACCAACCTTATTCTTGAACTGATGCAGAACTTTGAGTTCGGTACATACGAAGAGTGCTTCTGGTTCAATTATACACAGCGTCTCACTTTCCTCTGTTTGAGTTTCTTCAACTGTCACTTCATTCGTTTTTAGAACGACCTGACAAGAGACTGCAGGTGAAAATTAGGTACCGTGCTGACTCTGGCACATTTACAAAAACGTGTATTAATGTGCGCTGTTATAAATAAATAAATACATGAAACACGCACTAATATGAGAATATGAAATATTGATGTTTCAATCAATGTATCATAAGTACCCATGTATCCTTACCAATTTTCTGACTTTCTTTGTGCAGTTAATTAAAAAGTGAATTGGAACACATTTTATGTTTTGTCGTCTGCTAAAGGAAATAGTAACCTCGATTCATATTAACAAATGAATATTATATAGACTGTATAACTGTATTTAGAGATGTGTGCTTTGTATACACAGTATATATATATATATATGCTCTCATGTGAAAATGCTGAACTTCCCAGCTGAAAGCTTGTCACTCTCACCCACAACTACTGACAGAGCAACAGTTTCCGTGTGCATGTGGTTTTTGTGTACATCCATGTGTATGTGTGTGTGTGTGTGTGCGCTGCTAGGTTAGTACACTAAAAAAGAGGAATTCATACAAGCACAAAATATCAAACTGCTCACTGGGACCTTAATAAGGAAACATAAGGTTTGATCACAATTATTTTTAAAAAACTGTAAATAAATTACACTTTGTCGAAACAGATGTATCTGTCTCTTTTTTTATTGATATTTTATTGCATTTTAAAGTAGTTGCAAATACATGGAACAAGATACGGTCCATAATTAAATGCAGACAGTTTTAAAACACCACAATGTTGACCAGTAAATTAAAAAATACTACATTATCTGCTTTTTATTTCCTAATTATGTTAACTTAAAGTATATGAGACACAGATTCTAGTTATCTAATGGGAGAATCTGACTTTGCCTCATAGTGTATGTGAAAGATTGTTAGACATGCTCACAAAGTCTTAGAGTGTGAGCAAACGGCAACGACAGTAAAAAAACCTGAACTAAGAAGACGTAATTATAGATTTCCTGTTTACAAGATTCTTTATCGCAGACTCCTGCAGAACACTTAAGGCTTTTTGATCTCTGATGTTATTAAGAGAAACTCCACTGACCGCAAATATTCTTTTGTTTAGGGTGGAGCAAGTAAATGCATCCTAGAAATGTTTCACCTCTACTCTTTTCCTCCCCTCTATTAATACCGCTCCTCTCCTACGAGGAAGAAACTTGGAGAAAATGAGAAGAGGAAAGAGAAGGACATGAACAACTTTATCTTAAAACATTAATAATAGATCAGCGAAACCCAAGCCACCCAAATGTGGTTGTTGCAGCAGCACAAATACAGAAATAGTAACAGATACATAGTGAAAGTAAAATAAATAAATAATAAGTCGTAGATAAAAACAAAAATAAAAATGAAAACTAGTGTTCATGTAGGCTACACCGAACTCTGAGCATGCATGAATGAATTATTCATGGTTTTCTCATTGTAGAGAATACATTTTCCTGACTGATGAATTCATTTAAATAATGTGAGACTAGAATTAAAAGCAGGTCCATCCTTCATGTCCTATTCTGCTACGATCATGTGTATAACAACCCAATTGAAAATAAATGACAGCTTACATTTTTTTTGCAAGCTAACATTGAATATTGTGGGAATGTTTACAAGTGTGCTCACTAGCCCGGAACTGAAAACACTTCCAAAGGAAACACCTTTGCATCCTGTACTGGAAACTCTTGACCAGTGCTTCCATGTATATGGTGGTGAAGTCCATTCTTGCAATTGAAGGAATGTAGAAAATGTCAGCTAATTTGAACTACTTTTGGCATCTTAACCTGTACAGTAATACGTCATAATTTATTAGTTGATAATATTTTGTATTATTATTCTGAATCTGTAAAGTAAAAAGTAACTAGAGCTGTCAATTAAATGTATGGGAGTAAAAAGTACAATATTTCCTTTAGAAATGTAGTGGAGTAGAAGTAGCAAGCAAATGAAAATACCCAAGTAAAGTATAAGTATCTAAAATGTGTACTTAACTTCAGTTAATAGTAACCACTGCATACTATTATGTTTCTGTCACAAGTTTGTGTTTTTGGCTATTTAGAAAGATATAATGTACATATACAGATTATTATAGCCTATACAAGCTACAACATAAACAAACTAAGAAATAAACGACGATGACGTATTGACGTGATGACGTGAGTGATTGGATTCGAGGCGCGCGGAGCTGCCGTTAGAGAGGGGACATCTGTAAACGGCTCGTGGCTGCCTGCCTCGCTAAGAGGATTGGCAAACTATCGATTACTGTCTTTTTTTGCTGCCGCCATGTCAGTGCATCGTCGTAGCTAAACATCCCCGCAGTCTCCCTCTTCTGTAGCGTTAACCGAAAGTGAACACCCGCGGAGAAGGCGGCAGAAAAGAGCCGTAAAGATGAGCACCGGAGCGGGCATCGACTACAGCGCCTGGGATCACATATATGTGTCCGACGATGAAGACGTGACCAATCCATACGTCGACACGCCGAGTCTGTTCAGAATGAGACACCGGGTCAGCAGTAAAACTTGTAGTAGCCGTGATGTTTGGAGTCTTATACCCGGTTAGTGTAACCAGTAGAAGTGACTTATAACTAGTAACCGGCAACCAGAGGAGTCCATACACAAAGAGCTGACCAACAGGTGTCACACAGAAATCTGTGACCCGTCAGATTTTGTGACGCTAGCTAAAAACTAGCTAGCTATATGTGTATAGCACCTGTCTTTTTTTTCTTTTTTTTTTAGAAAGTTACAGCGGGCTCAACAGAAAAAAGATGAGTAAAAAAAGGAGACGACACATTATATTAAAACAGGCAGAATTAAATATGCAACTGACAACTTAAAAGGTGTATAATTAAGAGAAAGCCAAATAAAACACTAGTAAAAGACAGATATCTTAAGTGAGCAAATAGTGACTAACTATGAAAGCCTATTTCTGACAATGTGATTTAAAAAAATCCTGTATGTCATAATCTTAAACCTAATTTATGCTTGATGCATCCGCAAGGGTCATAAGTGTCGCCCGTCCCTGCACATCCACTATCTTCTAATGAAGTGCAAAATTAAGAACTTTAAGAATATTGATTTGCCTGCACATAATGTAAAAGATCAAATGTTTCCTCGTCACGATTTTGCATCATCCCATGTCATTGTGACTGAAAGCAAAACCAACACTTAAAGAGAAATGTGCATTGTCCTATGTGTTTCCTCATATACGCTAAAGCGATTTAAGTCATTATTTCGAGATACTGAGTCATTATTTTGAAAAAGTTTGTCATTATAATGACTTGGAGGACTTTTTAAGTTTTTTAAAATTATTTAATTTTTCTTTCAGTGGCAGAAATGGCCTTCCATAGTCACCGTCACCAAGTTTATTTTTCATCCCTAAAATATTTTTTGTCAGTAGGCTACATATCCAGGTCACAACAACCAACCCTTTATTATATATAAAGTTTATATCTTTTAGTTCAAATATTAATTGCCCAAAAATGTCTTCCTATCAGATTTTTTCTTAAACTCCGCCCTATATATCCGTCCCACCCCAACTGCTTTCCATAGATATCAAATCATGTGATGTAAAATCATGAGTTGCTTGAAATTAAATAAATAAATTGTGGAACTAGTATGGCTGCTAACTGCATTGGTCAAGCTCAGTTTGTATGGCTCTGATTCTGTGTAACTAATGAGATTAGCTGCTGCCGAGCTGTCACATGGCGAGTTAACGGAAAGTTCTAGTGACTGGTAGTCTCCAACATCTCCCCTGGTTTCCTTTTGTCTATTTTCATCCCAGTACTTTTTAAATCTGATATCTGTAGAGAATCCGAGCTTGCTGTTGGAAAGTTAAAATAATAACCCTGGCTGATATGTTTGAAGTGTTATGGGCTGGTACACTGGCAACATTTATACTGAATGAACCTCACATGTGGCCATGCATGTGTTTCTAATTAAGATCACCAGGGGGGAGCAGCAAAATGCATTTTAGCCACCTAAAAAACAGACCACCCCAAAAAAATCAATATCAGTTTAAATGCACACTATATTAATAACATTTTCAACGTTTTATCTTGCCGTCAGACGGCCCTTTCCGATGGGGAACTGAAGTTGTCATCTTATATTCTCTTCAAAGCCACCAGACTCCATTGACAAATACAGTCATTTTACTGTTTTTACTGTTACTGATTTGGTATTTAGTGACTTTTTAGGAAGCCGAACTAACCAAAGTCACACAACGGAGACAGCGGTAGACCAGAAACTCTTGTGTTCTGCGAGCTAAAATTGTTGTCAATAGAGGCTGGTGTCTTTAGTAGGAGGATTGATAACGGCTTAATTTCCCAGTCGGAAAGGGCTGTCTGACGGCAAGGTAAAGCGGTACAAATATTTTTAATATAGCTTACACTTAGACTGATATAGATTTTTTTTTAGGCGGCTAGAATAAGTTTTGCTGCAGCCCTCCGTCCACAGCAGGAAATTGCTTGATTTCCGTCCTGGTACTACTTTCCGCTTCTCCAAACGGGGCGTGCCGACCACCAGGTAATACACTGACTATGGATAAGTACCTCATACAACCCCACTTCAAAAAATCCAAACTATCCCTTTTAATGTATTTTATCGCCCAGCAACAGTCATAATAGTTTGCACTAATATTTCTTAAGATATTTGAAACCCTTCTCCCACAACAGGCACTGTTTCATTATTGTTTTTAGAATAAAAGATAATCCTAACATTGTAAAGTGTAGCTCCTTGGTAATTAGTTCTCTGTCGTGCAGAATAGGTTTTCTCTCTGTCATGCACACGTTTGTTTTCAATGTGTGTGTTCTAGTTTTCTTCTATTTAAATTTTTTAGCCTCTCTTTCCTACCTGTTCCACTTCATCCTCTCCTCAACTCTGACCATCTGAGTCTTGCGTTTCTTTTTCATTTATTCTCATCCACTCTGGCCTGCCACAACAGGCCCGGCTGGAGAGGATGGTTGAGTTTCAGCAGAGAGGGGAAGATCTGGAGAATAATGTTTTAGAGTGCAAGAGGCTGTTAGAGGAAGCCCAGGGGCGACTTAAAGAGCTGGAAGAGGGAAGGAACGAGGGAGAGGAGGATGAGGAGAGAGAGGCCGAGCTGAAGAAAGTCCAGGCCGAGGTCAGAAAACGAAAGAAGGATGAAAAGTCGTTTGAGAAAATGATCGAAAAACACCGGCGAGAAGAAAAGAAACTTCCCTGGGATGTTGACACTATCAGCAAAGAAGGTTTCAGCAAGGTAAGGCATCAGGGTCGCAAGGTTTAAAAGACTTGTGTGTCTGTATCTGGGTTTCTTTATCTTGTTTTCTAGAGTGTATTCAACATCAAGCCTGTAACAAAGGAGGAAACCGAGGCGGAAAAGGTGGAGAAGCACAAGACCTTTGTGGAGAAGTATGCAAAGGAAATCAAACACTTTGGTACGCTTTAGTCTTCATGTGACTGAGTGTGTTTGTTGTCTTTGCCTTCCTGCTCCCTCACATTGTCCCTTTCTTTCAAATGTCTTCTTTCATGTTGTAGTTTAAACCTCTTTTTTATTTATTTTTTTATCTCTAGTCCAGAGATTTTCAAACACGGCAAACATCTCATGGGCTCTGTGCAGAAATATTGCACTCATTCACTGTTCCTAACTCACTATAGAGATCATTCTTTGTTGATTCGGTCAAATGGCAAAATCCCAAAAATTACTTTGGTCACTACAAGACATATCCGGACTCTTAGACCCTAGTATCGGTCTGGGATCGTCAAAACCACCTTTAAAAAAAACAACACCATTTTTAAAAAAAGTACATGACAACATTCTTTTCTATTAGTCACTAAACAACACAGAACGTATTTGACTCCCCGCGTCAAAAACACAACCTCTGGAGCTCAATTTGAACGTAGCATTACGCTGAACTTACCTTGTTCGTGCACCAGGTATGATGCATTA
>CALSBV010012195.1:414270-431521 GCA_943590825.1 Bovichtus diacanthus | reverse complement strand
TGATGCATTACGCTGAACTTACCTTGTTCGTGCACCAGGTATGATGCGGCGCTGGGACGACAGTCGGAAGTATCTGTCAGACAACCCCCATCTGGTGTGCGAAGAGACGGCTAATTGCCTTGTTGTCATCTGTATTGACTTTGAGATAGATGAGGTGAGTTGTGTGAGAACAGTGTGTACGCATGTTCTGGAGTAAAAAACTATTTCTGCCAGGTAAAGCCTCGTCAATGCTCCATGTTCTTGTAGAAATCTGCGCTGATGGAGCAGGTGGCCCACCAGGCCATCGTCATGCAGTTCATCTTGGATTTGGGTCGGACGCTTAAAGTCGACGCAAGAGGCTGCTTCAGACAATTCTTTTCAAAGATCAAGGTTTGTAGTCAGCGAAACATCTGTTCCATCTCTGTCTGTGTCGTCGCTTTCCATGCGTAAAGTTATTTTTGTTGGTATATTTATGGGATTTGGCCATTTAGTCCGGGTTGCACCGACAAGGCTTAATTTTTAAACCAGATGAAATCATGGCTTTAGATTAAATCATATTTACACACGCCAACATTTAAAACTATCTTAAAATGTCATTTAAAGCTCTCTTTGAACGTCAATTTAGATTTTACTCTAAATCTACATTACATTTAATTCTGTTGCACCTTTACATTACATTACAGTTCATTTAGCTGACGCTTTTGTCCAAAGTCCAAACAATCAGCGAGAATCTTGCAAGTACATCAGCTTCTAATAGGTGTGATCATATAAGTGCTGTACAATAGATTCAAATAAGCCAAACCAATTTAAGTGCAACAAACAAAGAACAATTTTTTATTTATTTTTTAAACTCCAATTTAAAATGAGTTCCAGTGTTAATTTTAAACTTACACTCGAGGAGGTTTGACTTTTAAAAAGTTGCCTTTTTTAGATGGATTAAGCAAAAAATTATTAAATTCCGCGAAGAAAGTTAAGGGACAGACTCAATCCAACAAAGTTTTATGTTGTTCCATAAATTCTGCCACATGTTTTTCTCAAAGGAGGAGAAATAAGAGCTTCTCTGCCGAGCCATCACGAGTAACGTTAGGATAATTTAAGTGTCTCCGTGTTCACGTCAGACTGCAGACAAGCCGTACCAAGACGCGTTCGACCATGAGCTGGAGCTGCTTAAGGAGCGGATCCGCAGCTGTGCGCAGGCTCGTATGGAGAGCGCTATGAAGGAGCAGGAGGTCGAAGAGAGGCAGAAGAGACTGGGCCCCGGTGGTTTAGACCCTGTAGTGGTCTATGAATCACTGCCAAAGGTAAAGCATGAAGCAAAGTTCTGTGTTTCAGGGAGACGTTTGACACAGTGGTCAGCAGATGTTTGTTTACATGTAGAACTTTAAAGTAAAATTTACCTTTTTTTTAATAATTGAAAAAGGAGGAAACATGGTGGGAGGAACATTAATGGCAGGCAACAAATTGGAAGATTGAAACCGAAACAAGGTTAATTAGTTTAAGTTTTAATGATGACTTCACAATAAGACACAAACAATTAGGGTGAGGTTGGAGACAATGTTTTACAAATATGGCAATATTAAATGGTGAGTTTTTTAAAAAGGTGTTTGGTGACTTCTTCCTCTACAATAAAATAATTACAATTATTATTATTAACAGTTGTCAATAGTTGTTTCATCAATATTTTCAAACTAACGCCCTTTTTTTATTAAATAAGTCAAATTTAGAAGTTAAATCAGTCAAATATAAACACTTTTAACATCAGACATTTTAACTGTAATCACAGCCACAGCAGATGCGATCCAGCTTTATCTTCTATAGCAGGTGAGAAATCACCTTTTCTGCCCACTTCAGCTGTTTCTGTGATAACTGGTTAAGTGTTTTAGCACAGCGCATCACAATATATGGTATTGTCAGTCATGTGTCTTTGTTATGCTTGTATAAACTAATTCAATCTCTAAATAACCCAAATCAATAAGTCCTGGTTGGTAAGATCCAACAAAGTCTGTTCAGAAAATCGGAGGTTTCCATACTTGCTGTAAATGAGGATGTTCACTATGGATTTACGTCACCGATATTAGATATAACCTTACACTACAACAAAAAAAGAAAAAGCAGTCGTTGCCCCGCGCTTCGTCCCTCGAGGCTGTGAGGGAAAACGTCCGGCCCGTTAGAGCGTCTCCCAGTTCATCCAGGCGACGCACCACATCAATGACCAGCTTGTTCTGCTGCAGAGGCTGAAGCTAAGCTACAAGAAAGAAGTGGATACTGAAGATCAGATCGACACACACAAGCTAGTATTAGCCACAGGGCTACACGTTAGTGTTGTTCTCTCTTTTTCTTAAAAATGCATCTGTACTAGAGACATCCTCTTTGTTTACAGTGTTGTTTAATAGTGTGAAGAGTGTTAAAGTGTTTACATTACGCAGCAGAAGGAAGATATTGAGATTTCTTCCTCTTTCTCTGTTTTGAGAAAATGTAGGTTTCCTCCATCGCGTTGAGTTGCTGTTAATGGCTCCTGGCATGAGCTATTTACGAGACTGCATTTTTTTCCCACAGATTTAAAAACTATTGTTTGTAGACTCTGAAGTCAGTGTTTGCGCGTTCTATTGATATGAGCCGTGTTGCCATTTTGGATAATCAGAGAAGTCAATACACAGCTCAGCAGAATGGACTCCAGCAGTCAGGCTCTCTGTGTGTAAGGTAATTAGCATGATTTACTTTCCTTGAAATTACACGTCAGTTTTCAGCTTCTCCCTGCTGATTATTAAGATTTTAATAAAGTAAATTTAGGTCCAAAATCAGTAGATTTGGAAAAAAGTGAGTACTGGGACATGAATTTGAAGGGTTTACTTAAAAGTGACATTTCAAACGTGACTATGAAAGTATGTTCTTACTAAACTCACAGTACAGTATGTTTGTTGGACCATGTTGGGCATTTTTTGTTTTGTATTATAGGAAATACAGAAGAGCTTCGATGAGAAGAATATTCAGATGCTGCAGGAGGCTATCGGCAAACTGGACCTGGAAGTGAGTGTGTTTAAAATAGTCACTTCCAGTCAATAAAAGTATCTTAACGGTGTCTTTGATTGGCACAAAATATCTGCGTTTGTTCATTTTATGAATTCTCTGTGACTGTGTTTTTCTCTACAGGAAGGAAAATACCACCTCAGGAGGTGTATCGAATCTGGACTGTGGGTCCCTGAATCAGGAGAGGGTGATGAGGAAGAGGAGGATGAGGAAGAAGATTCAGAAGAGAAGAAATAACATGGATGGACAATGGATGTTGACAAGTCCACCAGCGTGCGAGTGATGCTTCATACATCCAGCGTAATGTACCTGTGTACATATCTGATAACTTGAATCAGAATTTGGATTATTGCCACGTAGTTTTTCACATACAAGGATTTTGCTTTGGTGTGTAATGATGCATACATAAACACAGTAAGAGAAGTTTAAATGTAAAATAAAAGCAAATATAGAATTGTAGAATTAAATGCTCAGACAAAAGCACTTTTTTTTTTTTTTTCTCTCTCTTTCAATTTTAAGATCGGTGCAACCAAGTAAACAACAAAATAACAAAAGAATAAGGCATAACTCAATCTGATTTCATACTGCAGACACTTAACTCTGAAATGAATGTTGTTAGAATCAGCTAATTTGATACGAATCACCAATTTACTAATCATCTTAAAATAAAGCTCTCACATTAGAGACCTTGCAAAAGCCACCACGCCATCACATTTGTTATTATTTATCAGTTTTATTTTTCACGATGAGATCTTTACTCTTAAATCTTAGAATATTAAATAATAAAACTTTTTTTTATATAGCTCTTTTTTTTTTTAAATGGCAGAAAGGCAATTTAAAACCCTTTAAGCAAAGGAGCTATATATAAATAAATAAAACAAAACAATACATACAATAATTAAAATAATCAATAACATAAAAGTTAAGAGAATGGCTTTTTGTTTATATGTATGTATATATATATGTTATGGATTTTTAAGACATTTCTTAACAGATAAAAGCAAAAATACATCCCAGAAACCCTGTGAAAGCACACTTATGTTTTTAAGAGGGATTTTAAAGAGTTTACATTTCAACAGTTACTTTAACACATATTATTTTATGCCATTACAGTTGGCCACTGTGCCCTTACTTTTAAAATGGGGAAGTCTTCTATCTCCTCACAACTTTTGTGAGTGTTGGCAGCAGTTTAAACGATCCCGTCTGGTTTTATGAGAGAAACACAACTACACGCTGGATGAGAAGCTGCCAAGATCAGATTCTGACATATTGGCTTAAACCTCTGACATATGAAACCCACATACTTCTAAAAAAAATCATACAAATGTCAATTTATTTTATTTTGACTTTTTTCGCCATGACAGGCACCATTTACAGATTCACACTATCTGCCTGCAGCTGTTGTCCTATTGTGGTCAACAGCGCCATCGCAAGTCTGCTTGTGGACAGACGGCCCATAAACCACATCAGAAGCCTGTAACACCAATCCATCTAGTTTCCTCACTTATCATTTCTGGGATTGATACATTTCAAGAGTTGAGTTATTTGTAATCAATATCAGATGATATCAGTATAACCTTTTATTGAGCGGAGAATTTCAAAATAAAGTAAGCTTATCATTTAAAGAGGTAGACTGTGGTTTGTGTCCTGCGTGAATATGAACTGGATGAAGTTTGTTAGACTGTCAAAGGTGTTGATTTAACTAGAAAGTGGCATATAGTGTTTTCTATTGTGTGTATCCTTGGTATGGAAGGAACGACTGATAAACTTGCAGTGCAGATATATCGGCCGATATCTGCATATTGCAGATAGATAGATAGATAGATACTTTATTGATCCCGAGGGAAATTTAGGTATAAATATCCGCAAGTAAGTAACAAGAAATGGCAGTATAGAAAAGTATCAGAAAGTTATTGGTAACTATTAAGACATGAGAGTTTATGATACTTTTGTTTTGGTCTTTTCAGTTGTTTTCACTTGTTCCGTCTTATTTTGTCAGTCGTCGTCGTCAGTTGTGAAGCACTTTGAACTGCACTGTCCTGTACGTGAGGTGCTGTACAAATAAAGTTTCACCGCTGACACTTCAGAGTAAACCTGTCAAGATTATGTTCATTTGGATTTAATTCCAATCACAAAGTTTAACCTCGCTTTGCAAATTTGTGTTAACATTTATTAGGGTCGCAACTAATGTTCAGTATCTATATATTAATCTGCAGATTATTTTCTTGATACATTTTCTATGTTAATGTTTGACATTCCTGCATTTGAAAATGACTAAAACGATTAATTGATTTTCATAGTAGTTGCTGATTAATCAGATGAATCGATTAATCAATTAGTAGAGGAATCGTCTCTGAAATTGAAGTAAAGAAGTAAAATGGATCAAATCTCTCTTATCGTTGCTGCTTTTTAATGTTAAAGTTGTTGCCATATGGACAGTAATGGTTTTTTACAAGCAATGCGTTTTATTTTGTATTTGCGTTTGAAGTTGAGAGACTGTTTCTTAAGTTGTGTTTTAGACTTTGCTTTATAAACCAGGAATAACTTGTTCAAAAACAGTTCTTTTAATTGAACTTTTCCACTAGTTGCTGTGAACTTTCATTCATTCTCATTTCCTGCCATACTTCTCTCTCTCCATCTCTCTTTCTCACACTTGCATAATTAATTGCTGTGACGCTCTCCCTCTCTCTCCTTCATAATTAATGGGCGGGTTTGATTTAGTGGTCTGTGCAGGATTGTTTGAGGCAAAGCTTCTTTGTGCAGTCACTTTTGTAAATAGAAAACAATCAGCGCAGGCATGGGGCATAAATCAAATCTATATAATGTCTGTAAAATCCAATGGGAAACAGAATTTCATCATAACATCCTGCAGAACTGCTCGGGTGTGTTTTATTTGTATGTTTAGATAAACGTGTGGTTGTTATTGTCACAGTCTTCTCTTGATGTGTGGATGTTAAACTCATTTTTTATAAAGGCATTGATCAGGGAAAAAGTCAGCACAGGTTTAGTTTCTGAATGTTACCTGGCATCGTCAGAGGCTGTTTTACTGACTTGTGTGCTATCAAAGTGTCAGTCTGTGGAGCTGAAGCAATTGAAATGTAATCTGCAACTTTTTTGATCATTGACTAATCGTTTTAACTTATTTTTTCAAGCAACAATGGCAAATCTTCTCTTGTTCCAGCTTCTACATTGTGAGGATCTGCTGCCTTTACTTGTCTTACATTACGGTTGAATGCACATTTTGGGGTTTGGGACTGTTGGTCATTTGAGGACATCTTGAGCTCCGGGAAGTTATGATTCATTATTTACACTTTATTTTCTCCTTTTTTAAGTGATTCCTTGTTTGGTCTATAATCAGCTGATTCATTGATAATGAAAATAGTCATTTACTTAAGCAACATTACTGTCCTGCTTGTTATCAATGAACATCCAGTGTAGCTTTAACACAAAAAGCTTGTTGCTCTTTGTGTTCCTGCGCTGTGAATGTATACACATTTATACTAAAATACTGAAGATGCAACACAGAAAAGGAAGCATGATTCCTGTCTTAGGATTTAAAATTGAAAAACGTACTGCGTGTCCTTGAATGACTGTAAAAGGACGAGGTAGGGAATAAAGGGGAGAGTGAGTAACAGGATGCACAAATCCTTTTATTGTGATTTTAATTTCAATATGAGCGAGGTGTTCCCATGAAAACCTGCTGTGTGTGTATGGGTGGGTATAATGGAGAGAAATGACGCCTGACGAGTGAAGCAGAGAATCGGCGTGTGGCTGCTATTAAGAGAGAGAAAAAAAAAAGGCATTGCCAGGGTACAGAAAAAAAAAAAAAAAGGCAGGGGTACCGATGGAGAGAGGGGGAGCGGAGGCTGTGTGGGATTAATGGACACACTGTGCAGGAGGAGAGAGGGGAGGGGAGATGGGCTTCTCCACGGAGGCTGTGGTGGTGGTGGGGGGTGGCTGGGGGAGACCACTGTGGCAGGGGAGAGGGAGAGGAGAGGCAGGGAGGGAGGCTGGTGAAGCCGCGGATATTCATGAAGACGCCAAGTGTTTGTTTTTTTTCTTCTCTCTCGCCGTGGTGACACACTGCTAGTCTGCAGAGAGACGGAGGGGAGAGAGAAGGGGAAGGAGACGAGTGAAAGCAAGACGAGGCCCAGCCCATCTTGCCATTGATCTTGAGGCGATCAAGGTGAGTGTGTTTTTATTCTTACATGCTGCGGCCTGAGTGTGTGTGCGTGTGCGTGCGTGTGTGTGTGTGTGAGTATACATGTGTGTCTGTCTGACACATATCTCTTGCTGTGCGTGTGCAGACAGGCATGATGGCAGGGCTGTCCTCATGTATGCATGGTTTCAGTGTGTGTGCTTTTTAATATATATATATATATATTTGGGTGTTTTATAACAGAAGAGCAGGGCTGCTGGTTGAGCTGCATATTGATGCATTGCTGCTTGGTTTTATAAGCTGCTTTTTCTGTAGTGGAGGTGGTACTGGTTGGCAGCCATGGTGTGTGTGTGCTCAAATGTCTCATTGTCTGTGCATATATATGTCACTGTGTCACCATGCATTTGTTGATTTCTCCTCACTGTGCTTCCCCCCCCCCCCACCCACCCCCTTTTCTCCACGCTGTGAGTCTGTGCAGACTCTGCTGTGAGAATGCTTTCGTCGAGTGGGTGTGTTCTTGATGACCCCTGGTAAAAGTCGTCTCCGCCACTTTCTGTCTGTGTAGCAGCTCAATCAGAAACACTCTGATACGCCGGATCTGTCCTATGCAATGAAATCAGGTCATCTCGGACTGCTCAGAGTAATTATATAACATCAGAGAGCTTTGGTGTTGCAGTGTCTGCTCAGAATTAGCCACACTGTAGGTACAGCTCCTGCAATGCCACAATAGCCAAACATATTTTTGTTAGAGCTGCCCCCCCCCCCCCCCCCCCCCCCACCCCATCGCCACTCCAGTTCCTTCGCGCCACCCCCCCCCCCCCCCCCCCCCCCCCTATTCGTCAGTCGACCAATCGTTTCTTTGGATATTAGTCAACAGCATGTGATTTTTTAAAAAGTATTTAATTCGTGTTTTTCATGCATGAGCCTTGTTTTGTGGAAAAACAATTGACACTTGTTCACAAATATATATCTCCAAGCTTCGTAAAAGAGTACGGTATGTGTGAGAAAAAAGGATTTTCTCACATTTGATGATGCATCAGATGAATCCGTTAAATGAAAGCAGGACAGAGAGATCTAAAAGACGGAAGATGACGCAAAAAGAGAGACTTTCTAATTCTTTATTTCTGTTTTCTCACAGGGGAATCTACTCCGAACGAGGACACGCTGAGACAGATTCAAGGAATGGATCCCTGCAACTCAAACCTGGAGTTGTGACATCTGAACTTCATATTCAACACTTCTCCCTATGCAGAATTTGGACCCGACTGACCAATCAGACAGTAGGAAACTGATCTGAGAACTTGGTGCAAATCCTCCCACAAGCTGGATCTGGATTATTGATTGTTGCATTCATGTGGGATCAGGTTGACAACTGGGAAATGTCATGCGAACAATACTCCAAGTTGGATAAACATTTTAGAAAACTTGGGAAAATGTTTTCTTCAACAGTGACATCATGAACTCTGACCGGGACATACCATTGGCTCGTCTGGCCAGAGCAAGACGACATGCAGACGGACTTATTTTTTCCCAGAAACTCGTAGTTTACACTAAAATGGAGTGAGAATATTAATTTTGCTTTGGATTTTCTTCCACCTCTGGCTTGTTGGGGGGGAAGAAAAAAAAAACACAGATCAAAACAAAGGTCATCCACCGCAGACTGAACCTGGAGCCTCTGAGGGGCACTTAAATGCACCTTTAGCATTTAACGGCAGGTTGGACGCCATCTGAAGACTGAGGTGTGGACGGAGCGTGAGCGAGGCGGTTGGCTGGCTGAGTCAGCTCCAATGGGGGCCGGTTGTGACCCGGTCTGACCCCGGTTTGACCTTGCAGTGACCTTTGACCTCTCCGGTCCTGGCTCTCCACCTGCTCTGCTGCCTGGGTTCAGGAACGCTCCGCCCTGGGGCCCAGAACGAGCCAATCAGGATGAAGAAGAGCCGCAGCGTGCTGTCTGTGACTGGAGAAGAGGTGAGAATACGAACAACCAGGGATATACTTATCGTAATATCGTCTTTTCTCCTCTCGTAAACACCTAAGCTGTTAATAATACATTTGTATGAATGCACTTTACTTAACCTAGCCTTCTAAAATAAAGCCCAAACTGTGAAACAAATAGTCTGCTCTACACAGCTCACAACATGACTCGGTTATGTAACTTTTTCACACATAGAACTTAAGCAGCATTTATAATTGGTCAGCACCATTCAAACATTCAAAAATACTGGATATAACTCCACACTGTGTTGCCTGTACCCTTAAGGGCAGGTGTTGACAGATAGTTTAGGCTAATGGATCTAATCGGATTCATTTTAAAACCTATTTTTCTCTAATATTCAATCCAGTGATGTTTGCCAGTATCAGATACTATATGATCAGCTCGTCCCACAATATACTCGAGAAAATCAACTAACTTTGTCTCTTGTTTCCATACAAGTGGACTCTGTGTGTACGCGTGTGTATGTGTGTGCGTGCGTGCGTGTGTACACACAAACCTCGTGACTTTCACACATCCAAGGCTCCCTTTGTTCTTGTTGTCAAGGTCCGTGGACGCACTCAGAAGTAAGGGTGGACAGTCTGTCCTCTCCTCACTCGCACAGTGTGAACCACTCGCTCAGTCCTGTATGTAAATGAGCGCTCTATGTAAATTAATTATTTTTCTTCTAAAGGTATTCAGGCACTCTTTTATTGATTATTCTGAAGCGCAGGTGTCCATACATTTGTGTGTGTGTGTGTGTGTGTGTGTGTGTGTGTGTGTGTGTGTGTGTGTGTGTGTGTGTGAGTGTGTGTGTGTGTGTGTGTGTGTGAGAGCATCTTTCCACATCTGGGTCTGGACATCAAACGCAGCATGGAAGCAACACGGCACTGTTGCCTAGCAACTGCTACCATTCCCCCTTGTGTTTTGTTGCTACGGTACTGCAGTGCAGATCAGCCTCGAAGAGCTCAGTCTGTAGAGGCCTTATCCCAGACACGCACATGCACACACACACACGCACACACACGCATGCAAACACATGCACACGCACACACACACGCATGCAAACACACATACATTGATAATTCATAGTCTGTGTTTTCGTGTAGTTTCTTCTTCGTCTCATTGGGATTAAAATCTCTTTTTTTTTTTTTTTTTTTAAAGAGTGACCTGGCTAAGAGGTCAGCACAAACATTGTTACAACAGGAAACACAGCAGACAATTACAACTGTCGCACGCTACGAATTAGGGTTGTCGCGATATACAGATGTTGACGATAACTGTGATATTAAAAAATTTTTATATTGACATCATGTTAATATTACACATGATAATATTGAGTAAATAATCCAGCGCCTCTTAAAACAACGGCTTTGTATAGTTGTGGTTAAAGACTCGCTCCCCATCTCCCTATTTTAAGTGCAATTAATTTGCCAAAATTGAGAAAAAATGCAAAATAAACAAAGTTAAAGATGAATCTCACCAATAGAATTATTATTATTATTATAATAATAATAATTATTATTATTATGATTATTATTATTATTATTATAATGATTATGATTATTATCATTATTATTATTATTATTTTAACTTAATTTTTCTATAGAGGTGCTATAGATATCGAGATAATATCGTGAATTCTTTTGGCCGTGATAATCATGTTGTGAAAATCTGACATTGTGACAGCCCTACGTAATACACAAAACAATTATAATGCACAATTTTCTAAAACGATTTAGTGAAAATTGAAGAGCAATCACATTGACCAAGAGTGCTATGTTGACTTAAATTCCCCTCTAGTAATCAGCTCTGCTAATTTCATTATGACAAGAAGAAGGTGGAGCGTATTTAAAAGCTTCTTTTTTTTTTTTGCCTACTACTGTTTTAACCTTGGGGACAACATCTGGACAACATATTGGTATTGGTAGTGCTAATGAACCAGCAGAAGGAGAGAATTATATATATATATATATATACATATATATACATACAGCAGCATACAGAGTTCAGTGGTGAGTGAGATGTCCAGTCAGCAGTAAAGCGTAATGTATCCAACTTCTTTAGGCTCTGGTCAGGTATTCATTTTTTCTGACGTTTTATCTCTTGAGATGTGTCTCTCTCGCCCTCACCTGCCCCCCCCCCCCCCCCCCCCCCAGGGTAAGGACACAGATATAACAGGTGCTGAGGAGAAGGCGGAGTCATCTCGCTACAGCCGATCTTACACGTCTGGGGCCACGCTGGGGGCTGAGCTACGCAGAGGGAGGAGCAGAAGACTTTCGTCTAGTCTCCAGGTATTGAAAGGAAACCCGGGCGCATTAACCTGCATGTGGCTCTGGGGCCCTGCCTTTGATTTGCCATGTTTTTGCCTGTTTCACGACAAATTATACAGCTTCAAAGGCTTTATTGTCAAATGCACATCAGCTACAGCGTAGTTGGCAATGAAAATACAGTACATACATAAAAACAAATAATATAGTACAAGAACATAATGGTGCAATAATAAAATGCAGGAATAAGTCAAATATATACATGTAGAATAGAATAAGATAAAACAGAATGTAAAATGAAATGCTATACAGCAGAATGAAATACTGTATACTGTAATATGGAGAGGTAGGAATGAAAAGGTTGTATAGACAGATGTGTATATGTATAAATATGTAATGGTATTACCACGTAGTAAAAATAAATATAGTTGTGAGTATATATAATATATAAATACGTGGACTATAACTATCTACAAGCCACCCATTTTACAAACCACAATACTTTACAAGTTTTTCCGGCTTCCATTCATTGCGGTACAAGTCACACTGTCCCGACGAGGTTCTGCAGACTTTCCACATCAACATGTGTCTAAAATGCATTAACCGTGCAACAATAATGTAATACTAAGGATATTTTAAGCAGGATTGATGTTCACTGTGAGAGATTAAAGCTGCAATAATTAATATTTTCACAAGCACAATAAGTCGAATGACCTGTGTGTGACGTGAACGCGGCCTCTCGTAGTGACGAACACACAAAGAATTATCTCTCGACTCCTCAGCTCATTGTTTTGGTTTTTACGGGCCAGGCAGCTGTTTTAAGAGAAATACTGATAAACCTTCTGTAAACTGACAGCAACAGTTAGCAATTAGCTGTTGAACATTGTCGAGCAATAAGCACCTAAAGAGTCATTTATTTTTCTCAGAAGTCGGTATCGAGAGAGCTTAAATAGTCATTATTACACTTGCATTTGCCAGGTGGACACAACGCAGATCTAAATAAATGTTCCCCCCTCTCTGGATGTGTAAATGGGCAACTATTTGCTCACAAGTTTGTCATATTAACTTTAAAAGTGATATTATGTCAGTGAGGTGTTTTTGCTTCCCCCAAATGGCCAGAAAAATCTGAATAATTAAGATAATTGAATATCATGCTGCACTTTAATGAGTAGAAACCCCATGGCTGCCTGGAATGACTGGAAACATACATACAAATCTAATCAAATATTTTCTGTTTCGTACATTTAAACACACTGCTGCAGTTTTATTTAAACGTTGTGTTGAAAGGTATTGAATGAAGCTACAGTTCATGTACAGTGGATCTGTTCTTCTTCTCTAACTCTACAGGTTCCCTGCTGGCTCCGCCCTCGAGACCGCACTCGTTCACCTGAGGTCCTGAGCAACGTGTCGCGTCCAACAACTCTTCCCCTCCGCATCCCGCCGCGCATCTCCATCACACAAGCAGACGCTGACGGGTACACACACACACACACACACACACACACACACACACACACACACACATGCAACATTTTTCCTTTTTTTTTCACCTTGCAGGAAGCTTTTGTCCTCTCTAATCATCAAAAATGTTCCTCCTTTCCTCGCGCTGTAGTTACGAAGCAGAAAATGGCGTGTCACCAGGTCACACCCCGCTGGGTTCGCAGAGTCCCGGGCTCACCCTGCACACCTCCTTCCCCCAGGGCCAGAGAAGAGAGTCCTTCCTCTACCGCTCAGACTCGGACTACGACATGTCACCAAAAACGGTCTCACGTAACTCCTCCCTCGCCAGTGAAGGGTGAGACTCATGAAGAAAGACAAAAAAGAACGAGTGAGAGCGGAAGAAAGTATGTCTGTGTGTACTATATGTTTTCAAGAGGAATGTTGTTTTATTTCAACTCTCTGTCTCTGTCTCTGTCTCTGTCTCTCTCTCTGTCTCTCTCTCTCTCTCTGTCTCTCTCTCTCTCTGTCTCTCTCTGTCTCTGTCTCTCTCTCTCTGTCTCTCTCTCTCTGTCTCTCTCTCTCTCTCTGTCTCTCAGGCACACAGGAGAGGACTTCATTGTCACACCTTTTGCTCAAGTGAGTCTCACTTAATAAATAAATCGTTGTGTCAAATGTTTTCCCAACTAGTTCCATTCATTTCGACCTGTTGAAAAATGGATAAATTAATACGTTAAAGAATAGAATAACGTTAAAAAGAATGTGATACTGTGTGATTGTTTAGGTTCTGGCCAGTCTGCGATCAGTACGGAGCAACTTCACCATTCTTGCCAACATCTCACCAGTCAAGTCAGTATCGACTCCTTCTCCTGACATGTGCCCATGAACATTACCATAGTATGTCGTAAAGTGTGGAACCAGTCAAATAGATAGTCCAGACTCTGCAAAAGAAACTAACAATCTACTTTACTGCAGTAGATACGACCTTAAAATACAGCTACTTGTAATAAGTAGCATGCATTATGTCACAATCACACATGCATATTGTGACTACAGTAACTATTTTAAAGGTAACTTGTAAACGTTGTGTCCTCAGGCGGTCTCCTGTGGGGGGAGTGTGTCTCAGTCCCAGGGCGTCACTCTCAGACCAGCAGTACCAGCATCTCGCCCTGGACACACTGGAGGAGCTGGACTGGTGCTTGGACCAGCTGGAGACCATTCAGACACACCGCTCTGTCAGCGAAATGGCCTCCAACAAGGTCAGAAAAACTTCCCTGAACCAACCAGTCCAGCAAACTTACTTAAAAATATCCTCCCAGCGTACAGTACATGTTTGCGAATTTTGACGTGTTTTTCTTTATAGAAGGTTCAATACAATATATTATTAAGCAATTTTCAAATCCTGCACGGCTTCTTTTTTTCTTCTTCATGTCTATTCATTCAGTTTAAACCAGGTATTTCTGCACAGCTGCATACAATGATCAAGCTACACTAATAATTAGTAATTAGTAATTATATTCCAGCGTGTGATCCAATCAGTTTCTAATAACTCCAGAGCGTTGTAATTTAAAGCCAAAAATGTATGGACAAAGATAGGTGTAATAATTGTTTTTATCGAGCAAAATATTCCAATTCAATCCATATTTGCTGCCGTTTAGCCTTTTCAAAAACAATATTTTTACAGTTTCTCTCCCACGACAGACATTCGAAGCTTCATTCAAAAACTCCCATAGAAGCTTTGGATATAAAAAAAAATGACATTAGGCACAGCCCTACAAAAATGTCTGTTTTGTAATGATCGGCTGATTGTTATGCTGAAATATCTACTGTATATTGGTATTGGTCTCTATAATACGTGGGACTTAATTTCAACCCCCTAAATCCAAAAACAGGACTGTGTTAAATATTAGCTCCTCGTTGACTCTCTGCTTTGCTCTCATTCTGCCACAGTTTAAGAGGATGCTGAACAGAGAGCTGTCCCACCTGTCAGAGATGAGTCGCTCGGGTAACCAGGTGTCTGAATACATCTCCAGCACCTTCATGGGTGAGCGGGACCGCAATCTGATCACATCTATGACTGTTCTTTCCTCCCAAAATAACAACAATAAATCTATCCATGTGTGTGTTTTTCCTCCCATCAATCTGTAGACAAGCAGAACGAGGTGGAAATCCCGTCTCCGACCCTGAAAGACAAATCTATGAGTCACATCAGCGGCGTGAGGAAGCTGTCTCACAGCTCCAGCCTCTCCAGCTCTTCAATGCCTCGCTTCGGTGTCAACACAGACCACGAGGATGAGCTTGCCAAGGTCTTGTTTTTCTTTTTTTTCTTTCTCTGACTCACTTCGACACAAGTTACACAAATCAACCCCGCTTCATGCTTGAGACTGTTAACACTGATGGAAAAAAAAATGTCCTTTTAATCTTGTGCGCACACGATAACAATGAATCGCAGCTTTGAGGACTTTGGGGGCTCCGTTGGATTTGAGTTTGTCCGTGTTTTATTTCAATCTCGGCTTATTTGTCCACTTCCATTAGCATGGAGGACGTGTGTGTCCTGCACTTTTCATCTTTTAGTGGTTTACTGCTGAGGCTTTTTCAGCGTCACATTGAGACTGAAGTGGGAGTTTCCCTGTGGGACATGAATTTCATGCAAAACATTATGAAATACAATAACATACTAGACTATATTAGTTCTGAGACTATAAGTCTTTATATTCAACACCAAGCCACTTCCAGGTCGATGGGCTGATAGTATTACAATGTTGTGCAGCGCTGTCGCTCCATGTCTGTATCGCATAAAGATGAAATCTTTTGTTATTCAGTTTGTTTGTTTTTAGAGCCTGGCGCCTGATTGTTTAATTCAGTCTGTAGCACTAAATACTGGAAAGCCCACAGTCGGATGAAAACTTTCCCTGGTTCTGCGTCTTCATTTAGCAGCACATAAATCAGATGTAACTATGCTTCAAAGAAAGTAGAAGGGCACTCGCAGAGCGCAGTCCTCCGCCAAGGTGAGAAAATAATGTGTGTATCCGGCCCTTTATTTCAGATCCGCTCCAAAATTCACTGGGTTCTTCTTTGGCCCCTGATTCACCCTTCCACCAAGTTTCATGACAATCGGACCAGTGGTTTTCTGTAATCTTGCACTTGAAGGATCAAGGTTGTTTTGAGTGACCAGGATGTCTGCAGTGGGAATATTGTTCCCCAGAACTCAAGTGTCTGTTAAACTACAGCTGCACGATACATTTTGACATTCATGCATTATATTGTCTAATGTTTGTCCACAGTAAGTTAGGACCGTGACTCACACTTATTGTCATTATTCGATTCCCTGAATATTTTCTTAAATAAACGTTTTGTGCATAAAATGTCAAAATAAATATGACATAACAGTTAACTAAATCCTAAGGTGAGATATTCAAACCACAAACTTACAACTCTACAAATAGCCTGAAACCCAAAGGTATTACATTTATAACCACAGAAGATAAAGAAATCCAGTAAATATTTATATTTGAGAAGCTGGAAGTAGTATTTTTATTTTAATATTTCTTTCTATTCTGTCAATCAAATAATCAAGTTTTTAATTACATGTTGGCTGCTTTAAGTTCTGGATAGATGTGATTGGTTGTTGTTGCTTTTCTCAGTTTAATTATATGTGATTTAAACTTTTTATTTTATTCTTATTTACAGTAAGTGAACCATAATGGTGGTCATTTGTTAAATTCTGCTGCAAATTTAAATGATGTCTCGACCCCCTCTGAGCACCCTGATGGCACCACCTCCGCTTGTGACAATGTGATAATCACAGTGTGTGTGTGTGTGTGTGTGTGTGTGTGTGTGTGTGTGTGTGTGTGTTCAGGAGTTGGAGGATCTGGACAGGTGGAGTTTTAACATATTCAGAGTGGCTGAATTCTCCAACAACAGACCCCTCAGCTGCGTCATGTACACCATCTTCCAGGTAAACTAAGCTATTACTATTTTTATGCTGTTTTATTCTCTCTTTATTGTCACTACGTATTTAAATTGTGCTTCTTTTGGTCTCATCATTTTAGTATTTTTAATTGCACTTCCATATATTTTGCACTTTTATCTGTTTTAAATTCAAGAGTTTTATTATTTATTGGCATTTTAGCGACTTTATAGGAGATCACCTCTTATATTTGCATCTTTTTTGTTAGTTAATATAGATATAGATAGATGACCTTTATTTAAACAGGGAAAGCTCTCTGAAGATACACAATCAACAATCACAGTAAAAAGTGTGAAATCAACAAAGATCATCATAAAGACAACAAATCAAAACGAACTGTAAGACATGTACGTTTCACAGCTCTTAAGCAGGCACATTAAGTAAAACATTCATTATATAAAACATCGTTCAAATCGGATCTTAAACTGCTCCGGGGT
>CALSBV010012195.1:363609-374270 GCA_943590825.1 Bovichtus diacanthus | reverse complement strand
CGAGCCCTGGAGGGAGCTACCACAGGACGACACCTGGAGGGGGTCACCACAGGACGACACCTGGAGGTGGCTACAACGGGACAACCCCTGGATACCCTACCTATCCTACTCATCCCACATATAATCCATACCAACCACCGTCCCCACACAGCGGCCTCAGACAGGTACTGTAATGTAGCTTGGATGTATACTGCCAGGTCTTTAATGCTAAATCTTATCAGGTGTCTGTATCTGCAATTAAGATAATATTTTATTTATCCCACAGTAAGGAATTTTGCAGTGTTACAGCAGCAAAGGGGACAGTGCAGAAACAACAATATATAACAATATATAATAAATAGGTAAAGCAAAATATAATAGCAGACGGACTAAATGGTTGAATTCACATTTTTGCACATATGATATATGGAATATTGATTTTGCACATGAATGAATGTATGAATTGTCAGGTTTCGATGTGCGTTTTTTGTTTATTATTTGTTTAAGTTCAAATTTTTATAATACCACCATACGATGTACATAATGGTGCAGCCATAAAAAAGGATTCAACATTTTAAATTATTATATTCCATTACAACTTCAATGAAGTGTTGGAACAGGCAAGATATAGTGTGTTTTTATTTCAGAAAATCACATGTTTTAGGAGTTAAGATGTTATAATTTTGCATCTCATTTTAGACTACCTCATCCTTTTTTATCACACTTACAGGTTGTAAATGGCTTCATGACGTCTTTCAAACCCATTGGGAGCTTTGTTCATGACTTTGTGTCGTTCACACAAGAGGTACAGCACACACACATACACACCTACACACACAACATGCAGATAAATGCACACAGCAGACCTGCCAAGTGAAATAACTCCTGACCTGCTGTTTTTTTCTCCAGAGGAACGTGTCAGAAATAAGAAGTACCACTCTCACTCAGTTCCTGCTCAACTGGACTCTGGCCGAGCTGGCAGAAATGTACCGGCCTGTGGATCCCGAGACGCCAGAGTTTGACGTGACAAATGTGGAGGATTGGTACCAGCATGTCGTGATGCCGGTGTTACGGAGGTTCCTGCCGAACGACGGGGCCCTGATGCATGAAAACATCACACTCGCCTTCCACGAAGTGTTGTAAGTCAAGCTAAACACACTTTTAAATTGTGTGTGTATGGGGTTTAGCACATCCTGGAATGCAAGACACTGGCCCTACGATTGGGTTCATCCTGTAAAAGCGAGTCGTAAATGAATGAACTGGTTTCTGATAAAAACCCACTGTTTAGTTGTGTAACAATCCCCAAAATGCACAAAGACAAAGTTAGCGACTAGCTACCAAAGGTGTGACCAAGTCATTGTTTTGCGAGTCACAAGTTTGTCTCAAGTATTTGTAATCAAGTCCCAAGTCCTAAACAAGTCATAATTAGCTCGTCACCAATTTCAACAAGTACGTTTTGCCTACTGCGATATGTTTTTTGTTGACCACCGCATAGTTTTTGTATGCAAACGATTATCTTTGGTATATTTTTTTCCAACTGGTGCTCAGTGTCGTAACATCAGTTCTTCATGGTTCTCTCCTGCACCTGCAACGTCTTTTTAAATAACATACTTTTTAATCTTTGGCCTTGGGGAAAGGTATCAAGTATTTTCAAGTCCAAGTGAAGTCACGAGTCATTGGTGTCAAAGTCCAAATCAAGTTGCAAGTCTTTTGATTGAAGTTGAGTCTAAAGGCATCAAATCTGGGGCTTGACTCTGACTCGAGTCCAAGTCATGTGACTCGAGTCCGCACCTCATCTGGCTAGTGTAGAAAGTGGAGCATTTAGCAGCTTAAGAACCTGAAAGTTTTCTCAGGAGCTGGTAGAGACCAAAAATAGAGCTAAAAGGAGACTGAATATTTGATTTAGATTCGTCAGGTGACTCCAAACCAATGCTTGATTTATGTCTTTTACGTGTGTAAAAAAGACGAATGCTTGCTAACATGTTAGTAACTGCATGAAGAGAACACGTGTCGAGGTTGTGGGTTTGTCGGCTTGTTCGTCATATGTTTCTGTGTTGTAAGACGGTGTAATTAAAAGGGCTTTTGAATGTACTTGTGTTTCCTGTTTATGTGCAGCCATCTGGACAACGGTATGGACAATGAAACCTCTGATATCCAGGATGTCTGTAGCATCACTCTTGATAAGAGCCCTTGTGGGGTGAGGTTTCAATTTATTCTTTCATAAAAAAAAGAAAAAAAAATCTTGAATGTCTAGAATTTGTATTTACATTTACGTTAACCTGTTATTGTCTGCTTGAAAAGTCTTCATAAAGGCCTTCCTGTCTTCCCATCTTTTTTTCTTGCTACCAGCTCACTGATGCAGTGGAAAATGTGGCCAAAGTTTTGCACTGTGCTGCTCGTAGCAACCTGACGATGTCCGAGGAGACGGTCATGAGGTTGATTGCAGAGCTGACAGAACGTCTGAACTTACTGATCAAAGAGTTGTCCACAGCCGTGAGTATATTACCCTAAAAAAATACTTTATATTGAAATATAAAAAAAACAACGTTTTTCAGCGATCAGAAAATTAGCCTTTTTCACCCTCAATTGAAGATATTACTGATGTAAACAAATCTTTTAAAGCATCTGCAGAAATAAATGCATGTTTAAGGATTGCGCATGCTTTATTGTAAAGGAATATCAAACAATTTGGGAGCGATAATCAAGTCCAATGTTGCGTTTCTGACCGTTTTTTTGGTGGTGGTTTTTTTTTTCCTTCCTTTCTTTTTCTTTAGTTTTTTGGATAATACTTTTTATTCCCAAAAAAGGGGTGTAGTGCGTAAAATGTATTGTAATGTAATGCAATTAAATATAGTAACAAAAAATAGTAATGATAGCAGAAATATTATATTTATTATATACGTTTTTCTTTTGTTCTGTTTATATCAGAAACTGTGTCTTTAAAACCTTCATCTTGAGAATAACCTGTCAATCAGGATTTTAAAGAATGTAGCAAATCCCCATACATACTTCTTTTAGCATTCATTGATCATTACTGTCATAAAACTCAAGTTTTATGAGCTCTCAAAGACAAAAAACAATAAAAGTTTTATGTGAATGTAGAAACGTTCAACTTAAATCAGTGCTCTCTTCTCCTCCTGTAGAACTTCAAAGAGTTAGCGTCAGACTTCCAGCAGATCTTTGGCGAGGCGGACTCTCCGTCTCTGACCCCGGAAAACCTGGAGGACCCGAACTTCATCGAGCTCTGGTTCAAGATCAAGCTGATGCCTCTCCTGGCCGACGTACCCACAGGCCTCCTGTCCTGCCTCAGCACCAAGAACTTCACCTGCCCAGTTTACCAAACCATGTGAGTTCACAGCTGTGACGAGGTTTGTTTTCACACAAACACACAGTATGGTGTGTTAAATGTCATTTCTTCCTTTTTTCTTTTTCAATATGTGCAGTGTGGCAGCATTCAGCAAAAATGAGTATTATGCGTATCCTAATTCTAACATCTATAAGCACTTCATCTATCCCTTCCTGCTGCATCACAACACCTCTGGTAAGTAAACTCTTAGCGGCCTTCAAAATGGTATAAAAGAACAACAGAAAAGCTAAATAACTGTGAATCTGAAGCTTTTTTTTAATCCTGCAACTACAATAACAAATCTTCACAAGATTTTAGCAAATAATGGGAGGACAGTCTTCGCTTAATACGAAAAATACTACAAATATGACTCACTTTTAGAGGAGGTATGTTTCTGCACAGTGGAGGAAGTATTCAGAATTTAATGTGTGTGAAAGTAGAAATACTAATTAAAAATGTTACTTAAGTAAAAGAAATATTATCCTCAAATTGTACTGAAAAATGTCTCTTTTAAGTTAATCTAAAATGAGATTATCAGTGATGTGTAAGCAGCATTTTTATACTTTAGTCGGTCGAGGTGTAGGCAACTTGAACTATTTTATATGATCGTGTGTTTTGTATGTAAATTATTCATTTGTTAAGTAACTAGTAACTTTAGCTGTCAAATGAATATAGTATTATAGTCATTTAAAGTGGTATGAACTGGAAATATTCATGTAAAGTACCTCAAAATTGTGCTTCAGTACAGTACGCTATTATGTACTTTCTGATTGTTCTCTTTACCATGAATTAAAAACAATGTCAAGATAAAGTTTTAATACTTGCAGGTACTTTAATAAATATACATTAACTTTTGCATGTATGTTTCAGACCCTCAGTGCGTCTCCTCAGCCAATCACAGCGCAGAATGGCTGACGAAGAACTTTGGTGTTTATTCAAGCGTCGCCTCCATCGCTGACTTCTACAAACTCAACCCAAACTTCTCTGGAGTAAGTCTGGAAAACACTGACAGGCTAAAAAACGCTTCATCTAAACCTCCCGTATCTGAAGCCTTTACTTTGTAGGTAATACTTCTCTTTCGTCTCCTGTCCAGCTGCAGGTTCTTCACCTCTTGTCCCCAAAACAAATAGCGGAGATGCTGCTGTTGCCTCTTCCGACTCCACCTGAGAAAGACGTCGTTATCAACCGAGTGTTCGACTTCCTGTTGGAGTCCCCTGAAGACAGGAAGCTTCCAGAGGTCCTGCGCCTCCTGCACTACCTCACCTACGAGGTAACGGCTTTGCAAAGATATGTAACTTTAACTGAAACTTTTAACTCTCCTGGAATGTTAATTGTAAAATCTTCAACTTTGTCAGGTCGATCCACCCTGCGGTGTCTACACACACATGTGAGTACTTTCATCACGTTTGTTTTACTCTACATTTCACTTTTTACTTTTGTCCAAAGCGACTTACAATAAGTGCAAACATCCATGAGGACTCAGAACAGTAAAGAATCTTGCACGTACGTTCGCTTCAAATAGGCCAAACTAATTGAATTTACTTAAGTATTATAATTACTTTAGTCGTTCTGTCTTTGTCGTAATTTGAAGATTTTTCTTTTTGCTATTGGATTGTTTTTTTGTTTGATCAATTAACAGTTTATTTGTCTTTTTAATGTCTTGTAGTTTTGTTCCTTTGTGACTGAGATTTTCTACTCCACTAGTCTACATCTTAAAAGAAAATATTTGACTTTTTTTACTCCACTACATTTGTCTGACAGCTTTAGTTACTTTTCAGATCACAGTGTTTCATCCTCTTCCTGTCCAGTGTAAAACCATGTGTCTCCAGATGTGTTGATTTTTAAAGAAACTGAATCTCCTACTTAAAACACTTCGTCACAAAGCTGAAAACAGGGCTGTTTTTCAGAGCTGTAAAATGCAACATATGCATTAATGCAACAGTAATATTAATATCTGATGCTTGCAAGGCTATCAAGACTTAGATAAGATAAGATAAAGATTATTAATAAGGTGCAAAAAACAAATACAATGCAACTCTCATGACCCAGTGCACGTATTTGAACGTAGTGAAGTAGATCAGTATCACTTCTCTAAATGCTTCTTGTTGGATGTTTTCTATATTTTTTCACCCATTTGTGTGTCAGTTTTGAGAGACTGTACGGAGCCATACCACTTCTGCCACCAGATATGGAACCAGTCATCTGGGCTCACATAGATCAGCTGATAACCGCGGCACCAGAAGGTAACTCTCTTTTTCTCACACGCTGTCACGATTATTTATTTTTTTATTGTATTTATGTGTATTAAAAGTGTTATCGTGTTCACTAAATGTTTTTTTTTATGTATTGATTTGGACAGAGTGTGTGCCACAGAACCTCACGGTGAGATTTCTTTACATTTTCTCGGTTTACATTTCCAAATAAATCTATTTTATCTGGATTTTGTTTACTCATGTTTACATTTTTCTGCGGATTTTTTTTAAAATGATCTTTCAAATTCACATTCACAGTGCTCAATTACCCAGTACAATGGTAAGAGCTCTTTGACACGTAACTGCAAAGTCTCATTTTATCACTCATTACATTACTGTAAATGCTTTTAGTGATAAAATCATTTGACATCTTTTTTTTTTTCTCCGCTGTTTGACAGAGACGAGCATCTGCAGAGGAGTTAACAGGTATCCCCTTTGTTATGATTTGTATGCAAAATTAAAATGAACTGTTCCAATAGTCTGTGCTGACGTGTATTTTCCTTTTTTATCTATTCACAGCTCTCACTTGAACACATCTATGGACGTCTCCTGCAATTTTAGCCTGGAGACATATGCATGTGCACAGGTGAATAATCTAACCAAGACGGATTGGAAATAAAACTTTTATTTCTGAGAATAGCTTCTATGCTACATGCATTAATTACTAAATAAGATAAGATCAGCTTTGATTAATGCCGAGAGGGGAAATTCAAATGTTGTCGCAGCACAAGGATAGAAATAAGTACAGGTACACAGAAAAAGGTAAAATACATTTTAATAATGATCACACTTTATTTGGATAGTCTGCCTACAAATAGTTTGTGGAGTCATTTTGGCTGTTTTGCTTTGACTGTAGATCCTTTAAAGTAAATCTGACAATTCACGAACATTTTAGTCGAACTTGAACTACTCACTCAGGCGGACCTTTGTAGGCGGACTATGAAAATACATTTTTTACTTATTGCTACCAATAAAATGAATAAATAATTAGAAGTATATCAAATAAAAAATACCAATAGCATAAATAAAGAAACTACAAAAAGAGAAATTAGACTAAAAGTTTAGACTTAAGTTAAAGAGACATAGTGGTGTGAATAGTAGCAGCAATATATAGAACATGTAAAGTTATATGATACTACCAACTATAACAGTCAGAATAATAATTATAGGTGAAATGTATTGATATAGTATAACATAATGTACAGTATAGTACAGTAATATAAATACAAATGACCCCTTTCTGTCCCACACATACAGCTGGAGGACTTCACAGCCACTCAGCTGGTTTCTCTTCTGACGTGTAATCTGCCCGGAAACAGGCAGCGCTCCAAAGTGCTGTGGAAGATGGTGCTGACGAAGCTTTCCTCTGTCCTGGACCCGGCTCTGGACATGTTGGCTAACATGGTCAGTTGATGATGATAGTCACTTGTGTATCAATTACCTTGAGCTATTGAAGAAAACGTCGTTTTTTCTCGCGTGCCAACGGAGAATCTAAAAATGAATGTTGTGTTCTTTTATTTTGAAATAGAGACGCATAGAAATCAATTTCAGAAAACTTCTCTTCATATTAACTGTATTTAAAAGTCCTCAGCTGAGGACACATGTCACTGTCCACAGACACATTTAAGTAGTGACTCTGTCTCACAGATCTCTAGTTTACTACATATTTTATACCCGCCACCTTTCAGGTATAGTCTTCTCCCATTGGTTGGCTGGGGCCAGCTCCTATTGGCCCCTTGTTGGCACTTAGGCCACGCCTCTCAGCGCTTCTCTGCTCCAATCAGATCTTCTGTCACCTTTTAGGTGGTGTACTCTTACGTTTCACAGTTTTCAAATATTGCTTCTTATTTCACAGTAGATTGGCCACTAAGTTACTTAATTCAATAACATCTCACATATCACATATTACATCTAAATAAGGAACAATAAGACTCATTGTAACAGTTTATATATCGATTATTCTCACACTAACTAACCTAACAAATTCAAGGTAAAACGAGGTGAGTAATTGATGAACAAAGGATCATTTTGGGGGTGAAGTTTTCCTTCAAAGTGAGTCATTCGAGTCCAAAAAGTCAAGTCAAACCAGTCTAAATGAGATTGAATGAGAGCAGCTTTGATTAATAGAATCTGTATGGATTCAATGATTTGATCTTTCCTCCAGTCCATGACAGTTGTTCCATCGGCGCCTGAGGTTTTGGACGTGATTGGAGAGATCAGAGTGTCGCTGCTGACGGACGAGCAGCTGATGAACAGCAGTGTCATCAGGAAGTGGTTCTCCCGCCGCCTGAGCCGGCTCCTGCCCTTTACATCCGGAAGGTTTCTGCACTGTCTGAGCAACAGGAACCTCAGCTGTCAGTCATACCAGCAAATGTGAGTGATTTTCCATAAACTACCAGATCTTACACTGCAGATCCGCTCTCATTACAGCAGTTACTGTTAAATGTGTCACACTTCATGTCTAGATTTCTGTTGTTGGTGTATAATATGTAACATTTCCGCATTAAAATGTCTAAAAACGACTAGACTTATGTTATATATTTTGGTGAGTTGTATACTTACATTATCCCAAAAGGTTCTAATAATTTTCAAACCCGAGAGAAATCTGTAATTTTAATCAAGGTGACTCTTTACGATACACTTTTTAGATCTTTAGACTATATATTTTACAGGATGAAGGATTAGAGTCGTCGGACGCGTGGATCTTATTATTATCTTATATTCTTATCAGATAAACCAGCTGAGCAAATCTTAGCAGCAACCGAACTGCGTTGGAGAAACACAGATTTTTTAGCATGAAATGGCTTTATTTTGTGTTTTCACCGGTTTTAATCACCATGTCCGTTGGTTTTATAGAGGAGGAGACCTCTGCGGATAATTGGGCTTCTGGTAAAAACCTCCTGAACGTGTGGATCTTAAGTAATCAGAGAAACAAGCTGAGCAAACGTTAGCAGTTAGCGCGCAGCCTCTCCATCCTACAGTATGACCCCAGAACTGCATTGGAGAAACATAAAGAGACACGTAGTTATTACATAACTACATATTGTCCGTTTAAGAGGTCTTGGGATAAAATGCAGACGGCCCCACACAGCCCACTTGAGTTATGTTACGTGGCCTCTCGTCTGGTTTCCCTTTCAGCCCAAAATGTATGTATTTTTGCCCCATTGGTGATAAGCACCAGAGTTTGTGTGTTTCTGTTTTTCATCGGCAGACTGCAGGAGTTTATCCAGCATTTTGACAACATGACCTCAGTCCAACAACATGTGATCCTCAAGGTTTTCATCCTGCGCTTCCTGTCGCAGCCACACTCAGGTACACACGCCACCATCTGAATGACTATAGAGCTGTGACAATTTAAACAAATAATAGATATGTTAGCATTTACAGACGTCTCTTTTTAACCTCATGACCTGGTCCAGGTCCAGGCTGCGTGTCCGTGTCCAACGGCAGTGTAGCGTGGCTGATGAAGAATCTGGGTCCGTTTTCACGGTTTTTGTCCATCAAAGAACTCATTGGTCTCAACCCACTCTTCAACCCTGTAAGATTCAACTTCTGCTGACATCAAGGATTTACACATTTGACCAGTGCTGTTTATTATTACCTTTTGGTAAACTTTTTTTTTCGTTCCCTCCGTTCCATGCAGCTGGAGACGCTCCGCTTCCTGACTCCAGTCCAGAGTGCGGAGCTGCTGGTGATGATTCTTCCTACTAATCTAGAGAAAGACGGCATCATAAATAAGATCTTTGATTACCTGACTGAGTCTCCTGATGAGAGGAAACTTCAGGAGTTCCTGATCCACCTCGCCCTTTTCCATAACGAGGTAAAAGAGATGATTCCTCTTTAATAAAGACGTAGACTTCTGCTTGTTGACAAATAATAATCTTTGTTTTCTGTATTTGAAGGGAAACCTTTCCTGTTCATCATACAAAACACTGTGAGTTCATGTTTAACTATGTGTTTGTTTGAGATTTATATTGATTATTTCTGAATAATTCTATGAAACATACAACTGTGATGTTACATGTTGCTGTTCTAGGTTTACGAGGATGGACTTGGCCCTGCCTACAGTTTCTCTTTATACAGCGTCAATCATCATGCACACAAAGATGGACTTATCCAAACACATACCACCAGGTGAGAAGCAGTTTAAAGAATATTAGTAACATTTATGATAATAATAATAAATGACTTTTACCTCGAGTAGCTTTAAGGTTGGAAAAAATCAAACTCAAGATTTGATGTTGTGGCTACGACATTAAATGAAATATTCTGGTCTTTTGCATCATGTTTGACAATGTGGTCCAAAAAAAATATATATAATTTATTTCCTTCTGGTTTTGTTGACGGACTACTGAAAAAGCTCGACAACTATAGTGAACATGTGAAAATATTAGACTTACATTCATCAGGTGGACACAAACACAACTCCAAATTAATTATTAATGTTTATCCATTACTGATAGAAGCGTAAATTAGCAACTGTTTGCTAAAATATTTGTCATATTTTGTGAAAGGAAGAAAAAACACAGACACACACAGGCTGAAATCTCAACAACCTGCTCCTGTTTTGTATTAAAGTTTATTATCATACCTGAAGATGAACATGTTTATTTCCCTGTTATACCATCATAATGTTAACTTATCATTGAAATTAGCATTTTAAATTTCTGAGCTATACCATAAACTGATTTCCACTTTTATTTATTATAGGTTGCACCATCTACAGTGAAAAGGTAATTAAATGTCTTTTTTTTTTTTCTCTGAATATTGTTAGTCTCATATTGGATTTATGATAACGCCTTAATATTTTTCTCCCTCAAGTGCAACGTTACCATGACAAACGGTTAGTTGTCTGTTAAAAAATTATAAAATAATTCAGTATTTTATTAATAATAATAATAATAATAATAATAATAATCACCATGAATTCATTTATTCCTGTTTTTCACAGAAACAGACATTTGTGTTGGAGTGAACAGGTGGGATTTATAAACCTCTGTCTCTCTGTCTGTCTGTCTGTCTCTGCCTCTCTCTCTGTCTGTCTGTCTCTCTGTCTGTCTGTCTGTCTGTCTGTCTGTCTGTCT
>CALSBV010012195.1:328916-347383 GCA_943590825.1 Bovichtus diacanthus | reverse complement strand
GTGTGTGTGTGTGTGTGTGTGTGTGTGTGTGTGTGTGTGTGTGTGTGCAGTTTGTCGTCCTCTGTGCTGCAGGGCTTCACGTGCACCGGAGTGAGGACCGTTAGAACGGTGCAGATCAAGAAGCTGATCAAAGCCTGTCGGAGAAAAGGCAGGAACAAGGTCACACTGGTGGAGACTCAGGTGAGTGTGTGTGTGTGTTTCTGCAAAAATGCTTTCATCAGTGGCTTAACAGAGCATATATTTAAATGTAAAGCTTCAGTATTATTCGCTTTAAGTGAAGACTTTTGTCCTTCTACTTCTTTCGTTTCCAATTCCGGTGTTTATTTTGAGTTCTTTTGCTTTTCTGTTCTGTACCATTTTAAAAGGCAGCTGCTCCTGCGTCTTTTTTGTCATCTACAAACCACAGAATTAGATTTTAAAGTTGTTGTTGTTGGTCTCACCTCCAGCTGACCTGCATGTACAACCACATTAAAGGAGACTCAGACGCCACCAGCTTCGACCTCTATCCTCACAATGTGCTGCTGTACTATGAGTGAGTTTAAACTGAGGTTTTGTTGTAATAACTGTCCGAGCAGTTTGTGTTCTTATGATAATATTAACAGATGTAATAGTTTCTGTCTCTCTGTCTCTCCACAGTTACTCCCTGGTGCCTCAGGCCGGCTGCAGGTTGTATTTTGAAGAGCTCGCAGACGCAGACTTCGCCGTCTTCTCCTCCGCCCTCAGCTACAAACGGACCGCTCTGTTTGGCAACGCGAGGGGCTGCCTGGTGAGTCCCCGGACAAAAATCAACACATACATCTCAAATGTTCCCCAAGTTCTGTACTTAAAGAAACTATTGAAACGTATTTAAACTGGCTTTCTCAGAAATTAAATAGTGTGTAAATTGAACCAATTTCCTGAATTAATTAAAGTTGCTGCCAGACTGAATAAAGGTTTAAATTAAATATCCAAAATAGACAATTTACTTTTGATTATTTTGGCCTGTGAGTGTAATAAATGGGTCATTTGGATAATGTCAAAGAAGACTGAAGAGCACTTAATTCACTTAATAGTTTTGATCAAATCAGTGTCCAAGACAATTTTTCCGCGTACACAAAAAATGCAGTGGAGATTATTTCACTGTTTCAACTTTTACTTTAGCTTCTGATCTTTTATTTTTAATATTGGACTGAATTGACTTTTGATTTTCTCTTTACCCACGTTTACGTTTCTACTCTTTCATCTGTCCAATAGAGGCGACAAAATAAACAGAATAAAATTAGGACTCCATAATTAAGAAGTGAGGAAATTAAGAGATTATTACTTTATTATTCGAATAGATTAAGACTGAACTCCTGATTCAAATTATGACCCTACAAACTATTTGAAAAATAAATCTCAGTGTGATCCAACCCATTTTAGATGCTCAGTACTATTTTTATTATTTCAATCTGTAACTCTTTTCTGTTCTTAATCCTTCTCTCCTCTAAGGGTATAACAAACACGAGTCTGACGGAGGATAATATATCAGTGTTGGGAAACATGTGCTGCACTCTGGACGGGTCCTACATCCAGAACTCTGACCCGTCCGTCTTGGAAAAACTCAAGAAGTGTCCGGACGTCACCGACGCACAAGCGGCTGCTGTCGAAGCTTTACTGCAGAGCGGGAAAACACAATATGGGTACGTCAACAGCAGCAATATTACTCGTTTATCATCCGTTTAGATCAGCGGCCCCCAACGTTTTTCGTGTCACGGACCATTTTCATGCCGGACAATTTTTCCGATGCCTGGGTGGCACCGGGGGGCCCAGGGGGGTGTAATTTAAAAAAAAAAAAAAAAAAAAGAAATGTAAATGAAAACAATACACCTTATATTATGCAATTAAAAAAAAAGAAGGAAGGAAGACTAATGAAAATAAAATACATTTAATTTTAAACAACTTTTTTGCGGCCCGATGGTTTAGATGCCTTGTTTTAGCACCAGGTTATTTATTCCTTACCAGCAACCTTAAAATACCCTGTTTGTTACTTTCCAAAAAAAACAGAAAACCAAAAAATGTCTGTGAATTTCAGTTTGATACCCTGTTTTTAATCTCTTTATTTTTAACCAGATCTCCATCAACGTGGAACGAGCAGACTCTGAAGGACCTCGGGATGTTACCGCTGTATTTGTCTTCAACCTTCTACGATAACTTTAATAAAGTAAGTAGAAAACACAGGGATCAATGCATTTGGTAGAAACGGAGGCCGAGTTTCCGTCGTGGCGTTGCGTCACTTGCTCGGTTGCTGGATCGAGGTTTTGACGTTTGGTTTTGTGCATTTTCTTTTCTTTCCCCTGCGAGCAGAAATCCAAGCGGAAGTTCTTGAAGTACTTCCTGCAGGTTCTTAAGAGCAACAGAGTGAGCAGACGGAAGAAGAGGAGTCTGAAGAGAGAAATCAAGAAGTCCATTAGAAAGAAGTCGAAGCGATCTATCGGTGAGTCTCCCGCCGTGATCTGAGCTGTTCTCTTTGAGGATTCACCGTATTAACTATTTTACTTCTTCTGTGTTTTAGTGACCGAGTGCACGGTAGGACAGATCACCCAGGTGACCATCAGCGATGAGGCGTTTCCCTTCGACTACGACGACACAGCTCAGTTCAACTGCTGCCTCAGCGCCTCCACCGTCAAAGACAACTTGGACGCCATCACCGAGAAGGTGGACGATGAGGAATACCTCAGGATTGTTCTCAGCAAGTTGCGAGAGGTAGGTGACGGGAAGACGTGATTCGGTTTGTAAACGCATCTTTAAACTGAGCAATAAAAGCTCTGCTGGTTAGGTCACTTTTATTAAAAGGAATAGTTCACCCAAAAACGATAGAAACTGCATGTAGTGCTCACTTCGTAGAGTTTCTCTGGTCCCAGGAAAAGTGTTCGTATCAAACGTGCACACACACGCACTACACGTTGACAATAGTTTAGCAAAAAATGGTTGTGTTTGGATTTCCACGATCCCACAACTGATACAAGACATTTGGTGCTGGACTGGAACGTTTTCGGGGCTTTTTATGACCCTATTTGCTGTCTTACGTTACCAACTCATTGGCAGTTTCTCTTCGCTTTCCGTCTATTTGCAAACTCCACAGAGAACTTTAAACAAATGAACTGACTCTGATTCTCGCATATGTTTAGGCTTACTCTGCCAACTCCACCATCCCAGAAGATCAGGTTCAGGTCTTAGGTCCAGCGTCCCGCGTGGCCACAATGGACGACATCAACATGTGGAGTATCACCCGGATCGACACTCTCTCCGCTTTGATGGACTCGTCGAACGGGCAGTGGGACCCGAGCCTGGTGAGCAAACGAGCGTGTGTGTGTGTGTAAGTGTCTGTGCTTGTGCGTCCTGATGAATGAACGTTTCTTGTTGCCTTCCAGGCTAAGGCCGTCATCACTAAGTATCTGAGTAACGAAGGGAACAATCTGGGCAGCGCCGAGCTCAACGCCATCGGAGGAGCCAACCTGTGCGCCCTGGACGTCGACGTTCTGAAGAACATTTCCTCACAAAGCCTCAAGTAAGAAGACAGAACTGTGTGTGTGTGTGTGTGTGTGTGTGTGTGTGTGTGTGTGTGTGTGTTAGGAGGATTGTTAAACTACGATCGTGATGTAAAATGATAATTCCTGCATTTATATCATATCCAGCAAATGACAAATGATGATGAAACTGGTTGTTGAGCTTTTATAAATGATTGTAGTGTAGAGAAATGTTATGAAAATGACAGTGATTTTAATGTATTACGGCACTTTCTCTTCTCAAAATCACAGTTAGTTACATTTTTAGATAATGCTGTGATTGCATCATTACTAAAAAGGAATACTTTACTGCCTCGTCTTTGATTTATGTTCAATTCTCGTGTCTATAGGAGAATACGTACTGTGCATCAAAATGTAGATTTAACTAAAAACATACAGAGGAGGTGTTTCTGCAGGTCATGCAATATATATATATATATATATACATATATGCACACATATATGCACACAGCAGGAAAAGTCAGAGGACAATGTAAAAAACAAAATTGTTTCCATATTACAAACTGATAAAATTAATACAATTGTGTTACATAGAATATAAGTGACCAAACTTTTTAGAAAGCAGCTTTTTTATTTTTGAGCATAGGAGAGAATCTCTAAAGAAACAGACTTTTCTTAATCATGATGACAAAATTGACGTTCAGGTTTTAAGACAAAAATAAATTGTGATTTTCAAAAAGTACATACTTCACTCGCTGGCTGGCGTGCGTGGTTTTCTTGTCTGTTGGAGGATATACTGTAATAGAAAACAACCCAAAATAAAAGCGCGTTAACACGTACTTGTGTTGATTTTTCGTCTCTTACTCTGTGTGTTTGTGTCCTGCAGGGAGGCCGACGCCCTGACGGTGTCCACCTGCACCACGGAGAAAAAGAAAGCACTGTTCACCATCGCCAGAGAAGCGTTTGCCACAAACACCCGCTCAGCTGTCTCTGTCACCTCCTACCAGCTCACACAACCTTTCGTCGGTAGGCAAAACAGACCCACGCACATCCGTACTGCAAGCAGAAAAACATTATTTGAACACATTTGATGCCGTTTATTTCTTTTCTGGCCTGCAGGGGGTGCAGATTCAGCCTATGTCAAAAGTTTGGTGTCCTCCAACATCAACATGGACCTGGTTACCTTCACCAGTCTGGATGAGAACGTTTTACTGGTCAGTGGCGCGTGTGTGTGTGTGTGTGTGTGTGTGTAATACTAATACCACTGTGCTTAAAGTATAAAGAGTAAAAGTATTTGTTGTGCAGTAAAATGTTCCCTGTCAGTGTTTTTCTATTATATATGATGTTTTTGGATTAATAGTACTGCTGCGTTAATGAGTTGGTGCATTTTAATGTTTAAGGTTGTACCATTGTTCTTTTCTTTTGTACTGTTGGGTAGTTTATTCTAAAGCAATGCTTCATATTCTATAAAATCATCATGGGTTTGTAGCGTCGCTGGTATTAATTTGTTCTTTATGTTCTGCTGGATAAAATTTTTTAAAAAAAGTGTGTGTTGTTTATTTGCACACAAATATAAAATGTCTCTGCTCTGCTCTTCCCAGAACCTGACTGTTAATGAGGTTCAAGGTCTGCTTGGCACCAACAAGGCAGATTTAAAGTCCTATGAAAACCAAACGCTGGTACAAAACTGGATCAGCCGGCAGTCCCAGTCAGACCTTGACACGCTGGGAGTGGGGCTTCTGGGAGGCAGGGCCAACTCTCCAACCACCCCCAGCTCTATGACCACCACCGGCTCTATGACCACCACCGGCTCTCCAACCACCCCCAACTCTATGACCACCACCCCCAACTCTATGACCACCACCGGCTCTCCAACCACCCCCAACTCTATGACCACCACCCCCAACTCTATGACCACCACCGGCTCTCCAACCACCCCCAACTCTATGACCACCACCGGCTCCCCAACCACCCCCAACTCTATGACCACCACCGGCTCTCCAACCACCAGCTCCTCATCAACAAACACCGCCACCACAGGTGAGTCACCATGTCACAGGGTTCTTGTTTTGTAAATGAGTCAGCTTAACCCATTAAGAAGTCAACAGGAGACACTGTTTGAAGAACTCATGGAGCTAACGAGCTCCAGCTGATAAAATCTCTATCCTGCTCTTTTTAACCTCCGCCAAGGAGGTCGTGTTTTCAGTTCGGTTTGTTGTTTGTTTTTCTGTTTGTCTGCAGGATAAAAATTTTAGAGCGGATCCGAATTATTTTCAACTTGTGGAAATGGCCTCGGCAAAAGTCCGCGCTCTCTTAGTGCCCTTCTACTTAGATACGGGGAAGTTTACACCCCATCAACCCAGAAAAACGTGTTATCTGTCGTAGTGCATAGTTCACATTGTTAGTTCTAATGTTAAAAGTGAAACATAATGGTTGGAGATACAAACGACAAGGTGTGTTCGAACCTCTGTTGTCTTTGTCCAAGCAGCCAAACAGGGTTATAATGTACTGAAATAATAGGTTTAGCTTCAGTTTTTTAGCGTTATGTATGTGGCAGCGGGGTGTGGTTACACCAGAGCCAGTTTAGCACCATGCTTGTGTTATATGACCTGAGTCTGTCCAGCTGAGACACTCCCACCAGCAGCCGGCGCTGTAACCACACCTCACTGCCACAATCATACACTGTATGTAGACGTCATGTGCATGATTTATTTTGTCTTAAAAAAACCCTGTGACAAAATAAAAAAAAAAGTGGAAACGCAGAAAATTCGGAAAATTTTTGAAATATCGCAAAACAGTTTTTTACGCTTGGACGAGGTGGAAAAGTTGATGCACCGATAAAAGCAAAATGCGACAAAAGAGCAATTGTAACAGATTTAGCAAATAAAAGATGAGCATGTGACAGTTGTCATTAGCGTGCTTTCTCTACCGGTGTCTAAAATTAATGACCAATTTTTCCAAAACTACTAAAAATGCTGACACCGTTATCTTTGTAAAAACTGCGAGAACAGAAAGCTTGACACGCAAAGCAAAAGTAACCGGCAATCTCTTTCATACCATGAAATAACAATTACGTTCATTTCTGATTTTAATGATCAATATATCAATACATTGCATTGCAGTGTTTCTGATCTCTGAAGTGTGTTTTGTGCGTCTGTTTCAGGTAACAATGGCGCCCACGTCCGAGCAGACGCCGGCTTCTCCTTCTCCGTTGTCCTCGTGCTCCTCATTGCTTCGCTTGTATGAAGAAACTCGTGGCTGATTATTGTATTTGATAAAAAAAATATATATATATTCGCTAATAGAAGGAAATGCTGTAGCGACATGTATTGATTATTATGAAGAGTTTAAAGTGCAATAACAATGCAGCAGATGTAAATAATGAATCCTTATTAGTTGACTTAATTTGTTAAAATGAAGGGCGAACAAAAGAAATGAAGCGGAAATGCTGTATTTATGTCATTGTTTTGAAATATCCCTTTTTGTACTGTAGGCAGGCTGACCTTGTCTGGAGCTTTATTGGAGATTAATAATAAATGCATATTGTATATCGTTGTACAATCATCAAAGCTTGTCACTTTGCTTGGTCACACTTTATTAATATTCAAGGGTTTGAAGGGAATAAATTGTCACATTGGAGTTACATCATTTAATCCGTGCAGTAAACTGAACACCAACAACAAATTTAGTTGCAATATCATCATGAAAATATAAGTAAGTCTGAGCTGTAAGCGAGTGAACACCATCTGTTTCTCCAGTTCAACGTTGTGAAACCCTCAAATCAGCAGATTACGAGACATTTAACATGATTTCGGTCAGACTCAGTATAATTACATTTCATGAATGTGGTTCATTCAGGAGGAAACTGCTCTCGTCTGATGTTTTGGAAGTTTAACCCTGAGAAGGACACGATGTCACTTAGGGCTGCAACTAAAAATATCTCCATTATCAACTAATCTTCCCATTATATTCTCCATTTATCATAATTGAATAATAATTTTGACTATAAAATGTCAGGAAATAGTCAAAAATGGCCTGTGGTCCATCTTCAAATTCAGTTTACTATCATGTATGACAAAGAAAAACATCCAATTCACACATTTTTAAAGCATGAAACCAGCAAATGTTTGGCTTTTTTGCTAAAAAAAAAAAAAAAAAAAAAAAAAAGGACTAAAACGATTATTTCATCATCAAAATAGTTGACAATTCGTTTCCGACTAATCGTTGCAGCTCTAGTATCAGTTATAAGCGTTTGTACACGCCAAGCACCGTCTTGCAGGTGGGACAGGTGTGCTTTGCATCTTTCAGCCGGTCCACACAGAACGGGATGAGACAGCAACCTAAAACAAAGCTGGAGAGAACAGCAGCTAATGCCAGGAATCCTACATATATGATTTTAAACATTATGAAATCATTAAAAAAATTAAATAAAGGTAAAGTTTTCATAGGTAAAGTCTGTTAACACTACTGTTTGTGTACGAATATACATTTAATTAGATACAATGTCTTACTTACTGAGCATTTGAGGTACTGGTGGGCGTATTTTTTTAAATTGGATTATTCTACACAGTCATGCTTCTTTAGTTAAGCTGTACGTCTAGAGCCACGTCAGGCTCAACCTCACTGGGCCTGCGAGCATGTAGGCTGTAGACTTTTCTTCCTCAAGTGTATTAGAATGGAGCAAATTACGCTTTTTACCCACAGAAGAAGAGTCCTCCACAGAAAAGGTAAGCGAGCAAACCAGAGGAGTAGTCCACCTGGGAGAGAACTGTCTGGTGACACTTAGGACAGACGACCTGAACCGGACCGTCTCCCAACGGGCCGACTGTCTCTGGACGGAAAACAAAAAGTGTGGACAAAAAAAGGAAAATTTCAATAAAGTTACAGGAAATTAGAGCTGTTATTATGAGGAACCACCCAAGGTTTCTGTTGTGCAGAAGATATAAACTCACCGACATAGTTTGCCATAGTTCCTGTAAAAAAATCAAAATCAAATCAAACATGTGGGTAAATACCACCAGACTGCAACATGTGCACACAAGAGACACACACACACGACACATTTATCAAATGAATAAATAATAAGATCACAAAGGCATCTTCTTATGCAATGATTGGTTATTGACTGTCTATATCTTAACATAAAAACTATTTAAAACATATGTAATGATCTCACATATCAAAGTGAAGTCTATATATATGAGAAAATGTTTTTTTATTGAGTTTGGCTGCATTTTAAAGTAGCTGTTTTTTGTATGTGTACAGGAACATTCGTGATCCCTATAATACATTCACAAATCAACACTGAAATATGTCAATCTTCTTTATCTTGGGTGCATCATTAAACATGCGTTTTTCACAAGTATTGAGACTTTTCCATTTACATTAGAGAATCCGGTATCATTGCTTAGCGTAGTGCAAATAAGTTCACGACATAACAAGGACAACCATCTAACACGTGCCCATTAGAATCCTGTGAATACCAACAATCGGCTTAAACAAATGAGCGGTTTTTAAATAAAGCAGAGTACTTACAGTCTGTGTGGAGGAACGTCCGACTGCAGAGGAGAGCGGGCTGCACCTTCCCTGCCCACCTAGTCTACTCCTCCAGAAGTCATAAGATTCACTGACCCAACCCTGTTACAAACCCAATGAGCAACTTTAGCTTTCACAACTTTATACAACCATAGATTTCCTACTTCACAGCTCTTTGCATGAGAGGACGTCTCAGCTGGGTTGTCTCCTAAACACTAGTGATAATTGGTGTCTTCTCTCTTTGTGCACCATGACCTGGAGGATCAATGCCGTGTTGTCTAAGACAGTGCTGAATGCACACACGTCATTCACTCACACATGTGATGACAGCAAACTTAAAACTTTAACATGCTTTAACAACAAAAATAAGATACAGATGTTTTGAATAAATGTGATTTTCTTTGAGCTTCAGTCATTTTGTCTTTGGTCTGTGCAAAGTAATTCTTTGAATGGAAATATATACTATTAACATCTGTTGAAAGAAATAATTACAGCAGTTGTCCTTTCTGCTGTGTCAGTTCAAGGCAGCTAACCACATAAATATCAGTTTTTAAATATAACTGAAGGACTAAGGAGATGTTTCAGTTTTTTGTGAACTGCAAAGATGTAAAAATATCTTGCAGGAAACATAGAAAACATCTCTGTGGCTGAGAGACTTGCAGTGTAGTGCATGAAATTAACTAAAGACAAACAACCTCCGTTCAGACTGAAATGAGCAGCACATGACTCCTCCTGCTCTAAATTAAATCGGCCATTTAACTCTTTGCTGAAGATAATGGAACAGTGTTGTTTCTGCTTCCTGCAGAAAAAGGTTTATCTTTTAAAATAGGGATATAAAGTTTCATTTTTTTTTTTTTTATAAAAGGTTTTGGTTTTTCTCTCTGAGATGTAGTGAAATAGAAGTATAAAGTAAACATAAAATGGAAATACTCAAGTCCGTAAAAAGTGTACTTACTGCAGGACGGTGTATATTTTTCAAAATAAGGTCTGTCGCCATTGGTGAAACTATGTTAGGCTTCAGGTTACAGTGATTCTTAGCTGGTGTGTATTCAGGAGGAAGCAACCGTCAAACAGAGAAACAGCAGGAATTTAACAACAATCAGAGGTGGAACTCGCACCGATTACGTTTGTTTTACGATGACAAACGGTTGATGGAAATGCCCAATCGCAGATCTCAACCACAACAACAGCTGGACAATAAGATGAAAGATTTTTTTTAATCAGTAAAAACGGGTGCAATATTTCACATGTAAACAGTTGCAGCATCTCAATCTTAATACCTGAATAGTTACAAAGAAATACTATTTTAGTGACTTGATTCCTGTAAAAATAGATCAGTTTAACAAAAAGAACAATATCCCCTTCTCAAAAAAAAAAAAAAAAGAAATAAAAAAAGAAAGTTTTTGCTGATTAATTCAAGTGCTCCGAGGCTCACTTCCAGAGCAGTGAGCAGGTGCCACATCTTCAGTATTAAAGAAGTCTCAGCTTCATCGGTACCCCTCCCTCCTGCAGCGAAATTACACATCAATTTATAAGCAAAGGGCTGTTGGGAAACATCCAACATCACCCTCAGTGTGTAGCAGCTTAAGAGTGGCATTTATATTTAGTTCAGGGCCCGAGGGAGCCAGGCCTTCTTTATTTCTAACATTCCCTGTTCCTCAGTTAACTTCCTACATGTTTTACACTCGGTCCTGATAAATTCAGCATAATGCACATTTCCATCCACCTTTTACTTGTTAGAGCTGGCCATGCAGTTATTTGAGACTCTGCCATTATCTGAGTACTTGTTTTATATGTGAACTCAACGTAATTCAGGGAAGGTAGAGCATTAGGCTGCAGGCTGTGTAGTACGTGTAGCTCAGGGTACATCTTCACCCTTCAACACAAATAAAACATTTTGCAAGCACAGTTGGTACTCAATTCCCAAACTAGTGTATTCCTAAGAGTGGATAAGCCCACTATCATGACAGCAACTTGGAGTATTCTGTCTCCAACAAACACTTTCCCCTCGCTACTTTTTTCTTTTTAAAAGGGTAACGTCAGTGTTTGTCAACCTGGACCCTATTTTTCTATGTTTTTGTGTCCAAGTGTGGGGACACATGTAAAAAAATAAAAATAATTGGTTCAGTTGAGTGAGAGCGTCAATGCTCGTCCACTAAAAGTGCTTGTTTTTGCTGCTTACAGGCTCAGATTGTTATTATAAGCGTCTTCAACATTATGGAAAGAAGCCTAAGGAGAAATAAAACGTTTGTCGGTACCTTTCGCTTGATCCGGGCTGTTTGTTACTGTCTCTGAAATCTCCCGTTTTCCACTGTCGAAATTAGCTAAATATTCAGCCATTACATTGAAAATCGTTTAGAGAACACCAAGCTTTTTCTTTTTTTTTTTTACTCCAACACAACACACTCCACTCTCTCACTCAAGTTTCCACCGTTGTCTTCCGGGTACAAGTCAGATGACACACAATAACAAAACAAACTGGGGGATTAAGCAAAAGGTAAAGAAAAATGTTTTATTTCTTAGTGTGGTCCTTTCCATAACAATCCGAGCCTGTCAGCGGCAAAAACAAGCACTTTTTAAAAAGGGACGTGCAGAGTGATTACATTGCAGCCGTCTCTCGCTCTCCACTGGACCAAGTTCAAAAAGTGTTGTCCTCATTAGTAACAAAAACATGGGAAGATAGGGTCCCGGCTGAAAAAAACCGAAGTGTCCCTTTAAGTGTTTCCTTACTTCTGTTCTGACTTAGCAGCAGTCTTAGTTTTCCTTCTGACAGATCATAGCTGTCATTTCTTCCTTATTCGTCCTTTTTCCATGATAAAAACGATCAGGTCATGTTGCCCCTTGGGGGTTTTTCTTCAACTTCCTCATTCGGGCTTCATTTTGCTCAAAACTCCCTCCTGTCTTAAGCTCATCTCAGGTCTAATCACCTCTTTTTTCTCATCCATTTCAGTCCTCCCTTCGTTTCTCGGCCCTCTTTCTTTTCTTCCTTTTTCTCTGCGGCGCTCTCAGGCTTCCCTGCAGACTTGTGTTCAGGAGGCCATGTGGCTTCTTTTCGGTTCCTCCTCTTTTCTCTCCACCTCTGCCTGCTCTTTAGCCTCCGTCCTGTCCTTCAGCGCACTCAGCAGGACCCTGAGCAGTGTGTTCTCATTCAGCAGGTTTTCAGAGGTGTCTGCCAGCTCCTGCAGCCGCCTCACCGCCTCCCCGAGCTGCTGGCTTTTCTCCTGGTGCTGTTCCTCTAAGCTTTGCCTTTCTCGCTGCAGCTCAGTGTTCTGGGCTTCTAAGCGGAGAGCGTCAAATGTCAGCCGTCGGTTGTCGCGCCACAGCTGCGCCAGCTGTTGGGACAGACGTTCGCGGGCCTGGCGCAGGGCTTGAACCTCTCGCTGTAGTGCCAGGAACTCTGCACGGAGGAGAGTACTGGGTCCCGGAGCCTCTGATTGGCTAGAAGCTGGCACTGTGTTGTCTGCATATTGTACAGAGCCAGAGTGCTGCAGGATGAAGTGAAGGAGGTTGGATAACGTAATGGGCAGGTTGTCAGGAAACTTCACACTAAAATGTTTTCTTGAAGAGAAGCAGAAACAGGGAAAAGAAATTTAAAGAAATGACTAAAACTGTGGTGAAATACTATTTTCCGATCATCTGTTGTTTTTCTGAGACAAAACAGTTTGGGGATCGATTAATTGAGTACACAGCATTGTGTACCGTGTCCTCTCTGGAGGTTACTGTATGTTTCTGCAACTAACGATTATTCTAATACCGATGTTTTGGAGACGGGCATGGAGGGCACGCAGCTGCAGGTGCGGAGGAGGGGGGGCACGCAGCTGCAGGGCTCATGAGAGCAGTGCCAGGTGAGCTAATTAACACAGCAGCTGCTCATCAGCTAATCTTGCTCTCTTTTATGCAGTACTGGACCTCAGATAACTGACACACACACACACACACGCACGCACGCACGCCGGTTGTCGGGACGGCTAAATATTGTTTTTCTAAACTCAGTTTTTATTAATGTTGTTATCAACTGGAGCTGGTGCGATAACAGAAAGTGTTATCGTCAGTAACTGTCGTGTCTGTGTTTGTGCTGGGCAACCTCAGTCCTGTTACGCAAATCTGTCCGCCACTTATTTGCTAATATTAACTGATTAATTGTTTGGTCTATAAAACATAAGAAAACGGTAAAAATCACAATTTCCTGATGTCTCCAAATGAGCAAGTCATGCGTAAAAAGCTATAGATATAAACCGTTCATCAAAAATAGTTGCCAAAATCTCCAAATGTCTGCGTGTTTCTTACCTGTATTTAGGAAAGAGAAGGATGGAGGGAACGTGATCCACCATGAACTCCCAGGGAAGATCATTACGTGCAACATTCACCCTAAACAGAGAAAGTGTGGGGATATTATTTTTTATTTTATCTTAAAAAAAGGTTGAAAAAGTTAATGAAAGTTTTAGAAACACATATACCTGTACCATATACATATTCAAACAGAATACACACACAATACACACACACACACAGACTACCTGGCCACAGTGATGCTGCCGTTTCCCTGTAATAATCTGGCCAACTGGATGATGATGTGGTTGAGAACAGAGCAGAATCCACACCACTGAGTGTAGTAGAACAGCAGCACATCCTACAGGAGAACACACACACACACACACACACATTTATATTTTCCTCCACAGCTCAAGTCCATGAATTGAACACCTAATGCCGAGCCATTCACACACATGAATGGAAGGTGGACAAGGTGAGAGTGAAAAGGAAGTGAAGCAGAGGCTTGTTCTCACCTTCTGGAGGTCCATGACTACGGGCAGGAAGGAGGAAGTGGTCACTTCTGTGATGAGGAGGCGCGGTGGCGAGTGCTTGTGTTCGTCTGGATGCCTGGTTTTCCTCTCCCCTGCTTTAACGTCTTCTTCTCCCACCAGATGTCTCTGCAAGAGGCTGTATGGAGCACTGAAGTTCCTGATGAAGGCCTCTTTAACAAGATGGAGAGAAACGCAGAGATGCTATCAAGACCATATGCAAAGATGACGTACGAAGACCAGACAATCATAGGCTGTTGTGGTGCCATTAAAATTGGTTCTCTAGCAATCGAGGTATTTCTGGCACATATTCACAGACTTCCAAGGTGCATGGAGAAAAGAAATAATCTTAAAAAAAGGTCGAGAACTCCAGCAGCTAAGAGTTCAACGCATTTCGGTTCATAGCCTTCATCAGGGTTCTTCTAGCAATTTTAAAAAAAGGACTTCAGGACGAGCATTAGAAAAACAAAAAACTGGAACTTTCAATTTTAAGATAAGGTTAGTGGTACCCTTTCTACGGGTACGTACGTGTTGGAGTAATGCATCACTAAATACATTACCGCTGATTTATTAACAATATTATTAATGAGATATGTTGCATGTAGTTTAAAACGCATTGACATTCTTAAGCAGCTGCTGTAAAAATCCAAAAGACTTGAAACACATGCTCATGGATCAGTGCACAGCACATGAAACACATGAAGGAGCAGCTGGTGTTTGTAGTATTTAAAAGGCATGTGATTACATGTGAGCCACATAATTAAAGGCTTTCATTACTTTAACTTATGACTGCCGTTCTCCCTCTCTATGCATTGAAGAATATATAGTATTGAAATGCACTAAACATGCATTTAAACTAAATAGGTTTTTCTAGAATAAAGCGATACATGTCAGGACTTGAATAAAGTGTTTTTAAATAGAAAGAATGAACACAGACACAAAAATATGTCATGTCATGTCAAAGAGTCTTTTTCCATTCTTTACAAAAATATTACCGTCACAGTCCGTCATTGCAGCTAAGTGTGACACTATGAATGCATTTATTGAGCGACAGCACAAAAGTGCGAGGCGTTAACTATTATTCCATGTCATCCTTCTCTATGGCGTCAAGCTTTTCACTCCGCCTTCGAGTGTGGACATTGGGAACAGCATTTAACTCTTTTGCCTTTACACGTGATCTGAAAAAAAACTTTGTACAAACGAGTTCAACCAGTTACAAACCAAATAAAAACTATGCGATAGGACTGAAACAACCTCCAAGTCTTACCCAGAGACTCCGTCAGCGTGGCTGCTGGGCTGCGCTGCAGAACATAATGAACCTCGTCCTTCAGGTTCACAATAGCGGCGAAAGAGCCATCGCCTTGTGCGCCGGCCTCCGGGTGAAGAGAAGCACTTCTGTTGCCTGTTGCTCCGAGCCGCACCGCCAGAGGCCAGTTCAGAGCAACGTCCAGCACGTAAAACCTGAGCGTCCTGTTGGTCTGACACCGGAGACCTGTGATGCCATCTCCTCCCTGCTGAGGGGCAGAGGGTGGAGAGATGGAGGAAGACGGAGGTGTAAGCGGAGCTCTTTGCACGTCTGGCTCCTCTTTGGCTTGCGATTCATTGAGTTGAGGTTCTACTTCTCTGCAGCAGGCACTGTAGTGACTAAACGGGCTGTAGCTGTTCAGAAAGTTGCTACAACCCACTGAGGTTGCGGTTTTTATGGACACAGCAGGTAGTTGGTGTAGGCAGCAGTGTTGGATATAAGACTGCACAACCTCTCCTCCTAGAGCCGTGGAAGAGAAAGAGCAGCGTACAGAGGAGCTGGTCAGGCTCAATTGTGACAAACTGAGGCACACCTCACACACACTTGTACTGGACTCTGGGAGAAGAACTGACTGGCAGCACCGCATGTGAGAGGTGAGACTTCTTCCCGTGCTGGAGTGGTTATTGTTGGCACAGGAATGATAACGCAGAGCAATGTCTGCAACCTGAAAGACAAAATATCAATATTATATATCTAAAAAGCAAGCAATGAAAGTGAAGCCAGTGAGGGGAAGCCAAGATATAAGCGTGGTTAAGATCCTTGCTGCCACATTTTGATCCAACTACAAATCAAGAGATTACTCTGCCTTCAACATTAATGGAGTTACAGTGTTGTAAATAGAATGAAATAAAAGCATGGATATAGTTCTCCAGGTCAGCAGATGACAGACGAGATCTAACTTTGTAAATGTTTTCAAGCTTACAACTGTGCTACATCCTTGATTTGAGCAGAAAAACTGATGTGGAACAGGACTCCCACATTTCTTACAGGTTTAACATTTATTGACGGACTGCCAAGGTTAATACAGATGAGCTGAACGATTCACCAGCACATAAAGAGGATTTTCTTTAAAGAATAAAACAAAATGAAAAGATACAAATAAAGCTAAAATACAATAACACAAATCTAAATCTAAGTGCAGTGCAAGTAATTAATAAATAGTCCCAAATTTAACATAATAAAAGTCGGTTGACAAAAGAAAGGTTTTAAGCCCCGTTTCAAAAGAACTGAGAGTTGGAGCAAATCTCACATTTTCTGGGAGTTTGCTCCAGATATGTAGTGCATAAAAACTAAGATTATTATTTTATAAAATAAATGATATTTGTGAATGATGCATGTAATGCATGTAAACAGAGAGCCGTAGTGGACCTACAACAAAGCCCTGTGGTACACCCCAAGTGTGACAGGCAGCAGAGGATGAAGCATTACCAACTGCAATAGATGGTTTTATGATTGAGGTACGATTGAAACCCAAGTATCAGAGAGGCCTACCCATCTCGGGACAATTAAGAAAGACGCCTTGGTCCATTGTATGAAATGCAGCACTGAGATCAAGTTCATTCTCTATGGGATTTTTTCCCATCCCTTCTCACCTGCTGTAGCATTGGATTTGGTTTGGTCCCGAGTGGATTGTGCGGAAGGAACAGCAGCAGTGCCGGACCTTTAGTCAGCTCACGTTCCAGGAGACGGGACTTTGTCCCTGGAGGCTGCAGCCACTGGAGGACGGTCTCGAGGTGTTCAAACACCCAGCTACATATGGCCTGTGATGTGAAGTTGCGTTCCCTTCGAGGGAAAATCTGACAGAAAGAAAACATACAGCACGATGCCAGTGCAATGTGTTAGCATACATCCAAAATGACAGGAAAATGTATCCAGCATTTAATTACAAATGTCTAAACCAGTGCTTTAAGGCCTAACATTGCTTACCAAAGGGGAGTTAAATCTTCTGTAAAGATAAACCGTTTCATCTTCTTTTAGTGAGATGGCCTCTGCCACCTGTTTGTTGGTCACAACACCGAAACGTACAACACCACGGAAATCTGCACCACAAAAACAGAGAGACTCAGGGCCGGAGACATAGGCGTTAACCACAGGTTCTGCGCATCATTGCACATTTCTTATTTTTGCTGCAAGCTTCACTCTTAAGTTTCAAGTTTCAAGCCTCAAGTTTCCCAAAAACCTGGCGACTTCTAATCTAATCTTACATACTTGAGATAATTAAAAACTTTCACAAAACACAACAAAAACTGTTTTCAGTGCTGTAGGATCATTTCTTACCCCTTTTTAGGGCCTGCAGGGCAGAGGACAGATATGTGATGTACCCCGGCGGCTGAGGAGAGGAGTTAAACTGGAAGAAACCCACCACTCGAGGCTGGAAACACACAAGAGACAGCCAATTAGAAAACGTCACAGGGAAATATAGCCTCACTCGAAGAAGACAGATCATTCAACAACTGTTCAACTTTGAGGTTGTTTCTTTAAAAGAGAGCTAACATTATCAACTCGTGTAATCGTAACTCTTTCCACCAGCACACACAGTAAAGAATAAACTGATTTAATACCTCGTGACAGGAGAGGAACTCTTCAAGTGTCGCTCTTGATGGGAGGTATGTGAGCGGTGTGATGACACTGAGGATAAAACTTTCCACGTATGGAGCTACAACTGGACCCTTGTACTCTATAGGCCCAAACCTGCAGCACAGAAACGCAAAAGGCAAAGAACATAATGGTGATCTCCCACCAACAGCTCAATTGTTCCAGTTAAGTTAATCAGAAAAGAGACGCAACATTAGACCAGGAATTCGTAAAAACCTGCCCGTGGACTACAGATTAAAATGAGCTCATTACCAAAGAGTGGAAATAGAAATGTTGATTAATGTGCATTGTCCCTGGAAAATAAATAAATCAGGATTTGAATGTCTTAAAACCTCTACTAAACAAAGACCTCAACTGAAATATTAAGATCCGCAGTCCCTAATGCTGAGATCGATTTTGCACAATAATATACAATGAGGTTAAGATTAATATTTAATTGCTTCTCAAGAAAAGAAAAAAAAAAGCCAAGCATTTACTGGCTCCAGCTTCTTAAATGTGAGCATTTGCTGCTTTTCTTGTAAATTTAATATACCCGTGTTTTGGACTGTTGGTCGGACACAACCAGTATTTTTAAAAGCATGTAAAAGTCACAAATAACTTTGTAAGGATGAGCGTCTTACCTTCTATAAAACAGATGGATGATCGGGTACTGATAGAAGCGGTTTTGCTTCCTACATTTCCCATGATTCCACCAGCAGTTAACCGCCACAAACTGCACCTGTGTTTGTGCGTTTGTGTGTG
>CALSBV010012195.1:269680-312643 GCA_943590825.1 Bovichtus diacanthus | reverse complement strand
TAATATAATACTGTATTACTGTATTACTGTAATAGTGTAATACTGTACCATCCAGTAGGCGGCGGTATGATCCTTCTCGCTTGTGCTCTGACATCACGGACGGTAAAAAAAAAAACAACAAAAAAAAAACAGAAGAAGAAGAAGTGGTGGCGGCCTAGCAGACAGTAGCGGTTAGTTCATGACGGGCTGCTGTCAGCCACAATAACGCAACAATTTAGCCTCGTTTACTCTTCACCCTGGTTTTCTTATGACATCCTTCAAACCCGGCGGCCACATCGCATTATGTTTGAGGTAACAAAGCTTACATTTGGGCTGTTATTGTACAGCTAACTGTCGTTTTCTGGGATTTTGGATATAGCTTAACTGTTATAGTTAACTAGCTAGGTAGATGCAGCTCGTTAACCTGGTGTGCAGATGAATTGTTAGGTGTGGGTCGACTGGGGTGACATTGGTTTTAAATATAACCCCCTGTCGCTTCTACATTAAACTACAGCTTCTAATATTGTCAGAATAGCTTGATTGCTAGCTAGTTAGCGAGTGACGTTTGTTATTAAACTAATGCGCGTTGCGTTCAGTGACATATAAAACTTATCCGGGGAAATTATTTATGCACTGCCCCTGACTGTCGGGGAGGTACAGAGGCTTTGTATATGTGTTAAATGTGGGTGAAGAGAATATCAGACATATTGCTCACGGTGCACTATTTAAAAGAAATGTTGTCTCTATTCCATATGTCATAGCATATTGTATTGGGACGTAAATTATATATATTGAAAGAAGGTCTGAATGCATCCTCATAATGACCTCATCGTGAATAAGGTTAAGGAGGTGTCGTTAAAAATATTCATAAATGTTACCCTGCCAATCACCACATTCAGAATAAAAGAGACGTAAACACGAACTGCTCTTTCTGTGATGAATATTCAGAAACAGTTTTACACCTTTTTTTTTATTTTGCCATAGTTCTCACACCAAATTCTGGCAAGACCTTTGCAGGTTGATCATATCTTTAAACTATAAAGACTTTACATCATCATTAGCATTATTGTAAACCTGTGCGCACCTGTCTACATTAAAAATCATTAGTTTACACATTTGCTGTGAGACTGCAGGACTCACGATGTGGCGCACATTCTTGAAATGTTTTATGATCACACCTAAGTTGTAACAATGGGACTTTGTCTTATTATGCTGTCGTGAATGTGGTGTTACTCGTCTCACCTGACCCAAATGTGTCAACTTATTGAGCAATGGGGCACTCTGGGTATTAATCTTTTCATAAACCGAATTTAGAAAGAATGTTTTATTCCTGCCAGATGAATCCTTTATTATTGTGTAAGTGTTTTTTTCCCCATTAATTACGACTGCACTACACTTGTGGTGGCGACACGTCGTAATGCATTTGTTGATTACTGAGCAGGATTGTGTCCGTCTTTGTTTCCTAATAGGATCCTGAACTCCAAGAACCATTGTCACTGAGTCTGAATGAAAACTATGAAAACCAGAATTTGCCACATCATGTTTCCAAAAAAGCACCAGCGAGCCCCGACTATGATTGTGAGACGCCAGAGATTCGAGTAATCATCAAAGAGGAGGAGGAAGGCTGGACTGTGAGTGAAAATCGTGAGTGGAAAATCTTAAATATCAGCATCACCTTACTAGATGACGTACACAAAACATTGCTCAATTGTGATTTTTCAAATTTTGTTTTGCTTTGTAATGTTAAACACAGATGAGAGCTTCAGCTCAGAGGGAGGAAAAGAGGAGACTTCCATACACTCTCGTCATCCCGACATCAAAGCCTGCGGGGAGGAGAGCTCCATTTCGTTCGGAGTAAAGAGACAGCAGAGAGAGTATTCGGAGGTGAAATGTTCGGAGCAGTCGGGAGGCCCTGCTCTCTATGGGCAGAGCTCCTCTGCCACGGAGGGTCGGCAGACACACATGGTCATGGACTCGGATGAGAAACCTAGGATTTCCTGTATACGAGGAAAAACGCCGGGAAATGTGACCGTGCATCAGTGCAATAACACAGGAGAGAAACCCTTCTCCTGCCCCGTACGTGAGACGAGCGGCAGCCACAAAAGGAACATGAACTCCCATCAGAGACCTCGTGCAGGGGACGAGTGTTGTGTTCAAGAGCAGAGCCTCGATGGAAAACAAAGCACATCTTTGACAACAGAAGCAGAAGAGACCAAAAGATCAGCACCTTGCCAAACAGTATGTTTAAAAAAAAAAAAAAAACACTTTCTTTGGTAGAAATTCATTATATAACATTATGCAAACATTAGTAATAAGAAAATAAATATCCCTGCGGGTAGCTTTTTATGGTAACTTTGGGGACGTAGATTATGTTAGTGATCACATCTGAGGAACGTGGAGCTCATCTATTAATCGGACTGAAACGAGCGATTTAAAACAAGTTTGTCTGGTTAAGAGAGTTTGGTGAATCAGATGTGTACGAACAATCCCCACAGTGAAAATGTTTAGTGAGAGGTTTAAGATAAAAACATAAAAAAATGCTCCTGCTTGAAGCCCTTTTTTTTTTTTTTTTAAATAATAAAACTGCAGATTATAGTTAAATTCACTGCTTCTCTGCAGAAAATGAATGACTTACTGTTCTGAATTCAGGATTCTCCTGAATGTACGACCCTGATGTCACATGGACTCAAGATGGCATCTGCAAACTTAGAGGACCAAACGCTCCACCTGACTGTCAGACTGCAGGCAGGGGAGGAGGAGGAGGAGGAGGAAGAGGAACAAGATGAAGAAATTGGTGGTTTAATCAACTCTGATGGAGAAGTTGTTGAATGGGATGCCAGTAAGTGATTTACTTTAAAAAAGTTTCCCATATGAGTTTATTGGGTAAAGAATATTTTAAGTTGCCGTTAAAGATGGAAGACATTATCTGGGAATTGGCAACCAAATATAATTAAGTATTTCCAAAACAAGAGCTTTTTAAATTCACGAAACCTCTGTTGTCTTAGTTCTTTTGTTTTCCTTTTAGACTTGTGTTTACGTTGTTAATGAGCCATTTATGTTATGACTGAATGCATAAACTACAGTTCAATCTAATTAATGAACTAATATTGGAAATGTTGAATATAATTATCTCTCTGAGCTAACTATCTTGATCTTTTTTTATTTATTTTTTTTTTACAGAAAACAGTCCAAACCGAGGCTCTGATTGCAGAGAAAGTTCTCAGCCTAGTAAGGTAATTTGTCTTTAAAAGTCAATTTATCAATTGTGCAATACAAAAGCATATGTAAGGTCTGTCCCCTTCAAGTCTCTTGGAACCTCTGATTACATACATGGCACATATAACAATTCAACAGCACATATACGAGCTCCAGGATGACGATAAGGTTGAGTTAGAGCAAAGTGGAAAGCTAAACTCGACTTCATGGAAAACAATGAGTTTTTGTATTGTACACCAGAGTTAAGATCCACGTGTTAAATCAATTGTAACATAGTTGTCCCTGAAGACCTCAAAATGTAATTTTTGCCTGATGTCCACGCAGAGGTTGTTTGCTTAATTTAAAGCTTTGTTTAGGGATGCAGGAGAGTAGAGATCTGCTGTCGTAACATACTGACTTTACCGTATTATTGGAATAATGGTGTAACCTACCCCACGTAAGAAAAACAAAGCGCTTTACTTCCACAGAATACTTTACATCCATTAACAGGATTTTAATTGATTTAGATTTTCAAAAAAGAAAAATACCAACCACTGCTGTTTGTGCAATTGCTCCAGGAAACGACGCACGCCATGTGTTTAGTCACAGGAGCACAAACGCGTTGAACACGAGCCAAACAGTCCTTCAGCTCTGTCAATTAGCTTCATGCCAAACTGCACTTTATCCCTAGAAGATTTGTAAAAGGTGGCTCCTGGTTTTTTGTTACAAAAAAAAAAAAGGATGAGCTCTCCCACAAATACGGTGCCTCAACTTCTCTAAGTTCCTTTACTTCTTACTTCTTACTTCCCAGTAGGCATACAAGTGGACTGGAGAGCAGTTTTTGCCCTCTCACCATACTTAGTCATTTCCATGCATACATCTCCAGAATCATTTTATTTGTCTGCACTCCCAAAGACAATGTAGGTATTTTTGCATTGGGGACATTTTTGGAGAATCCCCTGTCGTAGACTTACTACAGATATATGGAGATATGCAAAACATTTAATTGCAGCTCCATTTTTTTTTTTTTCGTTTGCATGTTGATGTTCTTGAAGGCAATAGCAGAATTTCTTCCCATGTTTCTTTTATCTATTGCCACCTTAAGCAGTGCACACCAAGATTCTGATGGTTTTTTAATGATTATGATCACAGGGTGTCGTCCTGTCCGAGTCTCATCTGCAAGGCCAAAACCAGAGAGACAGCTGTAGTCCAACGCTCATCATGGAAGTTGTGGGGGAAGATGAAGAAAGGGAAGAAGGGGAGGAAAAAGAGAGAGTAGTAAAGATGGCAGCTGTCTCGCCCTTATATCGTGGTAAACACAAGTCGAACGAAAAAAAAAAAAAAAAAAAATGAAAAGTGTACAGGTTGTAAATAATAGTTATGACTTAGCTATGTTTTTTTTTTGTTTTTTTGTTTGTTTTTTTTTTTGTTCACACAATGTGGCCAGGAAAGAGACACAGAAGAAAGAAGAAGGTTCAGAAAATAACCGTGGTGTCATTGGACGAAGAAGTTCCTGCAAATCCTGGTGAGTGAAGTGTTGTGCGAGAAGCTCTTCATTGTAATGCACCACGTTAATATTATGGTTTAAGTCGGGCCGAGTTTTGTTTTATTGTAACCTGGTATTCAGAATTCAGTGTTTTTTATTTAATTTTTTTCAAGTGGTAGTCATTTGTGCTGCTTCTCTTTTGCCACAAAGTGAAAAGAAGGGGCAGAAGAAAGGTTTCAAAAGCTCCACTGTTGTCTGCTGAAGAGGCAGAGCCAGGAAGTGAGTCTTCTGGATTTTCTGCCGAATAAATGAATCCATGTTTATGCTTCTAAACATGATCATTTTGCATGTTATTGTTTTGTTATAGAAAGTCCTACTTTTTTATCTCGTAGTATCAAGGCGTACCCGGAGGAAGAGAAATGTCCCTACCATCGTGGAATCCGAAGAATTAAACTCCAAAACTGTCCGCCGGGTTGCGGGTAAGACAAGAAAAAGTACGGTTGGGTATCGCTTCGCTCTGTGATTCTGCTTCATTGCATATTATTTGATCAAGAAAATAAAAATAACTTCCCTAACAAATCACTGGTCCTTAGACATTTTTAATCTAATTTTGAACCAGTTCTCGATATCCAACTCCATTCATATGATAGTTTAACAGCAGTTTTATGTAGAAGACTAAAGCATTAAACCTTTTTTGCTTTTGTTTTCACCAGCAAAGCGACCTTACAGAAGACGGAAAGATGCCAAACTCTCTGCTGAAGGAGAAGGAAAAAACACAGGTGTTTCTGCTGGTAAGAGAGTTCATACCTGACACGGTAGAGCAGCTGCAGCTGATCCTGGGCAAATCATTGATTTAGAAAAGGAACAAAAGGCGGAATGTGTTTGAATTAAGCCGTCTTGTTACCGCTTGGTTAGCTCAGTTTCACCAGTGTGTTAATTGATAATGTAGAGTATAGTTAAAGTACTTCTGCGCGGCTGCCTGCAGTTCAGTAAACCTGGTGCTTGGATTTAGCCCGGTGGATTATGAGGAACTATCATTTCATTGTCTACAGATGTTAGACTTTTCCCCATGTCACTCATCGACACAAAGAAGACGCATTACAGAACAAAGCGTCTGATGATCAGCAGCAGTTCCAGTCAAACCTGTTTCACCTATCGGCAATTAAGTGGCAGCAGTCAAGACGTGCTGATGTGCATTATCTCAAGCAAGATAAGCGATTGAAAGCAGATATAGATGTTTCTTAAAAACGGGGGAAATATATGTTTTTATGCCTCGGAAACAGTATGATTCTGGCTCATCCGTACGTCCCTTCCTCGTGAACGCGATATCTCGAGGAAACGAGACCAACCATTTGGACTCAAAAGATTAGATTTTATGTGGTCAAAGGTCAAGGTCGCTGTGACCTCACTAAACACATGGCACCTGCCACACACATGGCCATAACTCAAGAATGCATGCACTGATTATAATAATAAATATAAAGATAAATAAAAACTTTAAAGCTCATTTTTACAGCCTAACCCAAGTTCACTGTTGTTTTCCCCTCATAGGGAAGAAGCGCCCTGGCAGAAAGATGGTCCGTGTTCCAATAGAAATACCTCCTGAGCTCCTGAAGAAGCCCAAAGAGAAGATGGAGTACCACTGCTCTGTGTGTGGCAAAGAATTCCCTCACGCGTACAAACTAGAGCGGCACGAGCTGATCCACACAGGAGAGAAACCTTACTGCTGCTCCATCTGCGGTCGGGGTTTCAACCAGAAGGGAAACCTCAAAACACACTACAAAGTCCACTTAGGTGAGAGCTGTCACGTACAACTGAATCATTCCTCATCATTTACAATCATCTCCTATAATATTTGAACTTCTTTTGTTGTCTATGTATACATGCAAATATTTGAAGAAAAAAAAAAATCTTTTTTTTTAAAGTAATCCTTACCAAAGATACCAAAACAGTTATCTTGAGTTTGGCATTTTGTATAAAAGACTGGTATTGTTTTGTATGTAGTGCCTTGATTGATAAAACAAAAACATCACTATGGCTGCACCATAGACATTGATGATTCGTCAGTCGAGGCTCTAAGTAAAACCTCATGTTGTCGGTCGAATGATTGGCCTTTCTCTTATTGCATCATTGTACACAGAGCAATGCTGGAAAACCAGTCTACAAAGTTTTTTAAACCTTGTCCTGTTCTCCAAATGAACTAACTGTAATGGTGACATAAAAGGAATTTCAGTACAGTAATATATACTTGGCTCGACGTAAACCAGAAGTGAAGTAAAACTGAATTCCCTAAACGATGCAAAGATCTTTGTACTTGAAGAGTAAAACATGATTTTGTCTCTGTGAAGGTCGTAAGGGCGCCGTGGATTTTGACGAAGAGGTGCACCCCATAGCGTCCGAACTCTCCGAATACTTGAAGTCTCTGCCGGGGGAGTCCAGGATCAGATCATCCCTGCGTTGCCTGGAATGTGGAACAGAGTGTGAGAGTCATTCCGCTTTACAGGCACATCACGTTACTACGCACACGGAGACAGCTGGTGAATCGGACGCGGCCGACCACGGCGCATCACAGCTTCTCTTTTGCCGCCGCTGTGGCATTCAGTTCAATGAAAAAGAAAAGCTGGAGGAACATATGAAAACCCACATCAAGGCGAAGCCCTACTCGTGTCCCGACTGCGGCAAGAAGTTCATCAATGAAAGCTACATACAAATTCACCAGCGCATCCACACCGGGGAGAAACCGTTCCTCTGCTCCCAGTGCGGCAGAGGTTTCCACACGGCTTCCTCTCTCAAGCTGCATGAGATGCAGCACTCCGGGGAGAGGCCGTTTGCGTGTTCCATCTGCGGGAAGACGTTTCGCATTAACTCGTACCTAACGGCACATTACCAGACCCACATTAAAGACAGACCTTTCATTTGTAGCGTCTGCGGGAAAGGCTACTCCAGAGCTGAGGAACTGAAGGTGCACCACAGGCTGCACACCGGAGAGAGACCCTACGAGTGTGGCGAGTGCGGGAAGAGCTTCATTTACCGCCAGGGTCTGCGGCAGCATCAACGCACACATGCTGGAAAACGCATCGGCCCGACCAGACAGCTCGGGAGACCCAAACAACTGGCCAGGCTGGACATCTAACAGCTGGTCTATTGATGAATCTCTAGTTGTTAGCTGTGTTTGAAGATATTACAGTAAATTGCGCTTCTTTCCTGTTCTTCTTTCTTCCATTCCTCCCACCTATACAGCAGAGAGATGATTACTGTGTCTGAAAATATGCGCTACACAGTCAGTGTGGGTTGCCAAGAATAATTTGGAAGTCTACTGTGTTGTTTTTCTTGTATCATGTTTTGTACCCATGCTTTTATGTTTTCTCTAGTAGCCCATCTGTACAATTTGAGTGCCTTTGTATCCTGCATGCCAAATACTAATACTTAATGTTTAAAAAAAAGTATGCACAATATCCTTGTTATTTTAAAATCCATGTCGATGGAATACAGCAATTTTCAGAAACCTGTCTGGGTTATTTTCTACGTTGGGAATAACGTGTCGTTGCATAATGTAATTTGTAGTGAGACAGATTCTCTCCAATCTGCTCAGTGACCCTCGTTTGACATCGTAGCACAACACACTGCACAAAACCTCCTCCAAGCATTTAGGGACGCTTGACTTGAACCACTCCTGCAGCATTAAATCTACTTCCTCGTTGTCGATCTGAATTAAGAGTATATTTCAAACTAATTCTCACATTTCTTACCCAAAATACGGCTGAATACTGTGTTTCCATTTTTCACTTAAGCAGTGAGCCTTCAGAAAATATTTACCCCCTTTTGGATTTTTAAAAATAGTATTTATCTCTTATTACAATATTTAACCATAGCAGATGCAATTAGCTGTTTTAAAATATACTACGATGTCAAAGTGAAAACAATCTTTACAACCTTATATAAATTAAGTAATGATAATAATAACTGTAGAAGGATTGACCTCCAACACATGTGCAATGTTCACTCATCTTTTCTTCTTGACTATCCAGCTGTTTGATCCTCCAGATAAAGTGGTGAACTCCACCTTGGTCTACACCTTGAATACTCGCATGTGATCTCCAGTCTACTTATTAAGTGATTCTAAAAACTGTTTGACCGTACTGTTGCTAATTTAGCATTTGCTGGTTGTTTTTTTTTTTTTGTCAATTGGTTATTTTCTTCTTTTTTTTTTTTTCTGTTGATCAATGTAAAATATGCATTAACACTGATTTTTGATTCAGTGTTGTAAAACAAAATCATATTTAGAGTCCAGAGTAGTCATATTTTGTTTAAAGTGTGTTTGGTACATACTGCTTGCATAGATATAGTATAGATATAGTGTACAAGTGGATGTATGCAGCTGTTTGGTGCAGTTTGAGAGGCTTCTGTTGACTTTTTGATCATTGATTGTTGATTGATTGACTGATTGATTGATTAATCACTTGAGTCCACTATAACTGGCAGAGATCCAAGATGACTATGCCTGCTGTTCACTGAAGGAGGAAACAGTCGCCTTTCTTCAAGCCTGCAGGGGTGAGTATGAAAAAGATTTTGTTTCACTTCAATGTCAAAAGGTTGTTTTGTAAAACTGGCTAAGTTGGTGAAATACTAACACATACAATCACACCTTGGCTGTGGTGATATTACACCATCTGTGGTTGTCAAACCTACCTGTGCAGCCTGAACAGAGATGAAGGGATAGATGAGTTTGTGGTTTTAAAGCTGGTTAAATGTTTGTAATACTGAATCATTGCAGCCAACATAACCTTTTTAAGAGATTCACTACAGCTAATGCCCAAAAAAAGGTTGGTAAACATTTAGTTTGCAGAAAATTTTAGATAATAATTAAATTATTTCATTATTACTCCATTCCAGCTCAGCACCAGTTCAGTATTATCAACAAATAAATTATGTATTTTTATAGAAGAAATTACCCAGCAATATATACAGAAATTAAAATGAGTGAAACGACTTTAACAGCTGCAACATTAAAGTAAACACAATAATGCATCAATAATTATAATCCAATACGTTATTATGAAATGTGCCATACTGCATAATGTGTACGTTTACTTTTGGTACTTTTAAGTATATTTTGATGCTAATACTTTCGTACTTTTACTGGAGTAAAGTCTGAATACAGGACTTGTACATGTAACAGTATTTCCACAGTGTTGCTTATCAAGTATGTATGTAGTATCAAAAGTAAAAGTACTCATTGTGCTCGTCAGTGCTTTACTATTATATATCAATCAATATTACTGCTGCATTAATTACTTAAATTATGGTCTCTAGATATTTATCTGACAACAATAAAGTCATATTAGAGCATTACTACAGTGTGAATTAATTAAGTATTTAGTTGCTCTAAAGAAAAGTATAGCTGTATAGAAAATATATATATAGCTGTTAATCCTTGTGGAATAAAAATTAAAAACGAAGTTGAATGTTTTTAGGGATATTAGCCAGAGCAGTCATTATGGGGCTCTACATCTGACAGCTTAGATTACTTACTTCTGTCCTCTTATCTGGCAACCCTCAACCTAGCTAGCCTCAATCCGTCTTTACTAGCGTCTCATGCTAACAGTTGTTGTAGTGTTACTGCGTGTACAAATACATTAAATACGATTTGGACCACGCACAGCGGTGAACCTGGGACTCGGGGTTGCGGGTTAAAGCTAACGTGGTGATATGAAGCCACCATGAATGAGGTGAGTGCTAAAAATGTGCCCGACACGGCCGCGTTAGTGCTACATGCTAGTTAGCCGTTAGCCTGCTGTCCAACAACAGTGTGAGCTGTTAACTTCTCGTGTTTACTGCCGTGATGCACGAGCTGGAAGTATTCAGGTGCTTTAATTAAGTAAAAGTACTAATACCACAATGTGAAAATCATTGAAGCAGGAAGTATTCAGATATTTATGATTAAAAAGTAGCAATACTACAGTGTAGAAATACTCTGTTGCACGTTTTATAATGTTTACAATTAAGTGTCGCGATGTTTACCAAACCTACTCAGTTTGGTGGGATTAAATGATCTGCATGCTCTTTTTGTAAATATTAATTTAACATCATCTCTGTAAGTTGTATATTAGCTGAAGCAGTAATACAACTCCACAAGCTTTAAACACATTACTTCATTAATAATTATTTGACTTGGAAATTAATGAGTCGTTTGTTTATACAGGAAAGAGGCCGCAGCATCACCTTGGAAAACAAGAAAGTCATGCTGCGGAGAACCACAGCCAGGTGAGAGGAATAACATCCCGTAGATGTTAATGTTTTCCAGACATCTGCGTCATTATACATTATATTCAACCTGTGGGAGCAAAACACAAATGCGTCTCACTGGAGGGCCACCAGGTTTACGGTGATCCAGCAGAGCGCGCATTAATTGCAGTGCGCCGCTTCGGGTCGTGACGGTAAGTGATACCAAGACCTGCTAGATTAAAAGTGACAAGACTAAACCGACATCCTCGGATTCACTCGTTGCTGTGAGAAAGTGGCTGAATTGGGTCGAAGTTACTGTAAATACTGTCAGTAGGTCTTTTGTACCTCGGGTTTAAATGTGATTCACGTTGTGTATCAAGTGCATAATCAATATAAACTACTAATGTTTTGAGGCAGATTTATTTTTGAAAAGATGTTGTCATCTTTATGTCATCTCTATATCTATAATATGAGTAATACAGTAATGTCCTTTTTAATCATTCTGTGAAAGAAAAAAAAGCATGAAAACGGTTTGATTTTGTGCCACAACAGTAAAATAAAAAATCTATAATTAGACACGTGGTGATAATTAAAAACGCTGTCATAATCGCAGGATCAGGAGCGCTTTCACGAGAGCTGTGCAGCTGAGCAGGCCTCCTGGCCTGCTGGGACATCCTCTGAGCTCAGGCTCCCCACACCCCTCCCACACAACACCACGTCAAAGAAGATGCACCTGCACGAGACGGGTCCACAGGTAAATGAGCATGAAGAACACAGACCAGGATCACAGAACAGCACCGACGGGTGAGTTTGAGCTGACGTGATATATCTTCTTTTTTTTGTAAACACGTACAACTCTGACACATTTATAATCATGACCTTGGACTCTCATGTTGTTCAAATTCTACCACTCTTGAGTTATTGGCATGACGTAGAATATGCTGTTTAAGTTTTAAACAGAAATCTTTTATTTAGACAGAAAAGGAACTAAACATGACGGCATCGTTTGTGACATCTTGAAACATTTAAGCAAAAGAAGCTACAGTACTGTATATACACAGCAACATGATAGTAAAGAGAGGAAAATATGGAATAAACTCAATGTACATGATTTTATTTCAATGCAGATCCCGTTTGTATTGTATTTTTATTAAAAAAAAATTATAAGAAAATGGTCAGTAAAACACAAACTCCCTGTTTAAAGCTGCACTAATCAGTATTTTTACATTAACAGTGAATAGATGTGATGAACCTACAGATAATTATCACCTGACTGCAGTTCTTCTGAGCTCTCCAGACCTTTTTTTTAGTATCTTTCAGCTTGTTATCGCTAGTATAGCTAAATCTGCCGCAGTGCAATGAGTGCACTCTACCTGGAATAAATAAACATAAAAAGTTTGGCGGGCAAGAGCATATTGACTAAAGGGCCAGAATGTTTCAGCCCGACCATAAACACGACTCCAAACGAACGCTAACGTTGCTCCCTTGTTTCTGCCCCTGAGCTTCTAAATATTCCTTACAAAATGTCTTTACACGTGCACTACCTTATGTTTTCTTTTCTCTTTTTAGAAGAAACTTTAAGACAGCCAGAACCTGAACACAGCAGCTGCCATGAACAGCCTCAGGAAAAGGCGTCCGAGGGGCCTCGCAGACTCAGGAAGAACTACGACTGTCCGACCTGCGGGAGAGTTTTCTCTCTCAACACCGCTCTGCGACGACACCTTGTGATCCACTCAGGGAAAAGACCTTTCAAGTGCTTCATATGTGGAAGAGGATTCACGCAGAGCGGAAACCTCAAAACACACATGAAAGTCCACAAAGGTCAGAGGCAACAAGAAGCTCCTTTGTCTTTGTTTGTGGAAAGTTCTGTTTTTCCTGTGAAATCTTCTGCTCACTGAGGCAAATTAACTGATTGCTGTGATTCCAATCATGAATTGATTTCGCAGTGAAATATCAGTCTTGTATATGTTGGCGTGACCGTGCCTCAACAATGCAGAACTGTCTGAAAAATAAATGACTTTAAATGTCTCTGTTTTTTCTCACAGGAGAGTTACCAAACTGGACATTAGTTCAAGAGAAGAGTCGGCCTAAAGAATCTCCTGCAACAGTTCACGTGTGTGAAAAGTGTGGCATGGACTTCCCTCAGAAGCAACAGCTGGAGGAACACCGCCAGAGTCACAAAAACCCTTACGAGTGTCCCGGCTGTAGCAAGACATTCAAAAACGAATATTATTTTAAAATACATAAGCGCGTTCACTCAGGGGAATCGCCTTTCCTCTGTTCAGAGTGCGGAAAGAGTTGTGTCACTGCAGATTCGCTGAAAAAGCACGAGTTGACACACACTGGAGAAAAGAACTTCCACTGTGACCAGTGCGGGAGGGCATTTTCACAATCCTCCCACCTCAACGTGCACCTTAAGACTCACAGCGGCGAGCGGCCTCACCTCTGCTCAATCTGCGGTAAAAGCTACTCCAAAGCGTGTGATCTCAAAGTTCACCTGCGAGTTCACACCGGGGAGAAACCGTATACCTGTGAGAAATGCGGCAAGTGCTTCTATTACTCCCAAGGGTATCGAGCGCATCTGAAGATTCACGACAAGAAGCCAAAACCTCCCAAAAAAACGTTGGGGAGACCAAAGCAACAGCTGTTAGTGGTAAATAATCAATAATGGCACCTGGGAATTCTCAACAGTCTGAGAGGATATAATCCGGGAAAGTAAATATATTACTTTTTGCCCAAATATTACTATCTGAAAAATCTTTGAAGGGCCTGAAGTTATTGTTCTAGCAATATGATAGCAGTCACATGTAGTATGGTGTACAGCCGGCTCAAATTATTTTATTCTGTCAGGCCCATCTTCGGATGGATGAGAAATATCATATTTTATCCTGAGGCATCCCCTGGTCTTCAACGTGTCTGGAAAACCTTCAGCAGGATGCATATAGAATCATCAAAAAAATTGAAAAGTTTGGAACTTCTCTGCTGGTTTTACTGTTTTTGACCCAAACTGTATGTTTAAGTTTATCTTCTCCCCACCAAAGGATTGGCTTTTACTCCAACCAGAACAGAATATGTGCCCATACACAATACTACTACTACTACTACTACTACTAAATAATAATAATAATAATAATCTATAAACATACACTTTATACTCTTTTCTTGCATTAGGTAGTGGTGCAAGAAGTACTGAGATGACTAAATTACAAGTAGAAATAAAATGGTCTGGAAATTATCCATGACAAGTAAAAGTTCTGAATTAAAAATGTTATTTAAGTAAAAGTACGAAAGTATTATCTTAATGTACTTAAAGTGTCAAAGGTAAAAGTACTCATAATGCTCTTTTCAAAGTGTTGCATTATTATAGAATATTATATTTATCACTTATGAATACATGCAAGAGCATTTTGATGTTGCAGTTCATCAAAGCGGAGACGTTTTATACTGCTGGGTAGATTATTAGAATAGTTCTGTGTCATGTTTCTTTTTTTATTTAAAAAGTTACTATACGTGTCAAATAAATGTATTGCAGTAAAAACAAGTACAATAATTCCCTGTATTGGAGTAGAAGTATAAAGTAGCATAGCATTTATACTAAATACTCAAATAAATTACAAGTTTGGCATTAGGCACAATATAGCTGATGTGCATATTATACACGTTATTCCCATCTATATTTTAAGAATGAGTGATTGCTGAGTAGGCCTTTGCATTATTTTATGTGATATGTAAGCTACTTGTGTTTGCGAAAAGGCTGTAGAAAACGAGACTATTAAATAAGCAAGGCAAGGTTATTTACATATTGCACATTTCAGACACAACAGCTATTCAAAGTGCTTTTACATCAGCATAAACATACAAAATAAGACAATCCACAAGAGAAAATAAATAATGAAAAAGAAAGCGTAGAAATAAGGTAGATTTGAAGGATTTAAGAGATGCATAAGTATAAGAATGTAACATTATTTAAACAAACTCGTGGAAAAAGTTCTATTCGTGGGGCTTTTATTGTGGTTTCAAACGCCAACCGGAAGTTCCGACACTGCTGTGACGCTAAGTGGCTAGCGAGAAATATTATCAGATCCAAACGCTTATTAAACTTAACTTATTGGCTAGGTCGAGTTCATTTGACATGTTGGTTGAACATTTTGAGCATAAAACTGAGCGAGAAGTAGAAATATTGCCAAGTAATTTCAATAAACTTCTGCCGAGCGACTAACGTTACTTTTTACCTGCGGGAAACATCAAGGTTGGTCGAGACGTTGTTGTCAGTTAACGGTTTTTCAACGTTAGCTAGCTTAGATAGCGGCTGTGACACGAGCGGGGCGATGTTTACACCGGGTTTAACGTGTTATTTCATGATGGTGATAAGTGAATCTGTCGGGGCTATATTGTTTTTGATTAACGGCTGTAGCTTAAGCGGGGGTCGAAACGTTAGCTAATGGCTAATCTCGTAAATACTCGTGAGCAACTGTGGTTGACAATGACATGAAACCTGTTAGCATTCAAGTGGTGATGATTAAAAAAGCTGTCATAATCACAGGATCAGGAGCACTTTAGAGGGAGCTGTGCGGCAGAGCAGCCCTGCTGGCCTGCTGGGACCTCCTCTGTATCGCCATCCTCTGAGCTCAGGCTCCCAGCACCACCCATCCTCTGAGCTCAGGCTCCCAGCACCACCCATCCTCTGAGCTCAGGATCCCCACACCACCCCTCCTCAGAGCTCAGGCTCCCAGCACCACCCATCCTCCCCACACCACCCATCCTCTGAGCTCAGGCTCCCCCATCCTCTGAGCTCAGGATCCCCACACCACCCATCCTCTGAGCTCAGGCTCCCCGCACCACCCATCCTCTGAGCTCAGGATCCCCACACTACCCATCCTCTGAGCTCAGGCTCCCCACACCACCCATCCTCTGAGCTCAGGATCCCCATACCACCCCTCCTCAGAGCTCAGGCTCCCCACACCCCTCCCCACACAACACTACGTCAAAAGAAGATGCACCTGCGCGAGACGGGTCACCATGAAGAACACAGACCAGGATGACAGGACAGCACCTACAGGTGAGTTCGACTGTATGTTGTATTTATTTTGTGAACATGTACACCTCTTCCACATTTATAATCAAGACTTTGGTCTTTCATGGTTGTTAAAATTCCAAAAAGAAAGGCCAAGTCATTGTTTTACAAGACACAAGTCTGAAGTCTGAAGTCCCAAGTCCTGAACTTTGAGTCCTAAAGAAGTCATAATGTGCTCTTCGCCAAATGTAATGCCATTTCCGACCCGCACGTTTTGCTTGCTGCAGTTACTTCTTTTTTTTTTTTGTTGACCATCACGTAGTTTTTGTACGTGAATAAAATTAGCATTGGTATAACTTTTTCCAACTGGCGCTCAGTGAGGTAAGGTTAGTTCTTAAAGTTTTTTCCTGCAACGTGATTGGATGCTTTCTGAAATAAAGTGTTGACTTGCTGTGAATGAATAGTGTTAACATCAGTTGATTCTACTATTGGAGCGCCTTAGAAAATGTTCCTCAGAAAAGGCCATTATATGTGCACTACCTTGTGTTTTTTTTCCCCCTCTTTTTAGAAGAAATGTTAAGACAGCCAGAACCTGAACACAGCAGCTGCCATGAACAGCCTCAGGAAAAGACGTCCGAGGGGCCTCGCAGACTCAGGAAGAACTACGACTGTCCGACCTGCGGGAGAGTTTTCTCTCTCAACACCGCTCTGCGACGACACCTTGTGATCCACTCAGGGAAAAGACCTTTCAAGTGCTTCATATGTGGAAGAGGATTCACGCAGAGCGGAAACCTCAAAACACACATGAAAGTCCACAAAGGTCAGAGGCAACAAGAAGCTCCTTTGTCTTTGTTTGTGGAAAGTTCTGGTCATGTGTTTTTTTTTTTGTGAAGTCTTCTCAACTGGTCATATTACTACGACGGCGTATAAGGGCCATTGTAGGAAAAAATTATAATTTACGGAGGGGGGTAGTATTAGCATAAAAAACTCAGAATTAAAATGATTAAAAACTAAAAAGTCATACATATACAGGGAAAAAAAAGTGTTCTTTTCTTCTTCTTATGTTGGCCAAAAAGTGGCACAGCTAAATTATTTTATGTGCCTTTTGAGAGATATAAATGTTAAAAAGGGATAACTGTTGACACAATTTCTTCAAAATATACTTTTTTACCGTTTTACTCCTTTCTCAGTTTCTCAACTGTCTGCCAGTGGTGCTTTAATAAAAGTAAAACAATTGTGCAGATTGGCTTTTCCCACTCAAGCAAATTCACTGATTGCTGTGATTCCATTAATATGAATTGATTTCACAGTGAAATATCAATATCTCATAAATGCTGTTGTGACCTTAGCAATGCAGAACTAAATGACTTTAAATGTCTCTGTTTTTTCTCACAGGAGAGTTACCAAACTGGACATTAGTTCAAGAGAAGAGTCGGCCTAAAGAATCTCCTGCAACAGTTCACGTGTGTGAAAAGTGTGGCATGGACTTCCCTCAGAAGCAACAGCTGGAGGAACACCGCCAGAGTCACAAAAACCCTTACGAGTGTCCCGGCTGTAGCAAGACATTCAAAAACGAATATTATTTTAAAATACATAAGCGCGTTCACTCAGGAGGAGATTCTCCTTTCCTCTGTTCAGAGTGTGGAAAGAGTTTTCTCACAGCAGCTTCGCTGAAACAACACGAGTTGACACACACTGGAGAAAAGAACTTCCACTGTGACCAGTGCGGGAGGGCATTTTCAAAATCCTACAACCTCAACATGCACCTCCAGACTCACACCGGCGAGCGGCCTCACCTCTGCTCAATCTGCGGTAAGAGCTACTCCAAAGCATCTGTTCTGAAGGTTCACCTGCGAGTTCACACCGGGGAGAAACCGTATACCTGTGAGAAATGCGGCAAGTGCTTCTATTACTCTCAAGGGTATCGAAAGCATCTAATGATTCACGACAAGAAGCCAAAACCTCCCAAAAAACCGTTGGGGAGACCAAAGCAACAGCTGTTAGTGGTAAATAATCAATAATGTCACCTGGGAATTCTCAACAGTCTGAGAGGATATAAACCGGGAAAGCAAATATGTTGCAGTTAGCCCACCTTTTACTGTCTGAAGTTAAATATCCTTTAGCCAGAGGCATCTAGGATCATCAAAAAATAAAAAGTTTGGAACTTTCCTGCTTGTTTTACTATTTTTGACCCAAAGGTTATGTCAGTTTACCTTTTCCCCGACAAAGGATTGGCTTTTACTCCAACCACAACGGAATATGTTAACATGCACAATGATAATTATAATATAGAAACACACTCTTTTTACCATTTTCTTACTGTTAAGCATTCGGCTGTGGTGCATGAAGTACTCAGATCCTTTACTTAAGTAATAGTAGAATTTAAAATGTCACTTAAGTGAAATTGAAAAAAAATTAAATAAAAATTAAAAAAGTGAATGTACTTAAAGTATCAAAAGGAGAATATTATGTTTTTATTTTTATCACTAACTAATACATGTAGGAGCATTTTAATGTTGCAGTTTGTGGAGCCACTTTTAGATACTTTATTTTACTGGGTAGATTAGTAGTATAGTACTGCATTATTTCATATAAGCATATCATGTTTCTTTTATTTTAAAAGTAACTATACATGTCAAATACATTTTGTAATGTAAAAAGTACAATATTTCCCTCTGAAATATAGTGGAGTAGAAGTATGAAGTAGCATAAAATGTCAATACTTAAGTAAAGTACAAGTATTTAAAATTATTCTATTCTAATTATAATACTTATTGTGTAAATGCTTAGTTAGTTACAATACACTTTGCTGATACTTTTACTTATGTTAGTGTTCACTTGTGTGCGTTTGTAGAAGCTGCATCAACCTATTTTATCCACTTAGGGGCAGAAGACAAACAAACTGTAAACACAACTTTGACATTTTCACTTAATTAATTTCCTGTAAATACAGAATAAGGAAATGGACGTTAATTGAGATTTTCTTTATCCTTTTGATTTACTTACCAGATTTAATCAATCCGATTGTAATAGATGTTTAAAATGTATTTATTAATGTATTATAATTAACACCATAAAAGTCTGTAAGAAACTAAATTGAAAGAAGTTATATTAGTGGGGCTTTTATTTTGGTTTTGAAAAGTCTACCGGAAGTTCCGACACTACTGGAAGTGGCTTGCAGCTAAAGCTAGAAAGGTTATCATCAGATCCAAACGCTTATTTAACTTAACTCATGAGTTAGGTGCCATTAATTTGACACACTGTCAGGACATATTGAGCATGAAAATGAGAGAGAAGTAGAAATATAGCCAAGTCGTTTGCATAAACTTCCTTCCAACGACTACTTTTTACCTGAGGGAAAAATCAATGCTGAGGTTGGTCAAAACGTCTATTGTCTGTTGTTAAACGTTAGCTAGCTGAGATAGCGAGTGTTACACAAGCGGAGGTGATGTGTGCAGCAGGTTTCACGTATCATTTGCACGTTGGACATGATGGTGAATCTGTCGGAACTGTTATTTGTTGTTGTTGGTTAGCGGCTATAGCTTAAGGGGAGGCAACCGTTAGCTAATTGCTAATATCAGCAATGCTAGTGAACGCCATGTCAGTGGCTAGCTGGCTAATAACAGTTTCCTCAAAGGCAGAGGTGGTCGTTGACCAAGGCGCTGGTCACCGCCGCTGAGACATCTCCTTCAGAGGTTAAATACTGCTGTCTGTGTTGCAGGGGGGCTCCTGGTGTAATGGCTGTAATTATGACACAATAACAGGTCTGTCAATTAGGTTGCTGCTTTACTGAAATTGCAATTAATGTGAGATTTAAAGTGTGTCCAATCAAGCTAGCTACTGAGCTAACTGGGCTATTCAGCGCTTGCCCTGACAGTCACCTTAAAGCACTGTCAATTATTGTGATAGTGTACACTATAACAGTTCCACTACTAATAATGTTGCACCTGAATAGTTTATTCGTTGTACAACACATTTTAGAGGTAGACTGTCCATCGGGCCGAGCCATGTTCAAACCCCTATCACAATAAAGCATCCGCCCTGCTGAAGTGTCCTTGAGTAGGATGGTGGATGTCTTCCAGGGTGGAGGCACTGTGGTAGAGCAAGTGACGAGGGAACCCCCCCAAAGAGATCTGGTGATGGAGGCTGAACATCTAGAGCTAGAATAGAATAAAAACGACAGTCACTGAATGATTCCTTGCAAATTGTGTTCATAACTGAGTGCAACACTGAGATGAAGCCCAGGGTTGAAATGTGTAATAATCAAATATTGTGTGAATTGCAAAGAAACAATTCCCCAGTCACAACCACCAGCATGTCACAAAAGTTTGAAATAATTCTTTAAACCTAATAACAAGAACCCTGACGATATCTAGGATATGTTAACGAATAAAGGAAATTGTATCTTTTTTTATCCGTCAAGGCAGGTTTGGCTTTTGCTTGTAGCATTTGAAAGATTGTTTCTTATTATGGTTCTTATTATGTACAGTACAACAGCCTATAGGTAGTAGGATTATTATTGACTGTAGCCTAATCTTTATCTGCAACGTTGCAGACTGCCAGGTTTACACAATAAATCAACTAGAAAAAATAGGAAAAGCTAGGCAGCGTTCAAATGATAATAAAATTTGAATGCCAATGGTATGAATAAAGCTTCAAACTATTATTTACAGCCCTATAAAAGTGTGCTTCACACTAAAAATATCTTAAATATGCTGTTCATTTTGTCCCTGGTAGAAAAAAAATAATGTTTGTGAATCATTCCCAAATTTGAGTAATGAAAGAAGTTCCAGCTATGTTTAATGTTAATTTATGTTTGTAGTTATTTGCATTTTTGTAATTGGCTTCTCTCAAATTTCCATCCTAAATGTAAAACTTTTAAGACTGAAATGTCCTGGTTTGATTCATTGTCTATGTACAAGCTGGATTGGTGTTTATGAGACCACAACCCGTTTAGCATGAACGTGTTGTATTATGTAACTACAATTGTAGCCTGAGACAGTTGATGAATACGGGCCCAGAACAGTTAAATGGATTTGGTAGTCCCGTCTAATGTACTACTGACACACTTATTATTTCTTATTGTACCTCATAAATACAATACTGCACAACCTCTTTAGATTAATTATCATTATTTCAATCTCATCTAATGTCAGATTAGTATTATAAATAAGTCAGCAACAGCAGTGGTTGCTCAGTTCGGTTGGGTTTTACATATTCAGTCACTTGCTATGAATTGTGATTTGAACGCCTGTTTACTGATCCTTCATTTTTCACGTCTTCAAGGTTGTATATTTGAGAGATGGGCTCTGAAAACCCAGAGGACTTTGGACCAGCTGTGATCGTCGCTGAGGAAGATCAGCAAGAAATTGGAGGCCTGATCAACTCTGACGGAGAAGAAGTGGATTTCTCAGATCTCAGTGAGCAAACGGATCTTAACAAGCAAAGTATACAACGAGCGACAGGAACAATAGACACCTTGTACATTTGAGCGCAATCCAATATGACAGTCGTGTAATAAATACTAACTGGGCGAAACTTAATATTTTTGAGTTGACACTGAGCTTTTGCAGTTTGTGCTGGTGCTCTGTAGTAAATTATATTCACAATATATTAGAAAGACCTTCCAATATAATGCTGTACAGTAAATCACAACAAAGTACAGGCTCAAAAATAGATACAACTGAAGTATTAGTTGGATAACAACAGTTTAAGTAAAGTAATATTTATTTTTATCACATTGCAATACATCACACTTATCATAAACTTCAGACTAAATGTTTTATTGCGGTAAAAGACCTGGCGTACATAGGACTCTACTACACATCTGAACTCCATCCACATCACTGTTCGTTGTCCTCAGAGATGTTTTCAAAATGGTTCTTCAACCCTCTTGTTTTCCTAAATAAAACACTTTCTCATCTTTCTGTGCTCACAGGAGAGAATGCCATCCCTGGCATTGTACCTGCAGAGAATCCCTCCAAGACATTTGATCAAAGCGAGAATGAAAAACCTCCGTCCCTTCACAGCTGCTCAGTGTGTGGCAAAGACTTCCCTTACGCCTCTAAACTTCAGCGACACCTGCGCACTCACTCGGGAGAGAGGCCTTTTCCCTGCTCCATGTGCGAGAAAAGATTTCCAGAAAAGGGGCTGCTCATGATCCATGAACGGGTCCACACTGGGGAAAAGCCATTCCCATGCACTTTCTGTGAGAAAAGATTTGCCAGCCAGGGTGAGCTCAGGCTGCACCGGCGGACGCACACCGGTGAGAGGCCGTATCACTGCTCCATCTGCCTGAAGAGCTTCTCCCGACACTGGCATCTGAAAACTCACTTGGAGGCGATGCACTCCGAGGTTGTCGCAGGCTTCACGAGGAAGAAGTTTCCGTGTTCGGACTGCGATAAGAGCTGTAACTCAGCAGCTGAGCTGAGAGATCATCAGAGGACTCACACCGGAGAGAGGCCTTACCAGTGCTCTTTCTGTGACAAAAGGTTTGCCTTGTCGGGAACACTTGTGAGACACGAGCGTCTCCACACTGGCATTACGCCCTACCACTGCTCCGACTGTGGCAAGACATTTGCACAGCAGTGGACTCTGACGACACACATGCGGACTCACACGGGAGAAAAACCCTACAGCTGCACGCAGTGCGACAAGTCTTTTGTAGCTCCTGGAGAGCTTCGGAGGCACACCAGGATCCACACAGGAGAAAAGCCGTACACCTGCAAGGACTGTGGGAGGCACTTCTCACTGGCAGGGACGCTCAGAAACCACAAAAGATCGTGTACGCAGAACAAGAATGTATCAGCTGCAGGTGACGTCTCGGACCCAGTTCAAGATGCAGTTGGTGAATCTTCCCAGGAAGACCTGGCCAACAACATCAGCTCTGAGGTCGAGAAGATACACAGCAATTACAAAGTAGAATTATTTTTCCTTCTAGTTTGATTACTTCTGTTACCTTTTTATTCTTCTGCATTTATTCAAACAGTTCTTTAAAACCTCCTAACACCATCGTTGCCCACATTTGTTCTTATTAAATTTTTTCTTATAGGTGTCTGACAGTCAGAGTTTGCCCAGTGCAGTCGAGCCGCAGTCCTCAGAGGGTCTAAACTGTGACAAAGCAGCTCAGTGTGAAAATAAGCTGCGAGTACCAGAAGACCGACCGGAGGATGCCGCCTCCAGTCCGCATATGAATGTAATAGTGAAGGAGGAGGAAGAAGAGGAACCTTTGTGTGGTGCGTAAACATGAGATTCCAGATTTCCCTGGATTGCCCAAAAAGGATTTGACATTTTTTAACTTTTAAGGATTGTTTCACTTGTGTTTCACCCTGTAGGAGAAGCTCCTGACCAGATGTCTGGTAGTGAGGATTGCACCATGCAGGAGGAAAGTGAGGAGCAGCATCGGGAAAGCAACACAGAAATTAGGATTACAGTAAAGGAGGAAGAAGAGGAACTTGTGAACAGTAAGGGAATTACATTTACTGGAGTGCAAATGTCACTCAACACAGTGAAGATATTGTTCAGTACTGTTACTGTCTTTACTTCAGTCATTAACTGGGACCTTGTTCAATTGAACAACCGGATTAAAAAAAATTTCCTCACTGATTTCAGCTCGGCCTTCTCTCTATTTACCCCCCCTTTTTTTTGGTACGTCTACACTAATCTTAACATTTCTGTCCACACAAACCCCTGAAAAGGATATTTTTCATCACACATTTAGAGCCAATAAAAGGGTGTCTTCTTAAGACCCTGACTCTTTCTGAGAGGACATGAATAATCTCAATAATCTCAGATGTTGGTTTGCATGCTGCTGGGAGGGAAAGAAAAAGACCAATTTTTTTATTTAATTTTTTTTTTTTTAGATTAAACTAGTGTATACATAGTGTACACAATTTTATTAAAGTAGCAGGCTTCTCATTTTTTAGCCGATGTTTTTTTTTTTTTTTTGCCTGATAAAATGACAGATTTCATTCCCTGTATCTTAATTCTGTGAGTTAAAATGAAATCATTGGCTTTTGTCTGCTTAACGTGCTCTCTAAAAGCTCCTTTTTTATATACTGTTTGTCTCGCAACCAAAGGAAAATTCTTAGAGAAAGAACCGTCACTCTATTATTTTTGATATTTGAAATGATAGAAGTGTCTTTTTTCAGTTCACTCCGACTGACTCTTTGCTGTCTCTGACTGACTGGTTTGAAAATGAGAACCCTGCACTTGTGGTTAGTGTTGATTTTGTGTTTCTTCTTAAGGCTCCTTTATTTTTATATGATTCATAGGTTTTTATTAAATTTACTATGATTAATTAGACAATTACAAACCATTGGATTCCTTTAGGGACTGATTAGTAAACTGTGTAACATTGCATCTACTGTCAAGGACCTTCTGCTGTGTCTATTTCCATTCAGTGGAATTCTCCTCAAGTGAAAAGACCTTTTGACCTTTTCACTTTAGTCTAGTGTCAGGCCTGTGCTTCAAAGTGGACCCTTAACTTGTACCATAGAGATGGCAGTAAAATAAATGTAGGGTTGCAACTAACGATTATTTTCATTGTTGATTAATCTGACAATTATTTTCTAGAATAACCGATAAATCCTTTGGTCTATTATATTCAGAAAGTAGTGAAAAACGTCCATCCCAATTTTTTGAAGTCCAAGGTGATGTCTGAAACCCAAAGGTATTCGCTTTAATATGATATAAAACAGAGAAGAGCAGGAAATCTCCATATTTGAGAAGCTGAAAACATTTTCTGACATGTTTTGTATGAAAAATTACTTTAACGATTAATTGATTATGAAAATAGTTGAAGATTATTTTTCTGCCGATCGACTAATCATTGCAGCTCTATTAAATGAATGTTGCTGCTGTGGACCTTTTTTTTTTTTTTTTATTGTACTTGATAAACATTAACCCACATGAGCTTCACTTCTTGACTGGACTATAATCAGATCATTTGTTTTCATTTAATTTTTATCTCTTTTCAATCTTGTTGTTGGATTCCGCAGTGAGCCGTGTCTTAACGAGGAAGGAGGTTAATATGAGTTGTTCATTTGTCTTCGTTGGTACTAAATGGCGTGTTTCAACTTGCCATTTCTGTTTCCACAGTGTCTGGAGAGGATCCTGAACATGTCTCTGACAGCGATAAAGAAAGTCCTCCCGCCTCACCGGGGCAGGAACAGTGTAACGACAATCTGACGAAGAGCTCGTACTGCTGCGGGCTCTGTGGACGAGACTGTCACAAGATGTCTGCGCTTCAGATTCACATGCGAATTCACTCGGGAGAGAAACCTTACCAATGCACTCTGTGTGGGAAGCAGTTCACCCAGAAAGGTCAACTCAAGGGTCACCAGAAAGTCCACACGGGAGAGAAACCGTTCGCCTGCCCGGACTGCGGGAAGAGCTTCGCCCACTCGGGGGCGATGAACAGACACCGGCTCACACACACAGGAGAGAGGCCTTACCACTGCTCTGTCTGCGACAGGAGCTTCAACCAGTCCGGCCGCTTGAGGGAACACGAGAAAATCCACTTCGGGGAGAAGTTTGACTGTCCCGAGTGTGAAAAAAGTTTTACACGAGCCTCGAGCCTCAAGAACCATTTCAGGCTTCACACGGGAGAGAGGCCGTACGGCTGCGACGTCTGCGGGAGAGGCTTCAGCCGCTCGCAAAGCCTGAGGCTCCACAAACGGAAACATGAGCAGATCCACACTGAGGAGGACTCTGCGTTCAGTGTGAAGAACGATGATTTATCACAGAGTGACGACAACTCTCCAATTAACATGTGTATAGCAGACAAAAATGACTGATAATGTATTTATATAAACCATAGAGATATGTACCAGTAGTAGTATAACGAAACAAGATTTTTAGGCAGTAAAATATAAGCAGAAAGGGGAGAAATGAAGAGACTACCTCTGTGAATAGGCCGTCATTAAAACTTTATGTGGTGGTTCACAAAAAAAGTATTGAAGCTAAAATATTTAACTCCCTGAAATTAATAAACAGACACATATCGTTGTGATGTTCAGCAACTAACAACACAGTTTCAGACAAAATGACCAAACAAATATTTACTACAAACACTTTTGTCTTTCTTGGAAAGTGTTCGATGACAAATTTTAGAGGTCATATTTACTCTCTTTTATCACCCTTACCTATGTTAGTTGCATCAAAATATCGCGCTCACATTTAGAGTATTTATTGTAGTACAAATGACTAATTTAAGGTCCGTGATTTCACATTTTTCCATGCAGTATTTGTCATTCAAACTAATTGTGTATGTGGAAATTGGATTGAAGAGTAATTATGTTTTTGTATCAGACGTTACGATGGCCAGTGAGCAGTCAGTCCGCCAATCAGGTGAAACTGGAATTCATTCTTTGGTTATGAGCTACTGAAATGTCCGAAATATTTTATCCAGTAATGAAGCAATGGGATCATGATGTTCATCAGATTGTTTGCCAAAACCTTTTTGCCTTAGTGGTGATTAATCTTTATCTCTGTTTATGCTATTCAACAACCAAATCATGAATCGGGTTCACCTGGTTTAGACAATTCTTAAAGGCCAAGTAACTATTGTGAATAAAGGAGTTATCCTATAAGGCTGTGATACAAAAGGCAATCGTTTGAAACCATGTCGATGGTCAATTTTGCCCAATGCTGCCTCTGTCTAATTGTATGGGACATGTTATACTGAAGAATAAAAGTAAAAGTACTTAAGACGGTTTTGCTTGCGGATTTCTGACTGCAGGAGTTAATGTACAAGAGGTACAAATACAGCTACAAAAAGTCCTGAATATTTAGGATATACAATATATACAGTATATTATTTATTTTATTCTATTAAAAGGATTACTGGAAAGATATGATGAGCCACACAGTATATTGTAAGTAGGTTTCTAACTAAAGTAATACATGGAAAATTATTATATTATTGTTTCAACCAATCCTAGCTGAGAGTTTCCTGGTCATGCATGACAAATATTTTTGGTACAAGCTAGTTTTTTTCTGCTCAGGATCAGGCAGTTTCTCCCAGAGAAGAACTCATCTGTAAAATGAATAACTCGTCCTGGGTTTGCATGGAACTGCACATTTTTGACCCCCGACTGTATGATTGCCCAAACCTGCTCGAACACGTGTGGAGAATGAGAACCAAAACATGTTGTCGGCACAGGTACAAGGTAGAGGTTATTTTTTTGCCAAAAGACATAGAACAATGTTGGAGAAGCACATTTCAAAGAACCTTTTAATTTAATTAATAACGTATGGGTACAGCAAAACTAGTCTATATGTGTAGGCCACATAACAGGGTACATAAATCATCATGTGCCAGGAATATGTAGTTTATTTTTGCGAGGCTATTTAAGACACTTTAAACCAATATCTTAGCAATATCAATTTAATTTCCATTTTTGGTAAAAACAATTACGGAGCTGGGGAGTGGGGTTATATTCCTAAAAAAAAATTATATTTAATTTAATTTAGATTAAAGTTGTACATTTACACAAAAAAGATTTTTTTTTAATGATATTCTCTGAAAATAGAGTAAATTAGTAATAGTAATAGTAATTAGTAATAGTATTAGTAATTAGAGTAAATTAACGAGAAAAAAACTTCAGAATTTCTGAGCTGATTATGTATTCTTCTAACCAGAAATAGATCATTATTACCATTTAAAGCACTATTACAAGTAGTAAACGCACCCTATTATGATGCAGAACAATATTGTGAAATATTACACCTCTGTTCTTGACACATAGATAAACTCATATTGAACTGTTCATCTACAGGTTTTACAAAGCCCAAGCTGCTCCTGAAGGCAGCACAGTGGAAAGGAGGAAAAAAAAGAATACAACATGACCAATCATAAATAAGTCATCTTTAAAAAGCATAACGATGTTGAAATAAGATTATTACACGAGTTACATTTACAGATTGCGAATCCGACATACTAGAAATTGTGGGTTTTTCAAACGGAAGTCGTCGAAATTACGAGGTACAGTGAACGTGCCATGAAGATAAACAGACGCACACATCATGCGCACACTGTGCAGAAGGTTGAGGTTATCAACGTTATGGATTATTTAGCTAACGATACTTTTATTTAAAGGCAAAGCTGCTCTGTATGCTGCATTTATTCCAGTCTGTAAGACTAAAATAACATCTGGGTAAGTGATACTGACGTTAACGTCCCTGTCAGCTCGCGTTAGCTCACGTTAGCTAAAGTTACACTGCTGTTAAAGTTAGCTAACGCAAGTAACCGTTGCAACAATAACGTAACGTAACGTAACATTCGGGCGACTAACGTTCGTTAACGTTTTCTCTGGACTATAATGTCTCGTCTTCCGAAAGTGCATTTACATTTATTTATTTGTTTATTTATTTAAATGTCTCCATGGTGAACTTTGACATTCATACGTTTTCCCTATGCAAAGCTAGCTATAGTTAGCTACAACATTATTGGACCAAATGAGCTACACGTCATATCAGTGTGGGCCTCAATGTTGCGTTATAATAACGCGAGATTTATTTATAATAACGGGGTTTGAGACGTACAGTCAAACCATCTAAATCAGCTGTCGAATCAAAGCAAACCATCATGTTTACTTCACTGGTTCTCATGCTCACTTCTCCCCCCGACTCCAAACTGCAGGAAATGAGATTCGCAATCTAAGTGAACTTTGTTCTGCTGTCTCTCGTGTTCAGTCACTCACTTTGACAAACACACACTCTCAGGATGGTGTCATACAAGCGCCTGAACCCTGAAGATGTTCAGTTTTCCAGTGCAGTTTTATCCGAAGAGCTCCGTCCTGTCCATGAAGAAGTTCCAGTGAGTTGACATGTTTATGTACATTTCTTATTCTGCCTGCAACCTCATGCAGTCACTATTAAAAGTGCAAAGTGTGGGTTTCTGTCATCGCTGCAGAAACTTCATGCTCTTTCTTTGGGATATTTTAGAATCGTTGGGCTCATTATGCATCGTTTGATTGTTTCTTAAGAGCTGAAATTGTGAGGATTTGTTGCTTTTCTTTGACTTGTGTGATGGGGAACAAAATGTCTATCGATTTTTAGGCTGTTGGTTGGATAAAACGCGTTAACCTGGGCTTTTAGGAAGTTGTGAATGGCATGTTTCACTATTTTCTTACAATCTAAAGACCAAACAATTAATCGACAAAGCCCTAGTCTATTTCTGTTATGGTTTAAGAAAGTCCTTTATTTTTTCTTTTGAATAAATCAATTCAGTGGTGATAAAAGTGTTTTGCAGGAATTACCTTTTTTCTTTGAAAATGTTTTAATAAGGTGCCGCTTTATATTGTTTTTGTGTTTTTAGTCTGTAAAAAGAGCAGAATTTCTGCACCTTTTTTAGTCTGTAACACTGTTGCTGCCTGTTTTGGACACTCCTGAAAAATATATTCTAATCACAATGAGGCTTTCCTGGTTAAGTTAAAAAAATAAATAATCTCTCGCTTGATGGTTACCCATACTGGAAAGGATCAGAATTCTTTTTACAGTATAAAGTAATTAATCTGGTTCCTCTTGGTTGCTTTTTAGTGTGTTTCTTAATTGATTTTGTTGTGTTTTAAGGTGCCGGAGCCAGAGGAAGCCGCGTTGCTTCCACGGAGGCCGTCATGCTCCGTCACTACAGGCCTGCTGGTCATCGGCTGCCTGCTGCTGCTCATCTGTGGAGGCTGGTTACTGGGCACCATGTTCTGGCTGCACCGTCCGTCTAACCAGCCGCATAGACCCCCGTCGCCGGCCTCTGCACAAACACCAGACTCTCAAGTAGAAACAGGAGTAAATGACACTGCAGCTGCTTCCCGCCGCGAGGCTTGCGGTTTAATCCCTGAGGCGTGGAGGTTTGACTGCTACCCTGAACGAGCGGCGGTTGTGACCCAAGAGTTGTGCGAGGCAAGGAACTGTTGCTTTATCCCCGCAACCTCTCCCTCCTCCTCTGCCACCCGCCCATCAGGCAGAAATGGCATCCCTTGGTGTTTCTATCCGCAGGATTTTCCTTCCTACTCGCTTGTGTCAATAAACGACACATCGCTGGGACAGAAAGGTACGCTCGTAAGGGAGGTGAAGACCTACTACCCAGCAGATATCCTCACTCTAGAGGTGGAGATACGTCATGAGACAGACACACGGCTACGTGTCCGGGTGAGTGAACGAGGTACTCAAGAACTTTACTCTTCATATCTGTGCGGAAGACCTGAAGCATCATAAGGGATCTAGCATGCGTTTGAGGTTCATGTAATCCTGATTACAAAAAAAAACTATTTTCATCAAAGGTATATGAGAGATGAGCCAGAATATTTAGTAATTTAGGCAGTTTTTTTAATGCTACAATGCTCTGCCAATTAGATCTGGGCCAATCCTTTGATCGCATGTGGGTGTAAAGCTGTTCTGAACTGTGATAGGTCAGTTGATTTAAAAGTTGTATTACACACCGCTGTAAATTCTTTGAACTTAAATGTATTTACAAACTGTATGTTTTTCTCATGTTTCTCAATGTAGTTTACCGACCCGTCTAGTTCACGGTTCGAGGTTCCGATCTCTGTTCCAGCTGCCACCGTGAAGGCAGAAAGTCCAGAATATATCGTTGAGTTTTCAAAGCAGCCATTTGGTCTCATCGTGAAGAGGAGCTCCACCGGAGCAGTGCTGTAAGTCTTGAGTTGAAGAAATCTTTAGGTTGGGTAAAGAAAGGAGTCACAATGGGACATAAATGATATACTAGAAAAACTCTCTTAAAGCACGTTCAGTTGTGAAAACAGCTGGAAAATGATGATGATGATGATAATAATTAACAATATAATGCTGTCTCCTTTCAATGGTTACCCGTTAGTCTGAACACCACAGTGGCTCCTCTCTTCTACGCGGATCAGTTCCTCCAGATATCCACCTCCCTGCAGAGTCAGTTCATTTACGGGCTGGGCGAGCACCGCTCCACCTTCCTGCATGACGTGCACTGGAACACACTCACCATGTGGGCCAGAGATGTGCCTCCGACGGTATGGAAACTCCTGTGTTTGTCAATACTCTGCTTATAGTTAGATTTCAGAATCTCACTAAGATATTAACAGATATTAACATTCAATTAATAATTGTTTTCAACAAAAAAAATAAAACATTATGTATGCATACTTACAGATATCCAGTATTAGAGTAATGTAAAAATATAAATATCAATATAAATAAACAATCCAAATGAACAAACAATATTAAAATGATTTAAAAAAAATAAATAAATAAAAAAATAAAAAATAAAAACTGCCAATACATAAATGGTTATAATAATAATATGTAATAATAACAATTATAAAAAAAAGGGGTTTAAACTGTTAAAAAATCTCTATAGGAGGTACATTACAATAGGCACATTTACAATACCTAAATATTCTCACTTTATAACTGTTGCTTACGTAACCTCTACTACATATTCTATAATTATCTTTCCCAAGAACGTTCAACACATGAGATCAATCCTTGTCCCTAAGATAATTATATAAACGGGCAACAGATACAGTGTGTGTGTGTGTGTGTGTGTCATCGTTTCCAAAGTCAAACCGAGACTTTTCTTTAAACCACAGCCTTGATCTGCTGGAACATTTCCATGTTAATGCTGTCCATTGTCTTGTAAAAGGCACATGTCTACAAAGATCTTCTGCACTTTATAGTATGTCCCTCCGGATGGATGCCAAGAACAAGAAACGTTGCTTTCACAGCTAGTCGGATTGATTTTTAAAATCTTCTGCACTACGAGACAATTTCCTCCCAAAATTCCTTAAGTATTGGACATTTCTATATAAAATGGAAAAACATTTCACTTCCAGTTGGAAAAGCACAGGTGACGGGGAGTCGGCATGCACAATGGACCTTTTTTCACACCAGACATTTTTGACAAGTCATGGCATGAAAGGCGCGGGTGATGGCGGTGCACCGCTCAGGGGAGGCCCGGTGTTGTGCACGCCGGCTACCTGGAACGGCTTTCTGAGACGCTTGATGGAACCGAGCCATCATTAATTCTATATTAAAAATAACATCCTGGACTTTGCTACTTCGGATTGTGGCTTGATTTGAATGTGCAGTTCACCTTTTGTGCCCTCTCTACAATGTAGGAACAGACAAACCTATATGGAGCTCATCCATTTTACCTGGCGATGGAGGACGGAGGGAACGCACACGGCTTCTTCCTGCTGAACAGCAATGCAATGGGTCAGTCTGCTGGTCGCCCTTCAGGTTTCACTATGTGCAATAATACGCATTAGCAGCTGATTCTTGCAGTGTCACAACAGTTCATATGACAACATTAAGCAATTTGTTGTAAAAAAACAGAAGTCCCTAAATGGCAGTTTGTGACTGCAGTGTCAGTGAATAGCAACGTTCCAGTGTTTATGCAAAGAAGTCATTTAGAGGTCATGTTGTATTTCCTAACAAAGATACTGAGCTGCTTATTTTACCATATTTATGTAACTGTTCATTATATCCCGCTCGCTGTCTTTCTTTATTTGCTTTCTGCTTCACGTACGTGCTCTCACTGGTCCCGAATTGTAGCTTATTTACAAGGATTTTCTTGCAAATAACAAAATATTTCACCAGCAGTTTTTCCGTTTTGTTCAGATGTTATCCTCCAGCCCGCCCCAGCCCTCACCTGGCGCACTATCGGTGGAATCCTTGACTTTTACGTTTTCCTTGGTCCTGATCCTGCTTCGGTGATCGCACAGTACGTGGAAGTCATAGGTCAGTGGGAGTCTGCTGGGACGTGGGCCTGTTGTGTACAGTAGCTGCATGACTGTAGCATATTTCTGTCTTTGAAGACTATAAAAAGATGCATTTAGCAACTGTTACTCACTTGGAGTGAGTTCCACATTTTCAGTCGCTCTGAGGAAGTCTTGTTAAACGCTTTATAAAGCAGACAGAGCGCGAGGTACACGGATATGAACGGCTTCAGAACTGTGGAAACGTCTTTCTGTAAAGTAGACACCCTGCTTTTGGTTTCCAAGAAAACCGTCAGAAAACACGCTTCACAGAAGAATTTAAATGTCATGTTTTAGTTATACGAGAGTGTTTTGATTTTAAATAAAAATAAATAAATAAATAAATTAAAAAAATCTCCGTCCAGCCTGCGTCTGTATCACATACGTCAGTTTGATCCACAGAAAGTGAGGAAAGTAGTAAAACTCTTCCTGGTTTTTGCTTTATGGCTCTGTCTGGTATATCATTCTGTTAACCCCAGAGTTTGCTTCTTTTTCCTTGAATTCCTGCATTTATCTGTTTTTTTAAAAAAATGTATTTAAAGAATCCCTAGTTTCTGTTGTCATGGTAATCGGCTAATCTTCCTTGACATACAGTACAAAACGTGTTGCATGAAAAACATCAATTGCATTATTACACAAACATCCACATACAATTCAAAGCCTGTCAACACTGTACACACAATTAGCTGAAATACTAAGTAAACATCCATGTACACGATGTTTATCATCTATCACTTGTGGCTGATGATGATGATGCTCACTCCTCTCTCTTCATCCCTCCTCGTTTTCACAGGCTACCCAACGATGCCCATCTACTGGGCGTTGGGCTACCATCTCTGCCGCTGGGGTTACAACACCAGCAATTCTACCTGGGAGGTAGTGAAGAGCTTGAGGAATTCTGGGATACCCCAGGTAAAGTGTTTGTCTGTCAGTATTTCTTTCTTCCCGTCTTTTGTGGAAACTATAACTTGTGTGTTTTTATTTGTTCACAGGACGTCCAGTGGAACGACATCGACTACATGGACCAATTTCTGGACTTCACTTTCGACTCTAAAAAGTTTGGCACACTCCCGGATCTGGTCAAGGACCTGCACGCTCACGACCAGCGCTACGTCATGATCCTGGTACACAGGAGTTTGTGTTTGCTTTCATACGTGTGTGTGTGTGTGTGTGTTGTGTCTGATTTGTTTTGGTTTAACAGTTTTATTTCAACCTGCAGGACCCAGGTATCAGCAGCTCCCAGCTTGAGGGCTCATACTGGCCGTACGACGAAGGGCTGAAAAGAGACGTTTTTATTAAAGACGCTGAAGGAAAAACGCTCATTGGGAAGGTGAGACACTGTAATGATGTGTCCCAAATAAGACCGTCCCAAGACACAATCTACTACCCTCCCCGATGTCCTTTCCCATGGGTCCTTGAAATGTTGTAAATCGGAGGGTATGGAACAATCAAGGCCTTGAACGTTTTGGAAAATAAACATAGATCGACGTGGGTCATTGAAAGTGCTTGAATTGATATGTTTTGTGCAAGAATATAAATTGCTTGTGCAATGAAACATTTGCGAGTTAGCAAATACTTCCAGTCAATACACCTGTTCAACAAGCACAAACATGTTTTAATCTACTCTGTCTGCAGTCTCATCCGCTGCCGCTGTGTTTTACACAACCACAGCACGCTGGTTAGGCTAAATACTAATCGTTACAACTGAGCTAAAACGAAAGCTGTCTGTATGTAGTTTAACGGTTTATCGTGTCTCAAACTAAGCCAGGGAATTTGGCTTGGAACGTCCTTGAAAAGTCCCTGAATTTGCTGTTTTTGAAGGTTTTGGGTGTATTAGAAAAGAGATTCTCCATCTCTTCCTCCAGGTGTGGCCTGGTCTGACGGCATATCCAGATTTCTCTGATGATTTGACGCATGAATGGTGGTACGACAACCTTCAGAGGTTCCATGAGAAGGTGCCATTTGACGGATTATGGATTGTAAGTATAGAAATGTGAGCGACTATTGAAGAACTGACTTTCTGGACTTCATGATATCTTGACATCTGATATCATCCATTTTTAGGACATGAATGAGCCGTCAAATTTCCTGGATGGGTCCACCAATGGATGTCCATCAAACAATCTTGAAAATCCTCCTTACACACCCGGTGAGATCTCGGGCACAAATCATACGACCAACACAAAATATACACAATTACAGAATGCATATGATTGTCAAAGTGTGAAATAGTTTTTATTTTTTATTTATTTTTTTAGGTATCCTAGGAGGTTTGCTGAGAGCCAAAACTGTGTGTGCTACTGCTCAGCAGAAGAAGTCCATACACTATAATATGCACAGCCTCTATGGACTTATGGAAGCTAAGGCGTCTGCAAGGTTAAGACCTACAACATACACACTAAAGATAAAACGCTGAACTCGAGTTGTGTACTTTCCTTAAATCTTCTGCCGGTCTTGTTTTGTGTCCTCTTGTCCAGCGCTCTGAAGCGGATCGTGGCAAAGAGACCTTTTGTAATCTCTCGCTCCACCTTCCCCAGTCAGGGGATGTACTCGGGCCACTGGCTGGGAGACAACAGGAGCCAGTGGAAGGACATGTACACTTCTATAGCAGGTCAGACAGCGAAAGACATCGACTATTAATGAATATCTAGACAAAACAGAAGTTTGGTGGTGGCGAAAAAAAAACATCTTGTATAGTCAATTGGCAGGAAAGAGATGATTCTCAAAGCGTTAAACAATATAAACGCAAACATATTCTCGTAAATTCTGCTTTATTCTGACATTTTTGTTTTTCCAACGTTCAACGAGGGATTTAAAAACTAGTTTGAACCAAATCAACAAACGGGATTACTTCATCCTCCGCAACAGCAACTTTAAAAAGTTTATTTTTCCTGAAGCTGCATTTATTGTTTTTTTGTGTGTTTACAATAAAATTAAATCCCTCGTTGTAATGGGAAAAGGGGTCTTTTGTAGCGACAGTTTAAGTATCGTCATTTTTGACCTCTCAGCTTCCATTTATTTATTTATTTATTTATTTATTATATTGCCCTCTTGTTCAACAAATGCAAACCAGTCAGCAATTTGCATTATATTTATAGGATTTTATGACACATTTATGTTGTCGTATAACTGCTAAATTGAATGTTGTGCAGAAAAATCAGCATTATGGTTTCACGTGTTTATTGCACACACTACTTTGTACTTATTCTGTCATCTACAGTACAATGAGGAGGAAGAGTAACACCCACATGATGTGTTATCTTTAGATTTCCTCCATATTGTGTTTTAATATTGCACATTTAATAATTTGGTTATGGTTCTCCGTCCTGTTAGCGTCTCTTTATGTCTACCTTTCTCCGGTTGCCCACCTCTCTTTGGCCTCCTGCAGGTATCTTGACCTTTAACCTTCTGGGCATCCCGCTGGTGGGAGCAGATATCTGTGGCTTCAGTGAGGAGCCGCAGGAGGAACTCTGTGTCCGCTGGACTCAGCTGGGAGCTTTCTATCCCTTCACGCGCAACCACAACTCCATCGACATGAAGGTAAGATGTTACTGCTACCAACGTAAACCACAAAGCACCATGGGGAAAAAATATTTTTTAAAAAAGAGCTATTCTATACTATACTTTAACAGTGTTTGTTTTTAATTTACAGCCTCAACACCCGACAGCGTTCAGTCCTCTGGCTCGTACAGCCATGAAGCAGGCTCTGCTGCTGCGTTACTCTCTCTTCCCCGTCCTCTACACTCTCTTCCATCACGCGCATGTACACGGACACACCGTCGCACGGCCGATACTGTTCGAGTAAGTGTTGGAAATCCTTTATTAGGAATGACCCCTTGCGATGTGCCATCTCGCTTTTTCCTCAGCGACAATAAATGCAACGTAAGCTTTGGACAAAACATTTAACAAGAAAAGTAAAAAAAAAAGATAATTGGACGATACAAATGGGACCAAAACTAACAAATGAATAATAACACATACAAAATCAGGAGATCATAAAAATGGATCATTCATTTAAAGATCCTATAATAATAAGACAGGGCATTTTTGAACATGTGGAAAGATGATATGGATGGAATATTTACAGGTATTGTTCCAACCAGAGGGAGCTTTAAACACAAAGGCTTTCTTAGCGGTTGACTTGGAGACTGCAGGAACAGAAAAAAAAAGGAGCTATTTTAGCTATTCTAAAAGATAATTAGAGGACAAAGGCAGCATCAACTTCTTTTAAATAGTGTACTTAAAATGTAAACATTTAAAAAACAGTCGTTTTGTACATTGTAAAGCCGAGAACACATCTCCATAGTCTAGTTAATATGTCAATTAAATTAAAGTTTAAAAGTGTATCATTTGTTGTTTTTGTGTGGAGGAGCTTCACTTTACTGTATGTATCCTGTACGCACTCCAAAGGTTCCCAAAAGATGTAAAAACCTATGGGATTGACAAACAGTTCCTGTGGGGGAAGAGTTTATTGGTGACGCCGGTCTTGGAACCTGAAGTCGACTACGTGGACGGTTACTTCCCAGAGGGCCTGTGGTACGACTACTACACGGTAAGACCCACACAATCAGCCCAGCACACACGGAGTTCACCGTGTGCTATGATCGGGGAACTAAATGGTGTAAACGCTAAATTTATTTCCACATGGGATCTTGTACTTCTCAGGGCGACGCTCTGCACAGTAAGGGCGAAGACCTTCGGCTCCACGCGCCTCTAGATAAGATCAACCTGCATTTGCGCGAGGGCTCCATCACACCAACACAGGTAACGAGGGTTCTCGGTTCAAATTACATTCGGGTTTGTTTTCTGACTGATTCTAAATTTCCTCACATATTGGCCCCTTCACACTGTACGATTTCGGACAAAAAGTCCCCATGTCCACAATCTTTTGGACGCATGGACGTGCCAGCCTAATGGCCAAAGTTTGGTTATTGTTTTGTAACATTTCAGTTCTTTTTTTCTTTTTTTTGGTACATATAATGCAATAAAACAAAAGAGGAAATTGCAGAGGTGAGATGAAGAAAAAAACCACCTAGCATTTAAATTAAAGACGGCTGTAGATGCTTGCCACTAATATACAAACGGACATAATAATTGTTTTAATATCTAAAAGGAAGAAAGAAGTAACAAGAAAAACAAGGATAAAGATGCATTCTGTACGGTAACAAATATCTGCACTGCTTTTTATTCACTGTAGCATATGTTTTGTTTTACATATACTCTGGATAAGATGAGATGGCTCTTTTATTAACTCAGAATAAAAAAAAACACAACAGAGGAATAAATATAAAGTGTATACGAAGTTAACTAACTCCAGTGTCTAATATAATAACAGTAAAATGAACATGCATTTAATAAAATAAGAAATAGAAAAGTAATATTACGCATGATATTGAAAAAGTAAAAAAAAAAAAAAATCCACATAAGCATTTTATCTGGAGAAAGTAGTTCCAGGGAAAACTGACTGACGTCTGGGTCACAGGGGACACACTGGAAAGATACACTCCTGACGCATTAAAAATAATTTATCTTTTACTTTGAGTCAGCGCCACAAAGAAAATCTGTCTGTCTGTCTTTTTTTTTTTTGTGATTTGGGTCAACTCGCCCTTTTTAACCGGAAAACCAGTCTTGATCGTACATGATGTAACTGAATACATTTATTGAATTTTTTTTTGTGGATCTGACAAATGCACACTGTACAATCAGTGAATTCGAATGTCCCATTCGTTTGTCTCTCTCCACGCTTGTGTGTGCAGGCGCCCAACCTGACGCTGTGGGTGAGCAGCGGGCAGCCTCTCCACCTGGTCTCCGCTCTCTCTGCTGAAGGTGCAGCCAGCGGAGATCTGTTCTGGGACGACGGAGAGAGCATCGACACCTACGAGAACAACCTGTACTCCTACATCATCTTCAACGTCGCCCAGGTGCTCACACTCGACTAGTTTTGCCAAAAAAAAATGGTATCACTACCAGTGTAGTTCAGATTCTGTGTGTAGATGAAGAGGAGAAACAGAAAGTGAGCGTTGTCTCTCACTCAACCACAACATGCAGCTTGTAGCAGCAGTGCATCTTGGTCTGCTGAGCTCATGCTTTCTGTTGATGCCACATTTTGCTGGAAAATGGCTTGTTTTAGGTTCTGACATTTAATGTTGATGATGAAATAATTGAGAATCTTTAATCTTTCAAACACCATTTTTTTTTGCCACCGCGCATAATTTCATATCGAGCACATCGTGTATATTTGGCCAACGGCAGTGACGGACAGGAATTTTAAAGCAGTATTAATTTATTTGTTTTGGACATATTATCATCTTCTAAAGTAGTTGCAGCAAATCAAACAGTTGCCTATTGATTGCCAGAACCCATCCAGCACACGCAGCATTAACATCATTTTGAGTGGTTTCTATAGACACCGGATCCAATGTTCACTCTGCTTTTAGCCAGTTGTTCATCAGGTAGTTGCTAACTTTGTCTGTCTGCCGCTTGGTGCTGGGCAGGTAGTGAACAGTGGGTTTAACAGGGCTTTTAAAAAACAAAAAAAGCAAACTGCTGCAGCTTGAAATGGGTTGATGAGAGCAGTGAGAGGGAACCAAGAACGGTAAAGTTGTGGGATGTAAAACTGAAACAATAAGCTGAGAGACGCTAAAACGCTCCATAGAGCTGAGGTGAATAATTCTTGGTGAAAAATGTCTGACTAAATGTTCTTCCAGCTCGTCTTCAAGCAAATATGAATCACAGCAGAGTATAATTTACTTTAAAATGTGTCTGTAGGGGCGACTAATGTGCGTTGCGATGAAACTTACGGTCGTCCGTCTGCTTCCTTCGCAGAACGTGATGACGTCACAGGTGCTCCATAGCAACGTGGAGGCCACATACATCACCGTGGAGACGGCCTCCTTCTACGGCGTGAAGCAGAAGCCGAGCAGAGTGCTGGTGAACTCCCATGATGCAGCGTTCACCTACAGAGCCAACCAGGTGATGTCAGGCGTGAACGTGCAGCATTGGAAACTATGACTGTGCTTGATGTTCACGCTCTCGAGTCTCTTGAGTTTAAAGGGGTAGTGCTTATTTTTTTTGGTGGGGTTGTGAGGAACTTGTCCATAGTCAAGTGTGTTACCTACGGTAGATTACGGAGAGATTTTTGTCAATAAAGTGCAGTACTTGGGCAAATGTACTGAGTTACTTTCCACCACAGTTTTAACACAGAGTGCCGAATGCACCGAGATACAGTAGGCGAGTTTCAGCAAATGTGTAATTTGTTCAAATTATAAAAGCGGATCCAGTGTAAGTTGAAGGTATTAAAGAGCCTCTTGTGCAGCACGTGAGTTGTGTAGTGGTAATGTTGGCATGTTTTCATGCTCTAGGCTTTTGTTTTAGTCAGAATGAAAAAGCTCTCCGTGCTGACGTGATGTGTTTTCTCTCTGCAGGTGTTAACAGTTGCAGATCTTGGTCTCATCCTCAGTCAAAACTTCACCATCAGCTGGATGTAATGAATCGGATTTATTTATTTTATTTTTTAATAAATCGCTGGTTTTTATTTGCTCATAAAGTCACAAGCTGGCACACGTTGCAGCCGTACTTTTTAGGGAAGTGATGATGTGTGGGCTCTGTACTCCAGGACATTGGATGTTAAAGGCAAAGCAAGGAAAGTTTATTTATAAAGCACATTTCAGCAACAAGGCAATTCAAAATGCTTTACTTAAAACATCTAAAGCAGTGAGACAAAGTGCAATAAACGCTTTATAAAAGGACATTTAAATCTAATTAAACACCCTCAAATTAAAGCTCAGCACTTTAAGCTCAGTCATTGTTTCACGTCACGTCTAATGTGCTGGAGTACAGCGAGAAAACAAGCTGTCTGTCAGAAATGATGAACAGAAACTGTTACTCTGGAGTGAGTGAGGTTTAAATTTGTGTTCATCATATTTAAAGTAATAAAAAAAATAATAATAATTATTATAATTATGGACTAAAACACATGAAGGCTTATGAAACATCAACAACACAACCACTGACCTACATTAGTGTGGACACTGCTTTTTTTTTTTTCAATTTTTTTTTTCTTAAGTCTTTATCTCAGTTCACAATCTACATTTTAAATTCCTCATCAGCAGAAAGGTTATGTGCAATAAGTTAAAAAAAATTTTTTAAAAAAAAGTGGGTCTGAATATAGGTCACGTTGTAAAATATGTTGTATGTGCTGGAATGCTGTTTACAGCTTATTTTTGCACTAATTAATTCTGCAGTGTTGTAACGATAGATACAGGTGCCTTATGATTCCTGTGTGTGTTTTGTGAGCGTCTCTGGGCTTGTTCCAGATGGTTCTTTTTTTTTTTTGTTCAGCTTTATATATTGTAAGCCTGTGTTAAACGCTGATCACCATAGTACTGCTATGCACGATGATGACTTTAAAGCGCACCTACAGTATACTACACCGGCCACACGTGTTCCGCAGTCCTTTTACTGTGAGTCTTCTCGTGGCAGAATGCATACTGTACATTTCTGGAGCCTGTTGAGTGGAGTTTTTAAGGGATCAGCGAGCTCATTCTGCTTAAATTTGACCGTAATGCTGTGAAAATCTGATTTGTATTGTATAGTCTTTTCTCACAGAACGCACAGCTGTGGAAATCTTGCACTTTTTTTGTCCCAAAGTAAATCGTAGACGCATGTGTGCCGTGAAGAAAACTACGCATAACACCCAAATATTTGTACGCATGTAAAGATACAATACAGAGTATATTTTACTGTCATGGCTGAAATTGTGGCTAAACAATGCAGTATTTTTATCATTAATTGTTGTGCTTTTTTTTTTTTTTGTGTGTAATTGCTCGAATTTAATTATATGAACAAAATGAAAACTACTGCAGTTCTACTGGGTCTTTTTTTTTTTTTTTTTTAAGGCAAAGAATAAAAGGCAAAGAAAAATCATGTTTTGGAAATACATTTTTTTTTTTTTGAGCCTGTTGTGATGAACAGATTTCATTTAAATACATTTTATTTTAATACCGCCCACGTTTGGATATGGACCTTGAGGTGCTGGAGCACAGGTGCCACTAGAGGACACACTTTCTCAATGCAGCGACGACGATTGTCGCTTTCGTTCCTCACGAGAGAGTTTTGTATCTCTCACTGCAAAAGATACGATATCACAGTGTCATTTTTTTTAATTGCTGAAAAGCAGATTTTATTTCTTTCAGGTTTGAACTCCAAAGTAGAAACTTTAGAAAGAAATGTGAGGAAACAAATTCTCTTCGCTGTCTAAAGCTCTGATCAAAGCATCGTTGAACGAGGTATTTAATCCACAACGCGTCCAAAGTACTTAGTAACCAAGACTATAATGTTAATCTACAAACTGCTTTACTGTTGCGTTGAAGTATGACGTCTTATCTTTTAATACCCATTGTTAGAGGGAACAACAACCTTTTGTAGGCCAAGAAACTGCAACATGTGAGGTTAAAGTTTACAGCAGTTACTAAGGTTGAAATCCTTGTCTGTGTCGGCTCAATTGAACAGACGCATATCCGATTATTAATATATTTTAATAATAACCTTAGTTATATAGCACCTTTTTTAAAAGCAGGATACACAGAAGGCAATATCTTTTGAAAGTTGAGGTTTTTTGGAAAATTGAGAATTTTTTCTAAATGGAAGATTTTTTGGAAATTAAGGTAATATTTTAGAAAATCAAAGGTTTTTTGAAAGTTGTGGTCATTTTTCCAAAATGATTTTTAAAATTTTTTTTTTTTATTGAGTTCATTTTAATAAAATGGAAGTTTTTTTTTTTTTAAATTTAAGTCATTTTTCAATAATCAAATTTCTTTATGAAAGTTGAGGTAATTTTTTGAAAATCAAAGGTTTTTATGAAAATTGTGGTCATTTTTTGAAAATCAAACATTTTCTTCAAAGTTGAAGAATTCAAAAAACTTTACAAAATTCAACTGGGCCTAGTGCCATGTGTAAACATAGTTACCCTGTTATTGTGCATTCAATACTAAGCTATTAAATTAATACACAGATTCATATATTCATGTAAATTTGTGGAAAAAAATTGGTTGAAAGAAATATATATAAAAAATTGTTTAATCAACCAAAAATGTTGCGACCCCCCCCGCAGGACCCCCTGTTGAAGACCTCTGCAGTAAATTACATTGAACAATAATTAATAATTAAATACAAGATTTTGCTTCAATATTCTTTTTTTTCTTTTTTTTTTTCTTTTTTTTTTTTTATGTCTTTGCATATAGTAATTTACTTGTGGGGAAAAAAAAGTAAAAAACAAGAAAAAATATTCCTGAATTTCCAGGGCTACAATAATAACAATA
>CALSBV010012195.1:232940-254680 GCA_943590825.1 Bovichtus diacanthus | reverse complement strand
CACACACACACACACACACACACACACACACACACACACACACACACGCGATGTTGAGGGGTTAATGACTCACCAGCCTGATGTGATTGGGTTCAGTGCTCCAGTTGTTAGTCTTAATACCCTTCTAGTCTTAATCTGTCTACTTAATGCTCTCAAACACACACACGCACACACACACACACACACATTCTCCTTATATCGTCTTACATGTGCCACTTATTGAAATGTGGGTTGTATACAGTAACACTACAGATGCTAATACGAGTTAAAGAACAGCGAGGTCAGACGGTTGATTTCACTTCCAACTACAAAACTAACTTTCTGAATCTTGTTGTCGATTACATGTTGAGCTTTTCACGTTTAATCTTAAGGGTCTCGCTCCGTGTGGTTTTCTGTCAAATGAAGCACTTTTCTTTTTCTTTCTCAGACAACAACACGTTTACTCAAAGCGCTCCCCTCTGATAAGTGTAAATAATAAAATGAAATACTTGTATAATAGCGTCTTCTAGGCCAGTGCTTTCCACCCTGAGCTGCAGGAGTTCACAGGGAAGCATGAAGCAGAGAAAACATGTTTCTTCTACATAAACTTATGCTAGTTTATTTTGAAAGGACTTTCCTCTGATCTCTAGATTTTTCTCATGAATTGCAGGATAAATTAGTCTGAGATGATCTTTCAAGAATGAAATGAAAAGCTCTGAATCATAACGTTTTTTAAAAATATTTTTTTCCCCCATTAATTCCGGTTAATGCATATCTGAAGCTACTAAAACATAGTTGCAAGAAAGATGATCACTGGATGTCATGGTTTGTTTTTCCTATCCAATCATGTTCTGCTGCCATGGTCGAGGTGCTTCCTACTTCCTGTTTTATTTTGTTATTGTAAAGTTATTTCCCCTTGTTTAGTTTTTACCTTTTTCCTTCTTCTTTTCAAAGAGGAAAAAGAAAAGAAGAAGGTGAAACTAAACGAGACACAATGGGAAAGAACTTTACAAAATAAAACGGGAAGTAGGAAGCACCTCGACCAGGACATCTGCGGTACTTGAATATGTAGTTTGGATTATTTTGTGGTTGACGAGAGGAACCGGATGAATCTGGTTTGTGTCGCGTGACTCTCGATGTTTTTAGAACTGGTCCACATTGGATCTTTTGTAAATGCTTTAAATCTTCTCTTCTCTGAATGAACTGTTCAGTTGTTGTCTGTCATCTATAACTTGTTTGTCACTTTTGGAGAAGCACTAAAGCAAACTTTAAATACGGCTCAATTTCAACACTAGTTGGGACGACGGACGATTTAACGTTGTATATATGTTAATGTTCTTGTCCCCTTTATTGCTGTATATATTGTATAACGTTGTTACTAACAGCAGTTTGATTATTAAATGGAGAAACTGGCCTGGACTTTTAACCATTTGCTGTAATAAATCTACAAAAATTTAAAGAAAAAACCGACGTCCTGAATTGATCATGTTTTATCTGATATTGTATTATTTAACGCACAATGTGCAATTTCCTGCCACTAGGGGTCTCTCAATCAAAACGTTTAGAAAAGACGGAGTTTGGCGGCGTCGCGAAGTAGCAAGGGATCATGGGAGTTGTTCTCCTCACCGCCGTAATTACAGTCGGCTTCTCTCCGGTTTGGATTCCTTCATCGTTCAGAAGGTTTGTACCGGGAGCCAAATTATCCTCTCCGAAAACAAACGCAGGTAAAACGCTGAGTATTGTACAGACGCAGGACGCAGGATGGAGGATGGAGGATGGAGGATGCAGGATGGAGGATGGAGGATGGAGGCGCCGCTCGTTTCTCTGATGACTTAAGATCCAGATGTCAGATATACTGTATAGTTAAAAACCTATCTAAAGATCTAAGAAGTGTGTCGTAATGATGTGGCCTAAAACTGCATAAAAAATGTAATTTATGATCACTTCTGGCAGACGACCACGACTATGACGCATGCGCCAAGTGGGTCTACGTCGCTCGACCGAAACAGACTAAAATTCGACTTCTCTCGGTTTGAAAATGTGCCTGTGACATTCGGGATAATGTAAGTATACAACTCAACTAAATATATAACATAGGTCTTGTCGTTTTTAGACATCTTAATGCTAAAATGTTACATATTAGCCTACATCTTTCTCTCCTGTTGAAGTAGAATAACTCATGAATGTCATTAAACCCACAATAATCGACTGCAGTTCACCTGGAAGAAGCTCCCGCAGGTGTTGCATTTATGTTTAGCCTACGTATAGCCGTCTGGTTTTATCCAGGCACTGTAACGTTTCCATCCATATTGGGCCCAAGCAGGATTTTTTTTATCATTTCAAAAACAGTTAAACTGCTGCAAAGACGCTGCATGTTCAGCGTGAAAACACTAGGAGGCAGCATGAGACTTCCCATGTCACTGGAGCTCACGCAGAGCATCAATCCCTTTTGCATCTTCGCTGTGTAAAGGTGACAAATACACACACACACACACACACACACACACACACACGTGCAAGGTCCATCACACACGCAGAATGAAAGGCGTGGACTTGTTTAAATACATTTCTTTAACCTGAAAGGCAACGCACGCCTCACACAGTGGGACTATAACATGGGCTCTTCTCAGGTGTGACACTCAAAACAGAAATACATTTTCAATAAAAGTCTTATGTTAACGGTCAGTAACTATCTCAAAGTCTCTCTTTTCCTCTGCATCTTCGCCGGTGCAGAGGACACTTGTTTTCCCGCACTAGACAACTCTTTAAAAACAGTGAGGAAACGCGAGCAAACTCAAATTGTCAAATCACACGTTTGCTTCAAAGCTTTTACAATCTGCACAGCATACGACGCCTTAATGCTCCGTAAGCACTTACACCCTTTTTTCATTGTTTCTTTCAAAGTGACCCGTGTATGACACATTTCTGCATAGGGACAAGGAAGGAATCTAATTATTACGAGGATGTAGAGGTTACGATGCTGCAGTAGCGAAGGAGGAAGTGTGCACACGAGAATAACCAGTTTTTTTAATTAATTTTTAAAATAATTTTCCTCTGAACCTCAGTGTGCATGAAACAGATCGTTCATTGCACATTTTAAGTTTGTTCTCATAACATGTGGATTTTTTTTTTAACCAAAAACTGAGCAGTTCAGCCGTCTCGTGTCATCTTACCTGTAAAAGCTACAGGTCGGGAATGAGAACACGTGCAGAAATATAAAAGTGCGTGGGAGCGGCTGCAACAGAACCACAGTGACGAGGTCACACACACACACACACACACACACACACGTGCAAACACAACAACAATTTCCCTCTGAAACACTGATTCACAGTAAGCAAAGAGGAAGAGAGAAATAACACAATGACAAAAAAAAAAAAGTACTTTTAGCTCATAGTTGTTCGTTTTTTTTTTTTTTTTTTTATACATCTTTTGGCGTGAAAATACAAAACTGTAATCTTCTCCTCTGTAAAGGCAACATCTGTTCCTGTTGTTAAGTGTGAAAGTGTTTGTTGATTCCTTCCTAAAACCATGATAAAATGTTCCACCGCGCCGCTGTGCGTCTGAATCAATCACGTCTCCGTTTAACTTCGGAACATGTTTTATCTTTGGGGCCCGAAAATGTGCCTTAAAGTCGACTCAATAAGGTTCATTTATAAAGCGGGAGACACTGTAAACATACCTTTTTGGATGGTTGATTTACATAACACAGTGGGGCCCTCGCATATTATTCACACAGACTTCTAAACAGTTGAGACTGGAGTGCGGCTCGACTCTGACACAATGTGATTCAGCCATTCACAGCTCATATCGGTTTAATCCATGTTAAAATAGTATAAAGTCGACATTAGCATACACTCAACCTGTTGGTATTGTCGCACGCCTTTTTACGCTCTTTTCCTCACTCCTTTAAGGTTTGAACAAGGAAGCAGTGTTCATAATTTGACACGCTGCACACTCCTCACTGTTCTCTCTTCATCCCTTTACCAGCGTTCAGCTTGCTCCTTTCACACACACCTCGCGGATTTTATGGTGCCTTCAAGTCAAGTAAAGTTAACTTTTCTTTTTTTTAATTTTTTTTATTCACAGCTTAAGTTATTGTTATTTTCTCCCTCCAATCATGACATTAAACCTGCATTAATTGTTTTATTTTCCACTGAAAACACAACCTTTTATAAAGTTGAAGTTGTCTATCTACACATCCAGCAGACAGGGGGCGACATTATTATTTTCTTTTAATTCGGAGTGGTGTTTGTGTCCATCAGGCACATGTAATCTTCTTTCAGCTCTTTTTTTTTTTCTGCGTGTTGGTCTCCACCATCTCCCGAGGGGAACATCTGTCTGTTTAGCTGCTAAATGCTCCACTATGTTCACCAGCTACTTGCTAACGCGGGTTTATCAGATTATTTCACTGAAAACCGCTGCCTGCTGGGCATTTAAAAAAAAAAAAAAAAACCTAGTAGTTTTTGGCCTCTCGTCCCCCTAGCGTTGATGTGTGTAAGAGGAAAAACTTGTCACGTCAGAGTCTGCGTCATCTCCTTTTTATGAGTCTTTACAAATGAGTGGAAGTGGCCAAAATGGTGCTAACTTTACTAACAGGACGTTTAATATGTTTAAACGTAACCGTGTACAGTCACTCCTCCACTGTATTGAGCAGACCTGTGTGTGTGTGTGTGTCTGTCTGTGTTTTCATGTTGATGGAGATTTTTTTTTTAAAACTGCTTGTGTGGACGGGGAAGGAGCAAAAAAAAAAACCCACGTATACATGTGGACTAGGCCTCAAACACGTGGTACAAACACATTGATTAGTGCAGTTTTAAAATAAAATAAAACACACAATCATCAGCTACGTGCCTGTCTCTTTGTGGGGTTTTGGGTCGGGGGCTGTTTCTTGTGCTTTGGGCTGCAGGCCTCTTAGTTCCAGATGTTTTAGTGTGTCCACCACATTGAGAAGATCCCGACACCAGTGTCCGACCTCATTTAGGCTCTTGTATTGGAAGCAAATCCCTGCAGCCGGGATCCAAAATCTGGTGGAAAGTGCTTTTGGATTTAAATGTTGAACATTCAGACAGTTATGTTGTGTACGTTGTATTTGGGTTATTTATTCTCCAGCAGGAAAACCTGAAATCTGTACAAAATATACAGTAATCCCTCTTGTTTTTAAATCACATTTAATACTATAGATCAGCGGCCCCCAACCTTTTTAGCATTATTACATATATAATGTAAATGTAATTATTCCATTTGATATTATGCACTTTATTTAAGTTATTATGACATTGTAATATATATAATATAATACATAAAAATTAATTAAAAAAAAAAAATCTAAAAAAAAATATTACCAACACAAAAAAAATTAATTATCTTTTTTTTTATATTAGATATTTATTCTTTCTGTGCGGCCCGGTACCAAATGATCCACGGCCCGGTGCTGGTCCACAGCCCGGTGGTTGGGGACCCCTGCTATAGATATCCAGTTTAAATTCGCAGATAGATAGAACTAATAAACTAACATTTTTAACAGGAAAAGTAGGATCTTACTGTTCAAATATACAGTCATAGTATCTATACACGTCCAGTATGTCTTGGCAAAGTGCTCCATTATAATTGAATAGATTGGAAGAAGGTTAAATATTGTACTAAACTAAAATGGGTGACTTTGATGTTCCACTCTGGATCTCACTTGAGTTAATGATCCGCTTCTGTATTTCACTTGGTGTGAAATAATATGCCCTATAATGTTCTACTTTTTGTGTAATTATGAAGGAGTGTGACTTCCTCGCCCCTCTGTGCGTTTTGATGGATTTCACAATATTCTTATAACCCAGAGAGAGGTCATAAAAAGGACCACAAGAGGAAGTTTAAAGTGCTGTAACCTTATTTTGTAGGCTGCTTTATTAAAAAAAAAAAAAAAAAACCTTGTTTAGATATTTAGCCTGTGCTTGGATAACATTCTGTGCAGCTCCATAATGTTGTGCTTCGGCAAAACAGCGAGAATAAGGTGGAAAAGTAATGGCAGTTTTTAAAGGAAAGATTTTTGCATGATGGAGGAGGAGGAGGAGGAGGAGGAGGAGGGGGGGGGGGGGGTAATGTGTGTGGAATCCATAGCAAAGTGATTTTTGGTGTTGGTGTGATGCATCGCTGCGTGCATGCGTGCACAAGGTGGAACCAAACGGTTGAGATTGGACTGATGTTTGTGTGTCTAAACGTCTGTCACTGTGTCTTGAATATAGAAAGTTTCAGTATAAGTGTGTCTTTGTGATGACAGCACTGGAAAAGCGATCACAGCCCCAGGAACCCCCCCCCCCCCCCCTCCCTAACCTCAAGAACCTCTGGATGTCGCCCGTGGAAACCCTTTGCATGTGGTACACACACACACACACACACACACACACACACACGCACACGCACACATTGATCATTACCCTCCTGCCTTGTCACAGACACTTAGAGAAACACAAAGAAGGAGACCTGAACCAAAATCCTGAGATGATTTTGCCGCCTGTCACCACCCCAGTGTGTGTGTGTGTGCGTGTGTGTGTGTGTGTGTGTGTGTGTGTGTTAAACTGCTCCATGGATGGATACTTCTGTTTGTCTGTATGAGTAATGTAAAAGACAGAGAGGATATGGGCTCAATGAATCACAAACACCATCTATCAGAGGGAATATTTCTCCTCACATTTTCTCGCCAACACTTTAAACAATTTCTTTAAAACAAAAAAAGGGAAACGTCCCTTTAAAAACGAAGGTGATGAAAAACACTGAATTCTTTTTTTTTTTACTGATTTTTGGCCTTTTTTTTTTTTAAACTGTACTTAAAACTACAAATGTCCAGTCAAGTCACTTTATTTCTGAAGCATTTATTTATGTTCCATGTTTGTTCACGTTAAAAACAAACTGACCAGTGTTAAGTATGATTTAAAGGAGCAGCTGAGAACAAACAAGCACGTCCTTACTGAAACACACGCGTGAAATTAAATCTCCCTGTATCGTTTGTTTTCTTCAACAAAAGTTCACGAAAAATCGGTTTTAAATCGTAACTATTTCCCTATAACGCTAAAATATCCATAACTAAGTAAACAAGTTTGTTAAACATGTTTGGAAAAGAAAAAAAACACCCGAGTTATTACTAACGAGGAGTTTAACGCTCAAACCCGTCGTCAGATATCCACTCAAATGCTGCTAAAGCCTGGTTGTTGCACACACACACACACGTACGCCACCTTTTATCCGACTGAGCCTGCAAAACAGGGCGAAGAGCACAGACAAAAACACACATACAGAAATATCTCCGGTGAAATAACTGCAGTCAGGTTAGCAGGTCCACCTTAAAGGTCAGTCCACCTTAAGTGAGCCTGATGAGGTTCCAATGGGCACCAGGTGGAGCTCATTTGTGCTCCTTTTTATACATATATATATATATATATATATATATATATATATATATATACAGTACATATATAAACGAGGCAAACTCTCAAGCTGCAAACACACACTGCCCCTCATTCCTGTGGTGAGTTAAAGGCTCTACTGTATATATGGCTTTCAGAGCATTAATATAGCAGCGAGCAACTGTTTGCTATGTAAAGATGTAGTAAAGTAATGTCGTCCTAAGCAGGAAAAAAAAAAAGTCTCCCTCTGTGTGCGCGTGCGTGTGTGTGTGTGTGTGTGTGTGTGTGTGTGTGTTGTAATCCGAACTTCTCTGCGCTCTGCTTACGGAGCCCTGGGGTGGCCCGACCACGGGGAATTTTGTAAGAATAAACACGAGTATGGCTTGAGCATATTTAGAATGAACTGCACTATATGTACATTGCACCGTGTAGTTTAAACACTGGCTGTCGACTCGGTTTAGTAAAGTGACCTCCGTCTTAAACTCCCGGCACAGAAACACACATTTGTACCATTTCTGCCTGTTTGTTGCATCTTAATAGTAGATTTACAGATTTTTTACAGATGGCCACCCCTGATGTGTGTGTGTGTGTGTGTGTGTGTGTGTGTGTGTGTGTGTGTGTGCATGCATTGCTGGCTAGCTAGTCCGCCGCTCTGCACTGCTCACACAGCGCTTACCGCTGATCATGCAGGCCCAAAAGCTAAAATAAAAGATCCAAAAGTGAAACACAACTATACTGTTTTAAACATCAGAATTGCCATAATTATCATATAACATTAAAAAAAACAAAACACACAACTTCTTTCCCTGTACCTGCGTTTACTCGATTGTCGCACGTTAGCACGATCTCTTACCTCTTGCATAGTTGAAGGTCAGGGAAGTACGCCGACGCCATGTGTGTGTGTGTGTGAGCTGATATTTCTAGTTAATTGAGCTGAATTGGGATCAGCGGCAGCAAAAAAAAGCTTAAAGCAGAAAATGAGAGAAGCACTCGAGTGGCTATCGGTAACATAAAGGAACAAAAGTGAAGGAGGGGGAGGAGGGATGAAAGGAGATGATTTGCTGCGTTAATCCAAATTGAATTACATCGATAACATCTTTCTTTCTGGCTTTAGTTTTATATATATTTTTCTCATTTCATTTCAAACATCCACTTTCCACGTGGTTGTAACTCGCACTCGAGACGCACAGTTTGTCTTTGGTTACAAAGGAAACAGCTGGTTGGCTGCTCACTACAGCATTTATTTAAAAACACAAACTAACTAATGAACAAACAGCAATCGGTAGCTATTTATTCGACTCTCCTCCCTCTCTTTCTCTCTCTGTTAATAGTGTGAATTAGCATATAAATGAGAGATAGCATGTGATAGAATCCACTCTGCTTCAATCTGTCCACCGGGACTTATGATTATCTCTTTCTCCTCCTTTTTTTTTTTTTGCTTCACTCCTTATTACTCCTTTCTGCCTTTTCCTACTCCTCTACACAGACAATTATTCCCATCTTCTATTTCTATTTCGAGCACTCATTTTTGCGTTTTTTAAAAAAAAACAAAAAACAAACATTTTTATTAACTGATACAGTTAAAGTGAGTCATTGTCTGCCTTTGATTATTTGTTTACCTGGATGTGTGTTGGAGCCGCCTCTGTGTGGGGTTAGTTTAAGCGTACCTAATTGCTCCTGACTAATTAGCAGATGAGTTGAGGCACTTGGGGAGACAGAGAGCACACACACACGCACACACACACACACACACACACACGGAGACATAAATACACACGTTTATAGCACCTTTTCGTCCGTGTCCTAAGTGTTCATCTCCTGTTTCTTCCCTCTCTTGGCTTTGTGTCCCCAGACGGTTGAAGCCCAGCGGTACGCAGCAGGAGGTGTTAATGATGTGAGGGCTCTGTGTTCTCTGCTGGGAGCGATCTGTTGTGTGTTAGCTGCTGTCTGTCACCATCCGAATAGAAAAACATCTTCATAGTTCAAATGAAGTGTGTGTGTGTGTGTGTGTGTGTGTGTGTGGCGCTCTTAAAAACTGATGTCTCTGTGATGCAGCGTGTGTGAGTGTGTCTGGTTTTCCACTTTGCAATTGCTCTGCATATTAAAAAATCCCGAATCTGCCCGCCCTGCCAAACAACCCGGACAACTTTATTAGTGTGTGTGTGTGCGGTTGTGTGTGTGTGTGTGTGAGGTCATTTTGGAGGTAGCAGCACTACTTTCTACTTCTACTATATTGTATAGTAGGTCAATATTGTACTTTTTGTATGGGATGCCTGTAGTTCCAACGTATCCTCATCCCGTGGCCCGTATGACATCTTACGGAAAAGTTATTTAGTTATTTTTCGTGCTTTATCCTACAAAAGTCGTCCTATGTGTGAGAGCAAAGAGGCAAAAGCATCAACGCTGCGTGTTGTGGGACTAAAACAACGAGCTGAGACGTCCTTTAAACGCGCTCACAATGTGGCTAACACTCCACGTGTCCGTCGTCAGGACGATCAGTCTCCACTAATGTTTGTTACTGCGTTACGCTGACTCGCCATTTTCCCTGGATACATAGCGAGCGCTGGCTGATGCACACGCTCGCACAAACAGAGGCGTTGCTAGAGTAAACATTCGAATAGTCCTAATACATTGGAAGACGTTTTTTCCAGCGTCTGAAGAAATTAAGTGAGGCCAAATGAAACACAAACTTTGGCGCCGTGGCTTCAAAACAGAAAACCAAGATCATGATTTATCATCCGGTGGAACACTGGACTCTCTGTCTCACCGGACGCAACGATTGGCTTAAATTTCCCTTTTTTTTTTTTGTTTCTGCTGCTTTGCTCCTTCTTTTTTTCCTCCAAAGTCTTTTTAGTTTTTTTGTTTTAGCCACTGGTTAGTGTACATAGGCTAAAACAACACACACACACACACACACACTTATATAGAGGGTGTACAGCCATGATAAGGATGGAGTGAGTGAATTAAAGTGAATCACAGTGTGTTAGGCTTCCCCTGCACAGGAAGACATTTTCAACACACACACACACACACACACACACACGAAACCCTTAAGATCTGACACCCTTTCAGATATCCGCATTAGACCCTATAATCTAATTCCTGGCTATCGTTTTACAAATCGAATCATGACACACCACTCATATTCAATATCACCAAACCTCCAGCCTTTTAGTTTGGCCTCTCAAACCACCGTGTAAAAGCTTCATCACGGGCCACGCTGATGAAATTACCCCCTATTATCCCCTCTGTCTCTTTCTCTTTTTCCCCTCCAACTCTCACTCCCCACATTCTGTCTTACTTGAAGGAGTGTGCAGATTTAATTTACAGCAGGACTCATGAGCCACTTAGCGCAATCTCTCAGTGTGCAAGGATTGATTGATTAGGCCTTATCTTGTTATCTGGGTCTGTGGTCGTGTTGATAGGCCTGTTTGTTCTCTCACTAGTCTCTCAGTCTTTCTATCTGTATCCCTTTCCTTTATGTAATTTCATGCCTCTGTCTTCTGTGTGTGTGTGTGTGTGTGTGTGTGTCTGTCTGTGTGATGGCCTGCAGCTTCTCCGTCTACTTTTCCTCCAATGTGGGAATCAGACACTGATAAGGACGGATTGTCTTGCAAGATCAGAATTAGGAAATTACATGCTTTGCTCGTCGCAGACTCGCCCCCCCCCCCTCTCTGCCGGCGGACTGCGAGCCGATATTGTTTCTCCGAAATTTGCTCAAATTGTTCGGCCGTAATGGCTGACTAAGTAAATACTCCACTGATGCTGTTTTCAGCCAAGAGGCGTCGGCACGTTCACTGTGAGCCGGCTGTTTGGTCATTGAAGTGTTTTTTTTGTTTGTTTGTGTTTTTATTTTTGTATTTCATTCATTTAGTTGTATAGTGTCCTGAGGTGAAGGGAACAGGTGAACTGTGAGCAGAATCCGTTTCGTTGACCAAGTATGTGTAAACATCCAAGCGATTTGACTCCAGTTTTAAGTGGCTCTCAGTGCACTCGCACATAAAACGAGCAAGGACGACGAATCTGAACAAAGGTGGATAAAAAACTAAACCTAGAACTATCATGTGCACGCAAGAAGGTGAAAAAATAGGTGTATATACACATATATACATACATATATATATATATATATATATATGTATGTATGTATAGATGCCTCTGTCCGTCCGTCCCGTTCTCGTGAACGCGTTATCTCCGAGAGGCCTTGAGGGAATTTCTTCAAATTTGGCACAAAACGAATAAACTGGTGAGAGTTTTGTGGTCAAAGTTCAAGGTCACTTTGACGTCACAAAGCACGTTGTTGGCCAAAATAATCCATTAGCTAATTATGGCAATAAGGGTAAACTGCAACTTGACTGGTAGAGCCATACGACCGCTGTAGTTTAATATATATTCACTAAAACGTGCGTCACACCAGGGTGTCATATTTCCATCACCGCCGATCGGAGCTGGAGCCGATAAATACCCATGCAGAGTTTGTCCCAAGAATGCCGATTGTAAGCTTTCCCACTGAAGACATAAAAACAGATGTTTGGGATGGAAGTGTTTTGTTTTTTTTGTTTTGTTGTTGTTGTTTCCTGTCCAGTGGGAAAGGGGCTTAACAGTATAATGGGTAAACTCCTCTGGTGGAAGCCAGACACAGCGAGGTGTTACAAGCAGTTGGCTTTTTAATGAAAGGAATGAAGTAATCATAAATAAAAGTGCTCGTGCTCACTCAACCTTTTATTTCTAGACCTGCAGAACAAAAGAAAACAAAGTGATTCGTTCCGAATAGAGTCGACTGTGCGATGTACTTGTGACTTTGGCACGAAGACGTAACAAACTGTGTGAACCTTTTCAAGCTCCGTCGTCCTCGTCCACTCCTCGAGCCTCCTGCCGTCCTCCATCACCTCCTTTTGGCCTGAAATCTAAAAGGACTCCCACTGTCTCACCCTTAACTGGACCCTTCCTCACCCCTGTCTCCGTCCTCACCGCCTGCACCGCTCCTCTTCATCCCGCTCCCTATGAGCTCCAACACACCTCTAGTCTCTTCCAGTCCCCTGCACTTTTCCCACCGTCTGCCCCAACCTGACTTGTAAACACTCACACAAACACACACATCCACTAACACACACACACACACAGTTGGAGCGGCAGGTTCTCTCTAATGACATCCTCGGAGTATAATTAGTCTGGCCAATTAACAGCAGTAACGATGCTTGCATTCATTATGTCAAATTACACTGCGCTGACAAAGTGTCAACTCAGCTACGCTCACCTGCTGAGGGTATCTTAGTGAGCTTTTGCTAGTTTATTAAATCCTACTTCATCACTCCAAAGATGAAGAATGTGCTGCATGTTTCTTCTTTGCACGTGCACACACACACACACACAGACACACACACGCATATATGCGCATTCAATTAGCACGCTAGCAGCAGATCTGTTATTCTGGTGCCTGTTGTTGTCGTGGCGATGCTCTTGTGGCCATGAATAAGGCCTGTGAAACCAGTTGGATCAGTACATTGGATTATTAAATCATGGATATTGATTTTCTGTATGCGCGTGTGTATACAGTGTTATTAAACGCTATATATTACCAGGAGTCAGATGGGATGGCGGTAGCTGTGATCTGTGTGGCCTGAGATGTAATTTTGCACACACAGACATTTGCATAACACTGATGAATGTGAGGGAGGGAGGCGGGGCCGGGCGGGGCTGGAGGTGGATTCATCTTAATTAGCATCTCAGTCCTCTGGAGGTAAACTCCTCTGCTGGGAGCACACGCACTACACGCACGCACACACACACACGCACAAACAATACAAGGACAAGTGCTGCACTGTTTTCAAGCAAAGTATAGGAGTATTATTAACACAATTTACTTAAGCCCCTTCAACACATGCACTGTAACCCTGAAATGATCTAGACATTACCCAGAGGAGCGGTATGTGAGAACGCAAATGTCAGAATCAGTCAGAGCGGACGTGAAATGCACTTCACCCGACCTGCTCCCAGGTGCAGAGTCCATGTAACGTCTGACTGAGGGGTGAATAGAGCCGCTTATTGTCCAAAGAATTCACGGCGAGCGAGTGGGCGCGTTGATGTTTCGAGCACGACTGAAACTGAAAACTGGCGTGAAACCGGGAACAAAAGCAAAACATCCATGTGTCAACTAGACGGGACAATAAACATGACAACGGAAATGTCTTACTGGAGGGACGATAAGATTCGGGCATTTCTGTCTGAATTTCTGTTAAGACACTGTTAGCGAAAGTGACTTAAACTTCTCTCTAATGTCCAGCAGGGGTCCGGCTCCATAGAAGTCTATGAGAAAATGACCCGACTTCTCCCTTGATTTGTTACCTCAGTGAACATTTTCCTGACAAGCTTTTGATCTCAGTTTCAAGTCTTGTTTAATGCAGCATGATGTCCGGTCCGTAGAAAAAGTGTCTTGCATGAAACCCGTCCGTGGTGCAGAAAGGTCGGGGACCGCTGATCTAGAGCTTGGCTACCTCGGCTACCTTGTGATTGACAGGTTGTTAGCAAGGTGTTCTCCCTGTTTTAGTCCTACAACTTTAACCCTTTCACAGTTTGTTTTCAGTTCATGAAATTTAATTGTAACATTTAATAAAAAATAAAAATCTCATTCGGCGTTCGGTTGTACTGAGCTCCACCGAAAAAAAACAAGATGGCTACCGCCAAGACGCGAAACTCAAGGCTTCAAAACTGCAGTCCACAAACCAGTGGGTGACGTCCACTTCCTGTATACAGTCAATGTTCTCAACGTTGACTTTCAAAGCTGGAAAATGCATTTGTGCAGTTCTTACAGAAGAACATTAACTGTGTTGATCGCAATGAAGTAACATGTCAACCTATGCAGCAGTACAGCACGTTTTCCTAACGCAGTTTAATAGTTTTGGGGCAACAATGGGGTTCTATGGTACGGAGACATTTATCATGCTGTGGCTACAGAAACAATACTTGTTAGCAGGATACATTCATTTCAAGTCTCTTCGGAGTAACTTTAAAAAACAACAACACACAAATACAGTTATAACACCAGTGTTATCCTTTCAGAGCAGTATTTGAGTAAATGTACTTTGTTACCTTCCACCACTGAATAAACGTACTTTTATATTAATGCACATGGGCTCATGCATGTGCCAACACACGCACTTAAACACGGACTTGATCCAAGCAAAGGACAGGGGCCTGAGAAGTCCTCTGATAGGCAATTAGCTCATGAAGTGACATAGACATGCACACAGAGCCTCAGACAAATACACAAATACGATCACACACGCGCACACACACACGCACACGCACACACAAGGCAGAGCTGGCTTGCTCTCTTGATAGGCAATTAACTTACTTCAGACACCTCATCAGCAAGTGAACAAAAATCCCCCTTTAATCGGACACACAAACACGCACACGTTCCTCGCAGCTTTGCATATGCAGTGTTCAGTGAAGCATTGATATGCAGCGTGAGCGGGAGAATCTGTTCCCCTCGCTAGCGCCTTAGCATTGCTACATTTCAAATGCACATACACAAACACGTCCAACCACACACTCGCATACACCCATCCGAGGGATCAGGGGGCAGATTATTCGTAGGAGTCCTGCTGAGTTAAGTAATCACACTCGGGTGTTTAATCACTAACGAGAACCTGATGATGCTCTTTAATTAACACAGCACTAATTGAAGAGGGCTGGCGAATCACAGCTCTCGGCCCTGTCTGTTATTTGAATAATTAGAAAGCAAAGGATTGTGGGCGAGGTGCCTCCAGCTGTAGCCTGGAAATGTATTAGAGGAGATTCTTTCACGGTTGCGTTACGGAGCCGTTACATAAAGATAGAAAAGAGCACTTCAAAAAAAAGGAAATATCTTCGATGATTCCACATTGTGTGGACGTAACTGACAGATTCACAGCAAAATGCTTTCAATACAAATCTTAAGGATATTGATGCCTTTCTGCTCATCTGCTGCAACTTTTTCTACAATATAATATTTAATACTAAAGTACTTTGTACGGACGTGTTTTGGACACGTTGTAACAACGTAACCAGACAATCAGCATCTGCAACATGACAATATCAATATCTTGATAACATACAGGAAATAAAGGTGAGAAACTAAGTGGGTCAAACATTTGAACATGATAACGCATACATCAGCGCTTTTATCTCCCCAAACACAGAAACTCTCTATGTTTTTTACTAATGACTTACTTTAATTTAAAATCCGTATCCTGCTGTTGTATAGTGATGGCTAAATAAAGTGAGCGTGAGTGACTAACAGTGTGCGCATATAAGCTCTTCTTGTTATAGATTTATATTTATATATCTAAATTGCAAATGGCCTATACGTGCGTTGCAGAAGTTACAAACATGATCAAATGTAAATGCGTTTTGAGTTGCAGATAGGAATATGTTCCGTCAATAGCTATAACCGAAAGAGAAATGGGAGCTCACAAAGCTCAGATTGTGTAGAAGTCTATGAGAAAATATAAAAAGTCATTGTGTTAATGTGAGTAATGAACTGCAGCTTTTAGCTTTTATTTTTGTTTGTTTTCAGTCAAGTCTTTTCTTCTTCTCGTATCAGACTAAAAATCAAACTCTAAAGAAACTAAAGAATCAAACGTAAATGCGTTCTGAGTTGCAGATAGGAATATGTTCCGTCAATAGCTACAACCGAAAGAGAAATGGCAGCTGGTTTACTAATTACTGCACATTCAAATTCAACAAGCCAAATGACAAGCCGAGAGCTTTCTGAATCCTTTGTCCCTCATAGCTATTCGTGTTTCATAGTGCAGGAACATACTAGCCATGATTCATAATTTACATTGTACAAACATGTACAGGAGCTGACATCTGTGAGCCTGTTGTAAAACAACCGAGCAAATGTTTGCACATTTTCTTCAAATCCTCTCTGCGTTAGCGCAAAGACCGAACGAGGAGTTTTACAGGATTTTGATTCGACTGGGTTGATTAGAGTGTCTCTGTTAAAGTGGGGCGAGAAGTTGGGTGAAGTTTTGTCAGAGAAGGGGGGGGGGTTGGACCCAAACATGGCAACGTGGAAGGCGAGGATTAGTGTTTAGTAATGAGGATTACCGTACAAACCGGTGAAAAGCAACTAAGCTGAGCACCACCGTCATCAAACCGATTTAGTTCCTGGCTCCTATTTAGAAGGATTATCACACAATGTCATTGTAATTACAATTGTTCTACCAATGAGACTGCTGAAGCTATTCTTGTCTGTTGTTATGGCTAATATAACGGCTAGTGTTTGCGCGTTTGCTCTGCTGGTCACGGTGTCGAGTTTCACTCGTCCAGGAGACCTCGTTCAGTTAAATTTGCGACGCTAACTTTAGTTAGCACGTTTCACGTGGAAGTCGGTACTTCAGCAGCAGGAAGATTAAACTGAGAAATGTTTCTCTTTCTCCCTCCTCACTTTGCTTACCCCCAGAAAGCGGCTGCTGTCTGTTTATAGGTTCCACATGGGAAAAGGACAAAGGTTTAAACAGAGGGGGGATTTCAAAAGATAATTAAGGAGGAACGAACAGGCAAACTACTGAAGGAGGCACGCAGGAGGGATTGGGAGCAGAGAGGATAACAGAGGAGCGGAAGCTACCTTTGTTGTGTCTCAAACAAGTGGATCAACTCAACTGCTTCTCAAACGCCATGAATATGTATTATATCAGGTCATTCATCCGGCGCCATTGTTCCACTTCAAATTATGTCCCACTAGAGGAACACTGAGGGAACACAAAAGGAAAATTGGGCAAATAAAAACGTGACAAAAAACAAAACAAAAAACGACAGAGCTGTTCTTTTTATGTCCACGCGAGTTCTTTTGTGGCATTAGAGGAGAATCTTCAGAGATGACTCGCTTTTATCCAACCGAATAATGCCATCTTTTTGAGGAAACGGCTCTAATTAACATCTATTTTGAATAATCAGATTATTCTACATTCTTAAAATGTGCTGGTGAGAAAGCAGGACTCTATAGCAGGAATGTGTCTTTTGTCATTGCGCACTAATACACCAAAGGTAATATGAGAAATACTTAACGTTAAACCTTTTTTTACAGAAAGATGTAGCAAGCTAATTAAGGGGTTTATTGCTGGATGGGTTTCCGACACAAGTGAGGACTTAGCTGATTTACGATCTTCCCTTATGCATTCTTATTTTATCGATAGGCTACATATTATATGTTCATTATTCTGTGACTAATTCCTCTGCTGAAGTTTTGCTGTTCTTCCCATTCTGCTGACATTTCATGAATGCAGCATCAACATGGAGCCTGTTAGCATGCTGATGTTAGCATTTAGCTCAAATCACCTCTGTGCCCACAGCGCAGCCTCACAGGGCAGCTAGCACAACCGGAGACTCTCAGTCTTCTTTATTTGTTAAAATTAAATAATGTATTTATCTATCAGCTGCAGTTTCATGGTGTTTACAGATTGCTCTTTTGTTCCCCATTACATATCAACATATTCTGGACAAGATATGAAAAATATGCATTGGTCAAAAGCATCTTAAATTCAGCAAATATCAAAAATTTTTGTGCCGTGTAATCTTAGATTTCATTGTGCCTACTTATACACTTAAAGGTAATAACATCAGCTATATCTTGTCAGAATACCTTGGGAGTTCACTCTTAGAGTTCATAAGTAAAGATGAATTAATTTCTTCAATTTCTTCATCAAAAGCAACTTAAGCACATATTTGTATTTATGTTAAATATTATATATGTTCTAAAATCAAATCTCACTGTAGCTTCATGTACTATATCTAAAAAAAAGTGTTTTAGGAGGATTTCTTTGCTCCTTTCCTTAGAATATAGATACATACTGTATATTTTTGTTGTTCAAGCCATAAGGTCGTCTAGTGTGTAGGAAATGATGTGAAAAGCGTGGCGCTGGTGAAGATTTAAAGTCTGCATATTTGATTGAAACAAGCTTTTTACCGTGTTTTATCAATACGGCACAAGACTCCAAGTAAATCTTTTTGTTTTTTAAAACAACTCAATCACCATTTTCTCTGCCTCTTTGCGTTGAGAGTAAACTGGATTAATTCACCAGTAAATTGGCTTTAATGAAATAAAAATTGAAGACGAGCTCGGCAGAGTGGCTTTGGAGCTGGAGATATGGTAAAAATGACCATTACAACCCCGAAATGGTTTTAAGTGCTTTGTTAAATGTTTATAATGATAACTGGCACCTTAAAATAAGAACTGGATAAATAACAGTTATTATAAATATGGATTTCCTACTGATCTGGGCGACATTCATACAATGACGGAGAATAAAAGGAGTGTTTTCACTCCCGTTCCCAAGTCAAACAATGAACATGGGACACACACTACTCTGGCACAAACACAATAATATAGGTAGCACTCACCTGGAGGGAACCGAGGAACAAGGGGCTAATTAGTGATGATGAGAAGTTAATTTAGTCAGACACCTCAGGTAATAGCGCCCCCCCCCCCTCTCCTGTCTTCATCTCCCTCTTTCTCACCTTCCCTCTCCCTCAAACGTTTCCCACTCTGCATATTGCTTTTTTACTCTACAGCCCAACAATTTTCATGTTCAGACAAGGTGTCAAATGTTCTGTTTTGTGCTTTCTTGTGTCCCGTCAGCGTGTCGCACATACAAACACATATCCACGCGTATCCTTCGGAGATCTCAGAGGCTGCAAAGCAGGTGAGGTTGTCAAGTCGAGTAAGTGGGAAATTACATTATCTCCTGCTTTGACATTACTGATTTGTGTGTGTGTGCGTGTGTGTGTGAGATGGTTCCTGAGCTAAATGTTTGCTAGCAGGTGAGCCTGTTGTTGACAGATGGTGTTTGTGAGAGAAGCTCGCTCCCTGCAGAGTCTCACCCCAGGAAAGTGCTCATGCTAACGCAGACAGGCCCACTGTACACACACACACACACACTCACACTTACTGTACATACATGGAGCACTAACACACTGTCACGAGGTCTCTGAGTGGATTCTCAGCACAACCAGGTGAGATAGACCACAAAGGAGAGACACTAATGGTGAAGAAAAGGAAGTTATAACTGTGTTTTGTGTATATTTACTGGCCTACTGCCATCCCATCACGGCCTTTTGTGTTGGGAAGATAAGAAAAAGAGAAAGATACAAACTCAGAGACCACTTTCTATGTTTGTTAGTCGCAACTAATAGCTTTGTTAATGGCTATAATATCATCTATTTAGGTTTTATAGATAAGGATTAAAGCATTTAAGCCTCTGATTTACTGCTGTTATGCATGTGTGTGTGTGCATGATGGATGCCTATGAAAGGTTTGGGCAGTATCATGCAAAGTAAGGTCAGACTAAAGGAACATTGGGCTGATGTATGAAAAAGCAACATGACATGGACGAGGGCTGGTGGTCGCAGGGGTAAACGCACGCTGCAGTTACGGTAAAAGAAACTTAAAAAAGCTTTGTGTCGCTGTGATGAGATATACCGCTGCACATTTGATGCGGCCTAATGAATGAGACGCAGAGGAGGAAAATGAAACGAAGAGCGTCTGTCTCCACAGTAAATTATCTGTTGAGTGTTTGATGGTTATTTATTTGTGCTTTCAAACGTAACTGCCGTGAAACAATCAGAAATGACTTTTTTATTTATTTCCTTTTTTTTTTTTAACTCTCATTTACAGCCCCGCCACGCGTCTCTCTCGCTTCTGCCGCCCTCTCAGCTCGCTCGCTCGCTCGTCTTTAAATCAGCCGGCGAAGCCGACAGCAAAGCCCGACTTTACCTTGAGTGTCACCATGTCATCAAACAAAGAAACATGCTCTCGCCCGGTCATACAATTGTCTTAAATTGATGCTAAAGTCCTTCTTGTTTTATGAACGGGGCTTTACACGAGTGACCCCGAAAATTCATGAAACGTTTCCTAGACCCTGGGGAAAGTTCCTGTGGTCGAAAAAGGGGGCTATGCTATACGCGTCGTACCAACTAGCTCAACGGAAATGACAATATAAGTTCTCAGCGAATGATGAGTTAGTTTATTAGTGTTTTTGTAGCCATTAAAATCATGCATTATATAAAAGTTATAACAAAAAACTAAAAACAAAGAAAGAATTACAGCGAAAGTTAAATCAACATCAACAATTGAAATCTCACAACTTGTGACACCATTTTCCTCTCCGGCCGGCCGACGCACAGACAGCAGCCATTTTGTGCCTCTGAGATCAGATTAATAGTCTTGTGGCGGCGCTTCCCATCAGCAGGTCTGCTGGAGCGTGGCAACTGTGGAGGAGTCACGATTAGAGCTAATAGCAGACTAAACAGCCTTTAAGTCGGGCCTGTTGCGTGTAATGAGACTTTAAGTGTGATGACAAGAGGAGCGAGAGGAAGGAAGAGCACAGCTACGCTGACGACGAGACGCTGAACAAGCACTTAATGCTGCTTTAGAGCGCTATGTAGGTGAGGAATACGCAAACCAAAACAAAACACGGGAGGAAGTAACTGAACTGTAAAGGATGCATGACAAACTTAAGTCTCGGAGGGGTCAAATAACGGAGCATGAGAAAGTCGACGGAGAGGCAGACAGTGAAAGGGTTAGAACGAGAAGAGAGACACGGCGAGGGGAGGGGGAGCCAGTGAGAGCTCCTGTAATTAGTCAGTTAATTACATCTGGATGATGATCTGCTCGGGGGGATGGATGTTGTTTGAGCTGTGTGTGTATGAGTGTGTGTGTGTCTATCCTTGGCGGCTGTGTACACTCCAGAAAGCGTTTACTGAAATGGGAGCTAATTCTCGCTGTCTGAGGCCATTACGGTATTAATTTAATTTGGGTTAGCTGTCGCTAGCTCATTAACACATCTAATTAATTCATTGACATCAGAATTAAGTTGTTTCAGTGAAACTGACACCTCTCTCTCGTATAAGAGAGAGTGGGAGGAGAGCGACAGATTGAATGAGAAGCGGAGATAGGAGAGGAGTTGGAGTGGGGGGAGGGACGGGACGGGGGGGGGGTGATGGATTGAATCATATCTACAAGAAAAATACTATTAATACATTTTGTCAGCTGCGGTGAGTAGAGTCAATCTGTTACGTAGGATATAAGGAAGAGGAATGGAGGGCAAGAGGGAACACAGAGGTTCAGATAATGGCTGTTAAAGGAAGGAGAAACAGGACGGAAGCGAGGCCTGGTGTGACTGATCACCTCAGAACGTGCTGAGGGAAGAGAAGAAGACACTGAAGGCTCATGGATACATAGAGAGATGGAGAGATGGAGAGAGAGATAGATATATATATATATATATATATATATAGAGAGAGAGAGAGAGAGAGAGAGACAGAGAGAGAGAGGTAGATAGATAGATAGATAGATAGATAGATAGATAGATAGATAGATAG
>CALSBV010012195.1:127532-159671 GCA_943590825.1 Bovichtus diacanthus | reverse complement strand
TCTCTGTCTGTCTGTCTCTCTGTCTCTCTCTCTGTCTCTCTCTCTCTGTGTCTCTCTCTCTCTGTCTCTCTCTCTGTCTCTCTCTCTGTCTCTCTCTGTGTCCCTATTTCTGTCTCTCTCTCTCTGTCTGTCTCTCTCTCTGTCTCTCTGTGTCTCTCTCTGTCTCTCTCTCTCTCTCTGTGTCTCTATTTCTGTCTCTCTCTCTCTCTGTGTCTCTATTTCTGTCTCTCTCTCTCTGTCTGTCTCTCTCTCTGTATCTCTGTGTCTGTCTCTCTCTCTTTTTTCTCACTTTCACTCAGAGTTCAGTCAATGTTGTTGTAGCCCCTTAACTAGATACATAGCAATATAAATCATTTCAAACTGAATAATTATAGTCAGAAGACTCATGTTGTTATAGTTAAATACGAACAAACAGGACTTTTCTTCCCAAAGTTGACAGAAAAAGTGAGGATCGTTCATGTTTTGACATCCACACTGCGGCTCCGTCACATTTCTGTGTATCTTTTTGTACCCAAACAATGTAAAAAAAAAAATAATAAAAAAAAAAATAAAAAAAACAGCTAAAATCATATGAAGCCTTGATGAAAGTCTGTTTCTCGAGCTGCACTGTAATGCTATAATATATTAGATTTCTGCACTTTGGAGTAATGAAATCATCCTTATTCCCCACAGACATGGAGCCTGGTCCACATGAACATACAGTAGATACTGTGACATACATGAAGATGTGATATCATTTACATTCTGCTGGATCAGAGATGTTGCCTCTGATAATATGGAAACATATTCTATGTCCAAAGTTATTTCACGGTAAAATGGCAACCCCATATTTTCCAGTTAAATTCTTTAATTATTTGTAAATGTGTCCATAATCTACTACAAAGGCGCATTTTATATGCTCGTTTTGTCTCCATATATGCACTCCAAGTAGGCTACACTCACACACACACACACACACACACTATAAAGGCCTTGCTGAAGGGAGATTAGACCTATATTTTCTAATTAATCGCACTCTTGAAACTAACCGATTATAATAAAGCGTTTCCCCCTCTAAAAAAAAAAAAAAAAAGGAGAATAAAAGTAGAAATTTCACACAGTGCACGCGGAATGAACGATTTAATGTGATTGTTTCGGTCGAAGGGGACGTTTCCTGAGGCCTTATGGGAAAATAATGTCCTTATGAATTAAATAATAGGGTTATTACTTTCATTGATTTTAGCTGTCTGGGAATTTAGTGTTCAGCTTCGGTCTTAACCCGTCCTCCTCCTGCTGTTTTTCACTCTCGCTCCCTCCTCGTCCTCTTGTCTAATTATTTTCCTATAAGCCCCCCGCTTCCTACAGCGCAAATAGCAGAGTCACTGAGCGAAAATTATGTAAATATTATTAAAGGGACTCAGGCACGGAAATTCATTTTAGGTCGGCGCAGCAGAGTAAAGCTCTGTCCCTCGGATCCCCCTCAATTTATTTGCAAATAAAGGCGAGGTGACCGGGAGGGATCAGGGATATTTAGCCGGGCTGTCAACACGGCTCCTCCGTGCACTGGCTCGCCAGAATTAATGGTTTTAATAATTGGGATTTCAGTTTCCGGGGAATTGGTGGCGTTTACACTTCATAAGCTAAACACACTCTTTCCTAAACGGGCGCGCAGACAGTGCACGTGGGCACACACCTGCACATTTAGGAGAATCAGTCCCCTCTTCTGTGCCTTTACATCTTTAATTCAGCCATTCTTCACTTTCTTCCTTCTTCTTCTTCCTTCTTCTTCTTCTTTTTTTTTTTTCTTTTTTTTTTTTAGCTCAGCCAACAATTGGTCAAAAAATTATTAATGCAAGCCTGGCACATCACGCGCCTCTTCCTCTCCCTCTTCCTCTCCTATATCTTTATCTGTCTCCCCCCCCCCGAGGGACTCACAGTCCTATTAGAACAAATGACGAGGGGCCCAGGCGCTTTTGTAAAAAGGCGCAGGCAGGCGGGCGCGCGCCTGTCCTATTATGTGCGACACATGATCAATAGGGCGATAACGCAGCAACATCAATATAAGCGACAGAACAATGAGGGATATCATCGAACATCTATCTTAATATAGCCGACTACAAGGGCCGTCTGACAACCGCGGCAGCTCATGAAAATTCCGCCCCACGAATCTACCACCATCTCATCCTCCTCCTCCTCCTCCTCCTCGCGCTCAATAGATATGCGCACACACGCGCATGCTTGCAAACACGCACACATACACGATGCAGCTGGCGCGGCTATTATTTTCCCATTTCAATTTGACACCCCTGCCTTTCATGCTAATTCTATTATTGTAGGAAGTTTATGTGATTCCGTATCACTAGAAATCGGTAATGTCTAATAACCCTTTGGGCTGAAAGGAGGGGAAAAAAAACTGCCTCGAGACCCGCGGCAGCCAGTGGGAAAATAATTACTTTCATATCAAAACTCAGCAGGAGGCGCAGGGTCCTATAGCCCGCGGCCACTAACCTCATTCCAGCTCGGCCTTTCAAATGAATAAATTTGTTAAAGCAATAAATACAAACAGCCAGACGGACTTGAGCCCCAGCTCCGGCTCACTACACAGAGAAAAAAGGAGGATTTATCTGCTGTAACACGACAAAACTGCAGCCGCCATGATCCAAGGTTCTGCCACACAGCAACCTCCCCTTCTTTCCCCCCCCCCCCCCTCAATATGGCCCTAGAAAGACAGTGATTCAATTTAAACAATAACTTTATTTATCAAAAGTGTTTACATATAAATATCATTTTCTCGTTTTTACAATATCTGAGGATTTTTGTTGTGTGTAAGATGTTTATTGTAGCCTAGTTTTTGTTACAAGTTGGTCACTAAAAAAGAGAGAAAGAACCTGCTTCTAAAGGTGTTTGGGCCTAAAGCCTGAATATGAGGACAGCCACAGCTTTTGGGGGCCATCTGGATTGATCACACATTATGATTAAAAAATAGATGAGAATTAAGTCTCCTGATTCCTGATATGTTTTCGAGTGTCTCAGCAGAGCTTTGGGAATGTTTGAATAGTCTGAGCGGTGTTCCTGGTCCTTTGTTTATGTTTGCTCCTTGCAAGTGTTAGTCCATATCGACATCCTCTCCATCTGTTCCGGGTGTTTCTTGACAGTCTGTGTTTGCCTTGAGACACTCGGAGAGGGCTGGAGACGCTCGCTCCTCTCTCGCACCCTTCTCTTTAGCACACAGCTCGGCAGCTTGGCAGCCGCTGGTCGCTGCCTCCGTTAGAACTTTCAAACTCCTCTCCTCGCCACTGTCACTGGACTGTGTGCGGCTCAGCCTGGCCGCAGCCGCCTGAGCCGCACTGTTTGCTGGAGGAGAAGCGGGGAATCTTCCATCGCTGCAGTCACCACCACAATCCTCCGTGTCTGTTCCGTCCACTCTATTGCTAATGTGATTGTGGTGATGCTGCGCGTTATGCTCCATATGATCCGAGTTTAGAGGCTTAGTGACAAAGCTGGAGAGGTCAGAGGGAGAAGGGCTCCCTTCGCTTGGCACACACCTCTGTCCCAGGCCGAGCCTGTTAATGCTGCTGTCCTGACACGGCGAGGCCTTCAGGGCTGTTTGGGGCACTAGAAAGCCCAAGGGCTGATGGGTAATGGGGTAAAGCAAGAAGTGACCTTTACCCACCAGTGTCCTCTGACTGGGCAACGAGGGGAAGTCCAGCTGAGATTTCCGTCGAGGCGTGACGTCAGAGAGGAGGCTCTCCACGCTGAAAGGGTTGCGTTTCTGCAGGGCGGAGGACCTCGGGCCTTCAGGACTGGAGCTGTGCGTGCTGCCTGGAGAAACCTGCTCCGGTTCTCCTGCGGTTCTTTGGTTTTGGTGGTTTTGTAGTTGGCTGAAGTCGTGTCGTGTTTGGTCACAGCTGGATTCAGTTTGGTGTCCTCCTGCACCCTTTGATGCTGGCATTTCAATGTGAATACTCCCACTAACGCTGGAGGACTGCTGCTCGCTGTCAGTGAACTGGGAGACCCCGCTGTCACTCTCTGAACCTCCAGGTGTGTGGAAGCTGTCACCTGCGAGAAGTTTGTTCTGTGACTTCAGCAGCTTCCTCTCCTGCTTCCGCTTCTTCTTCTCGGCCCGCTCTCGATCTCTGCGTAAAATCTCCTCGGGGTCCATGGGCTCGCCGCTGCACGTGGTCGGGTGGGAGTTGTGAGCGGGCCGCCCCGGCCCTTTCTTTGTGTTCTCCTTTTTTCTCCATTTAGCACGTCGGTTTTGGAACCAAACCTAAGCACACACACACACACACACACACATGAAATACACAAAGGTGGAAAATTGACACACGAGTAGATTGTGTCAGACACCATCTATAAGGTCATACATTGGTTCAGAATATTCATATTTGTTTTAGCGGTTTAGTTGCGGAAATGAGTTGATTAATGGATTAGTCCATTACCAGATAATTAAGCATCAACCGTTTTGATAATCTATTAATCATTTAAGTGACTTATTAAGGTAAACATAGCTTGTTTTAGCTTCTCTGATATGATGATTTTCTGCTTATTTTCTGATTTGTATATGTTCACTATGGGCTCTGGGGAATTATTCTGGCATTTCACACACTAAATAATCATAAAAGCAATGGATCAGTTAGTTGAAGATAAACATAATTGTTAATTAGTTGGGACAGCAATGATTATACAAGTTTTATAAAACAGGGCATTCATGTATTTTAAGCTGGACTTGTAAGACTACATCTAACATGAACACCTCCACAATCTGATGCAATGCAGACCCAACATCCCTGCAATAAACGCTTCCTGTATACGCACACTATAATGTCAAAACACAAAGTATTCGATCACATTTGCAGGCGATTAGTGTATTTAAGGTTATTTCTCCTGGATTAAAGTGCTCCTGATCATTTATCCCCTTCATGAGAATTAATACACTGAAGTAGGCCTCACAGAAAATGTCACTTCTGGTGTGTGTTTAGACAACAACAGACCTCACACCTGCCATGGCAGGAGTGATAAATCAGTGTCAGAGTGGTTATCAGATGGTAAGGACAAAACCATATTGCCTACAAATTCAAACAAATTCCACAAAGGCCGGAAACGAGTGCAGTCGTTGTCCTCTGCCTGCCTGTGTCTTTGTTTTGCTGCAGCTCTAAACGTCTACAGAGTACATTAGGTTAATAGGTCACAGCGGTGGACCAGCAGATGCACAGATGTGCCGGCGTTAATTACCAATGAGTCTGTGTAATGGGAAACTCCGCCAATTACATTTAATTGTACCGTAGCTAACGCAGCCCGTCTCTGTATGTTCTTTAACACCCAGCTCACTCGGTTCATATTGGGGCTTTACACTTGCACGGCAATCCCCGGCTCTCCTCCCTCCGCAGCGAGCCAAGAGAGGGAGCTTCCCCCGCCTGGAGCTCTCACTGCCCGGCCTCTGGGCGCGCTCAGGGCCGTATGTTCGGCACTGATAACGCCAGGAGTTTAGCATGCAGAAGTAGGATCCGCGAACATTGCATAATAAGGACGGGACACCAACATCATGTGCGACAATGGCGCTTCTTATGAATTGTTAATGTTGGTTATATCTTTCCCCCGCAAACCTGGTGATAAAGGAGCGTTAAGCAGCTTGAGGGAACAATAATCTGAGGTTTAGGAGCGAAATCCCCAAACAACATACAGCAACGAAGAGCTGCTTCTGTCCCGCGTTTACTCGATATAACCGTGCACGCGAATTGTATGTGGCTCGTTTAGCAATACATGAGTATACGTTAAATAACATATAATATCATAAACAGATATGCTTCTACATGCTGAGCAAATAATAGGCCTACGTACTAAACCTACATATCTTTTATTATTATTATTATTATTATTATAATTATTCTAATTATTATTATTATTATATTGTTTTATTATTATTATAATTATTATTATCATCATAATCATTATTATTATTATCAAATTAAATCGACATCTAATGCTGAAATGTAAAAGACAGCGTCACATTTAACAAAACATATGTACTTACTCCAAAATAATTGTTTAAAAAGACATCATTCTATATTGTTAAACAGTAATCATTATTATTGTACTTTTTTTAGTAATACATTATTAATATTATTTTTATTATTATTATTAGCCTACTAGTATTATTATCATTAGCTTTTAAATTATGTGAATATTGTATAATATTACAAAACAGCATAATCTTTAAATATCGTACTTTTACAATCACTGCATGTATTTTGTCTTTATCAATAATAAAACAATACAAAAATAACCATGATAATATGAAAATAATGGATTCAACTTAAATGATCTTAAACCTTAAATTGAACTACCTAAAACTGCCCAAATATATAAAAAATAAGGGTATAATTGTGAACAAACTGTCTAATAATTATATAATATATATAGTATATAACTGGAAGAAAAGGAAGAATAGTAGTTACCCCCCCCCCCCCCCCCCCCCCCCCCCCTCTGTTTTGCTCAGTAAATAGCCTTGTTTTTATTAACCCATAAATCAATAGGTTGCTTCTATGCATAATTTAAAAGTGACCCTTTATTGATGCTTTGATAATTGACAAATAGCTATCTCAGTATGGGGTTGGCCTTCACAAAACAAGTGACATTTTATTTATAACATGTTTTGTAGATTTTCACACAGAAGTTATACTGTAATTTGTTGAAAACAGAGCAATAACTCAAAACAATCTTTTACCCCATCAACTAAATGAACGAATGAATGCTTGCCAAAAAAGATTTGACTCATTTCCTCGTGTCTTTACCTGAACCCTGGACTCCACGAGGTCAAGCCTGAGCGCGAGCGCCTCCCGCATGAACACATCCGGATAGTGACTCTCGTTGAAAGCCTTCTCGAGCTCCTCCAGCTGCCACCCGGTGAAATTCGTCCTCGTGCGTCTCCGTTTACAACCTGGACTGTCCTTATCCGGGTCTCCAGAATCTGCAGGGGGCGACGTGTGTGTGTTTGTACAAGCGTGTGTTTATATTTGTGTGTGTGCGCGTTTATCAGTGTGTGTGTGTGTGTGTGTGTGTGTGTGTGAGTGAGAGAGAGAGTGGAGAGAGGGGACTGTCATGGCAGGATTCGCTTGTAAAGCATCAGTTTTTGATGTAAAACACTGACCGCTGTCACACTCTTTAAAAAATATTCAGAGTCTCCTGAACTCTGACAAATCATGTCTCACATTCCAGGCCTAAAAGTAACACACTTTAATGCTATATTTTAAAATGAAAAAAAACATTCCCAATAATTGCAAAATTAAGATTTTCACCAATATTAAAGAATCAGCAGCCAATGTGAATTTCATCGAGATTAATGAGGAATTGTTGTCTTTTCTTCTTTTTTTTTTTCTTAAACCTCCAGTGCAGTTTTTACTGTAAAGTTACTCAAAATTACCCAGCACATAAACTTTTTTTTCATTTCTTTTTAAATCCACCAAGCTCCAACACTTTTAAACAACACTGTTTTCTCTGCAGACTGACTTTCTAGTTCACAATCTTATCTCCAAAGGCTACATTTTCCCTTTTTAAAATGTAGCCTCTACTAGAAACGGTTTGTCCAAACAACAAGCCGCTTACATTTATTACACTTAACAATGCATGGCGTTGTTTCCACACAGGTCTGTGGAGGAGACACGGGGGATAAAGAGCCAGGCCTACCTGAGAGTTTGAACTGCCCGCCGTCGGGCGAGAGCAGCGAGTTGGAGCTGACCACCGAGGCCGAGCACGAGCCGTTAAGTAATCCGTCTATCGAGAAGGGGGCGGCGGCCGCGGACTGCAGCTGGTGTCCGTTGGCGAGCTCGTAGAGGTGATGGTGGTGGTGGTGGTGATGGGGGCCGAGCGCGTAGGGGAAGCCCACCAGTCCGCCCAGGGAGCCTCCGAACTGGGCGTGAGGATGCTCGAGTACCCGACTGTCCATGCTCGCCCGGGCTGCGGCGGGGCCGAAGTGAAGATGCAGAGGGAGGCAGTGTGGCTGAACATGCAGTCAAAACAAAAAGTCAGGGAGAGGAGGAAGAAGCAGCGAGAAAAAAGGGAGAGGAGGTGAAGGCGGAGGGGGAGAGAAGGGAACCCAGGCAGACAGACCGTCTCCCGCGGCCACGGTACGGTCTGTAGAGAGGCGGCGGAGACCGGGCTGCACGAGGTATTTCACGTTTACGGTCCAGTCGAGATGTCAACCCTGCTCTCTTTCTCTCCGCGAGCCAGCTCATTAGGACTCCTCCATCTGCTCGCGGGACCAATAAGAAACGTTAATCGCCCTGTGACGTCAGAGACGCGGTTAATGGAGTAACGGAAGGCAGAGCACGAGGAAAAAGAGAAAAGAGAGAGAGAGAGAGAGAGAGAGCGCGAGCGTTTTTCTTTCTTTCTCCTTCTTCCCGGATCGATCGCTAATTACACCTGGCGCGGTCCTTTAATTCATCCCTGTCAAAAACAATGAGGACTGGGCTAAACTCGCGCGTGGGATTATCCAAGTGATTGATAAACCGGCTCCATTCAATTCTCAGGAATATAATCTATATTTACACTCTATATATGTGTGTTATAAGAAAACACGTTTTTCTTCAAACTTTAAGTAGCAACGAATCTTTTTTTCCCTTTCTCCTCGTCTCTCCTCACTCGTGCGTACTGGCGCGCTCCTGCATCGTGTGCGTGCGCGCGTGACTGCGTGTGTGTGTGTGTGTAAGTGTTTTACAGGGGCATTCAGGGCCAGATTGATCCAATAACAGCGCCTTTATCATCCCCCCCTTTTTCCTGAGCTGTCACATCGCATTTTAAACTACAAGCCTCTCTCCATCTCCCAGGCACCACACACACGCACACACACACACACACACACACACTGAGCCGTCCGACCAAAGCCCAACTCCCGCATCATTATCTCGATTTTTCACCTGAACAGCTTACACCGATGTTTAGTTGTTAACGACGAACAAAGTGGGTTGTAGCCTACATGATGTGACGTTTCCAAGAATCCAATACCCGCACGTGCAGGATCCATTCAGCCGGGCTGCATGCATCGTTACAGGACAATATTTGGCGGCTTTTTCCCCGAGTTTAATCATAAGGCTTTTTTTTTTTTTTTTTTTTTTAAATATATATATATTTCCTTGAGTCTATTGTTTGGGAAGAAATCCTTTGCAACTATAGCATTTGTTTGCTGGTGTCCTCAAAGCAATATTATGTATAAATAAAACAAGAGCATTCTGAGGCATGCATCTTAGAAGGTTGTATTAGCCTAATATTGATAATATAAAAAGAAATTTAAAAAGTAAAAGAAAAATTACAATACACTTAATTTGCAAACAGAAAGAATTAACATTTATTGCATTAATTACATTTAACTCAGGATGATATAATGGACAAAACAACCTCACCTCCACTTTGGGTCCACTTTGTAGCTTTTCTGGAGCTTTAATTCACATCACATGGCAACAGGCTGAGCTCCATAAACTGATGAAGATCATGGGATGTGATAGAAAGATCCACAACAACATGGATCTTGAGGGGAGATTGTTTTGTCATCTACTGTTTCTGAGGTCAAGAATTGACTTTAAAACCCCGAAAGAGAGCAGTAAACATTAACATCTGTATAAAGGCTACAGTATATACATGTCTTCACGTTGATAAGTGAATGTTGTTGCTCTGCTACCCATTATGATACATAACATTATTGATTTGTTGTATTACGATTCAACCTACATCCGCTTCAATAAGGCTTTTATGCAAATGTTTCACATTCAATCAGGTAGTTATGATCTTTCACAAGAAATTTAGGGGGAAAAAAAGATCAACAAAGTAAAAGAACAACTCACTTCGTCCAATGAAAAGTAACTGATGCAGAAATGAACAGTAATCGATCTCTCTAAATCAAAAACACACACACACACACACATTTACTATAATTCTGCCATGATTGAGAATCCTTTATTTATGCATACTATAGTTATGTATACATTCACGTCATAATTGTATGCTAATTCACCTGGTATTCATTCTACACCTACATATGTCTTTCAATCACTGCATAAAAACAACTTGGACTATAATTAAAGCTTTGCAACTAAAACAACTCAGAGATACTCCACACAGCAGCTTGTTTAAGGTTGGATTATTATTATTATTATTATTATTATTATAACAACATATTCACATTTTAAACTGCATGTTTTAATCACAAGCTGTTGTACTTGGTTGAAATGAAAATGAACATTATTTTTATTTCTTTTTTATTACGAGAGCGGGCTTACTTTGATTTTGTACACAATATGTGTTTATTATGTGTACATAATAAATGTATTACATGCAAGTTGGACGTACAGGACCGATGTCCCAGTAGAAAAGACTTTTCTCTCGTGAGCCTGACGTAGTTTCGATGTGGTTGCTCTGCCCATCTTTGCCTCAGCTTGCCACCTTTCTTAGTGGCACTTGAGGTTAACGACATTTGAACGGAGCTTGTTTTGTTCCTCTAAGTGTTGAGCCCCGTCTTTGAATGAAGACCTTTTTGAATTAAAAACCACAAAGTGGACACAAAGCCTTACATGGCGTTGGGTCTCAATGGCTGACAAATTGCAATAGAAGAACCAGAAGCACAGCTAATGGAGTTAGTGGGCCCTGGTGGTAGTAAGTCAGCCCCTATTATTGCTCCACCATGTACAGTACACTACACACACTTCTGTCTTTGCTTTTCCCGCTCTGACTCCTAAAATACACACTCTAATAAAAAAATTATAAAAATAAAATATTCTCCATAATATTCTCTCGTAAACGGCACAGACTCCAGTTTAAGAGCAAACAGGGCCCATTTGAAAAAAAAAAAAACCTTCAAGATAGCGTTGAATAATTTGAATAAATTGACCCAGAGTCCACACAGAACAGGGAAGACCATGGTCCTCAGAGACACTACTGACCTACTGTGTAGCTTCTTCTAAGAGGGTGTGTAACAACACATTCAAACACATTTTATATTTACAATTACAGTGTACATTCAGGTTAATAAAGATATCACTGGATAGAACATTTGTTATCTTTCTTATCCATATACAGTTACAGAAAAACACTCAAGTGGCTAACAAAGCATGCTGTTCTGGTTCACTGTTCGTACTTATACCTACGGAACTTGAATGCATCATTTGTGTTTAACCCACGTAATTGTGAGCCAGGACACGTAGGACCGCGTGTGAGGAAGCCAGGTGACGTAGTATAAAGAGCGATCACACAGGGAGGACCGACACAGGACAGTGTGTGTGAAACCAAGAGTCAACGTCACTGTATGTTACGTACTTAACTAACGCCACGTACGTAACAAACTTCCTTTACCCAAATCATGACCTTCTCCTAAACCAAGTAGCTTTGCACTGATCACGCTTGTTGCTGACCTCAGGGGGAAAAAACATTACGTAAGATATCAGACAAACCGTCGTACGAGGCTACGCACGCGCGTCATTACTTAGTAGTCATTGTGCTTCTCCAGACGTACACCGGGGTCGCTCAGACTTTTCTTTTATACTTGTATGTGGTACATTTACGTTTTGCTTTCATACACGTTTCGAACCAACGTCCCGACAGGAGTTGGATCAACTTACTTGACCTACAGGTCAACACGACCTTGACCTGCGTGCCCGCAACCTACGGTTACCGATAAAACGCTTCTCTGAGTACGTCTCCAGAGATGTTTACGTGCATCTCTGGAGACGCAGAAGTCAAGCCTCCGTCTCCAGATCTGCAGCTTCTGCTAGCTTGTACTTCGGCGCGGCGGTGCTTTGAGCTAAGAGACGTTTTCTTGCTAACGAGATCAGAATGACGACGCTAACATGCGGATGTTTGGTGTAATGTTTACCATGTGTGTTTTAAATGTGCAGGTATTTTGGTGATAAACCAAAGTATTGGGTAGAAAGTTATGGGATCACCAAAGTCATTGTAGCTCGTCCTATAAGGGACAAACATGTCATGGAAATCCATCCAATAGTTGTTGAGACATTTCACTCGAAACCACAAAAGTCAAAGGTGGCGCCAAAGGTTAAGCAGGGGATCAGCCAAGTCTTCAGGATTTATCTAATTATAAAATAAACCAGCTGATATTTGACATACACCTCTGGCAAGGCAAAAAAAAATAATTAAAAAATGAAGAAGTCATAATGCCATGAAATGAAAACGTAAAATGTGTTTTCTTTTTTTCTTTCAGAATTTAAATTTAAGATTGTATTTTAAACAATGGAAAAGGCCTTTTCCAATCACTGAGCTGAATACAACATGTAGACATTTTTGACATTTTCATGTGGTGTCTGTCTGGTGGAGGTTTTGAAAAAAAAAATAAATAAATAAAAAAAAAGGAGAGAGAGATTACTGCAATTAAAATTTCAAGTTATCCTATCGAGTTGAGGGTCTTCTCTAATGCAGGGGAAATGGTGCTCGACTTGAAGTGTGTGTTGGAAAATGAAAGGTTTTGAAATGTACAATCATGGCACAGGCCAGGAGCGACCGAGTGTCCAGGTGGACATCTTTGGGGAGGAGATGGAGAGAGAGGGAGAGGGAGAAAGATTATACATATAAATTGTAAACGGTGTCGCAGGGGCCAAATCTCGCCCGAGGCGGTGACTGCTTCATTTTGTGTTAAATTTCTTGACAGAAAGCCACCCGCGTGCTGGTGAATACTGAATAGTAATCAGAGCTGGTTGAATAAGTGCCTCCCCCTCCCTCTTCCATTACTGTGAATTAATTCGACTTTATTTATCCAATTTCTGGAGCTGACAGAATGTTAATTTGAGTTGAGATTTCTCTCTGCTGTTCTGCCTGTGACCCGTAGCCCTGGGATTGGCGTGTTGTAATAACCTGAATCTTTCACCAGAAGCTCCGATAATTGTTACCTTATTAGCATGTAAATTGTTTAATTAATATTATTATGAAGAACCATATAATCCCTCCGTTACTTGACCCTGAGTCCACACACGAGCAGGCTTTCTGCATTTCAATGTCTAGTTTTTTAAATGGACTCTTTTAATGTTGGCTGGTCGTGTGGTTGTTAGAACCCCCCCCCCCCCCAATCTCAGAGCAACTTTGAACGGCTCGAGAGGCGCTTTTGATGTCACCCCGTCTCTATATCTCTCCTCTGCTCTCTCCATTCCCTTTTTATTTCTTTGCTGCTCTTTCTGCTGTGTATTTATTTCCCTGCTGCCATTTTTGAACATCAAAATCCAACGCCTTCTTGTCATTTGCTCATAAAAGCTCTTTTAAATTTTTTTTATTTTTTATAAATATATAAAAGGCCCCCCCCCCCCCACATACACACACACACACACACACACACCCATTCCACTTTCCCAGTGTCTGTGAGAGCCAAACACATGCAGTGCTCGATGAAAAGCAGCCCTTGACATGAGGTCCTAAGAGACCGCAGCATTTAAATTCGCCTTTCTTCCTTCCTCCTCCTTTTTTTTCGCTGGGCACGAGTGACATTGTCAGATGTTAGCTTTAATTAATTTGATAATAAGATGGGCGACACGCACACAAGCCAGGGTTCGGCGTGCATTGCCTCGAGCCTTCCTTCCTCTCTCTCATCTCTCTGTGCAGACAACACAACCAAACCCACAAAAAAAAAAAAAAAAAAAAACCCAAAAAGACTGTTCTAATGTCTGTGCTGAAGTATTGTGAACATATAGCTGGGACTTAATAATAGTAATGCAACAACAACAACAACAACAAAAACCCCTTTGCTGTATATCTATTGATCCTCCTGGGATAACATTTAGAATAAATCCATGATTAAAACAACCTGAAGGGGGCGCTCCTGCTAGCATTGTGCATGGGGACATGCTGAACCTGCTGCAGTTCATCACTATGACAGTAGACGTGTTAAATGTTTTACTTTGAGAGTAAGTTCTACACTATCTTAGTTCTACAAACTAAGATAGTAACCTGGGCGGTGATGCTTATCAACAGACTGCAATTACATCAGTAACCAGCTGGAATACTGTACGAGCTGGATCATTTATTCTGCCCATTAATAATTAATAGCTAGTGTTTAATAGTTGTGACAGAAAGTCACAGTTTTTTACAGATCTTTGGGGCACTGGAGCTCATGCATGGAGGTGGTTTACAGGTCATCGGGTGGCACGCTGAGCCGACAAAATGCTTTATCTAATCTTTGTTATGTAAAGTCTTTAAGTCTGCCGGTCTGTTGTCCACCATGTTGGTCCGGACGGAAGAACCTCAACAACCATTCGAAGGATCGCATTGAACTTTTGTACAGACGTTGTATCCTAATGACTTTGGTGCTGCCCTGACTTTTCCTTTAGCGCCACTATGAGGTTTTTTGGATTATCCTGATATTTGGTCCAGAAATGCTCCTGACAGGACTAGTTAGAATAAGGTCTGTGATCCCTTAATATTTTATATATAGCGTAAATGTTGCCAAAGCCAGCTGTCAATCATTTGATTGGCCACAGACACGCAGTTTGCCGTGGGTTAATCTCTATAATCTGTTTTATTATCGTAAAGGGTTCTGGTTTGTAACCAATTACGTTCAAGCAGGTTTTTGGTTGTATGCAGGTAAACAGTCTCAGAAGCCAACAGCTGTAGTCTGACGATGATTTAGCTTTGAAAACTCGTTGACTTCATCGTAAACTTCGTCGTCGTAAACTTCGTCGTAGACTTCATCTCGTCGTAGACTTCATCGTGGACTTTGTCTCGTCGTCGACTTTGTCGTAGACTTTGTCGTAGGCTTTGTCGTAGACTTCATCTCGTCGTAGACTTTGTCTCGTCGTAGACTTCATCGTGGACTTTGTCTCGTCGTCGACTTTGTCGTAGACTTTGTCGTAGACTTTGTCGTAGACTTCATCTCGTCGTAGACTTTGTCTCGTCGTAGACTTCATCGTAGACTTTGTCGTAGAGTTTGTCATAGACTTTGTTGTAGACTTTGTCGTAGAGTTTGTTGTAGACTTCATCTCGTCGTAGACTTTGTCTCGTCGTAGACTTTGTCTCGTCGTATACTTTGTCGTAGAGTTTGTCGTGGACTTTGTCGTGGACTTTGTCGTAGACTCCGTCTCGTCGTAGACTTTGTCTCGTCGTAGACTTCATCGTAGACTTTGTCGTATACTTTGTCGTAGACTTTATCGTAGACTTTGTCGTAGACTTCGTCTCGTCGTAGACTTATCGTAGACTTTGTCGTAGACTTCGTCTCATCGTAGGCTTTGTTGTAGATTTCGTTTTGTCATAGACTCTGTCATAGATTTGGTCGTAGACTTTGTCGTAGACTTTGTCGTAGACTTTGTCGTTGATTTTGTCGTAGACTTTGTCGTAGACTTTGTCGTTGACTTTGTCTCATCGTAGATTTGGTCGTAGACTTTGTCATAGACTCTGTCATAGATTTGGTCGTAGACTTTGTCGTAGACTTTGTCGTAGACTTCGTCTGGTCGTAGACTTTGTCGTAGACTTTGTCGTAGACTTTTGGCCATTTCTAACCAAAGATTATTTGACGATGATATTTCTTTTTAAAACCACTTCTCCGTATGTGTGAGAACAAGGTATCACGTTAAGCGTGCTCCACCTCACCAAAGGTCGCCCGTCCTGCGGGGAGACATGCCCTCAACAATCAAGTGTCGGTCCTTCAGATACATTCACATTGTCATCAGGACATGGAAACACTTAAAAAAATAAAACTGCGACGACGTAGGATACTACACAGGAAAAAAAAAAAAAAATCTCTTTTGAGCCTCAAAATCCTCAAAATGCCTCTTGAGAGGAGGAATCAAGTCATATTTATTTTTTAATTAGCAAACTAAGGTGAAACAGTGGAGAGTTAATTACTCAATTACTGCCTACAAGTTAATTTTTAACTATCCTGAAATGAGGTCAGTCATTATTTAGACGATTGGTTGATAATTAAGAGTCTAATCTAAATTAATTGTTGGAAAGGTTTTTTTTTTTTTTGATCCTGCAGTGCGCTTTGTGCAGCCTAAAACCTGGAGATGCCATTCCAATTAAAAGTGAAGGGATTTCATGTATTGATGTTTTGTTTTTTTCCCCTCCACAAATCTTTTTTCCTGACGCCTAATGGAAGCTTTGATCATTTAGGGAAAAGGAAGGAACCCATTTCCAGGCGAGTGTGTTTTACCTCCTTCTCTCTAATTATGAACTTTCCCTCCATCCTCATTACGAGTGTAATTGTGCCTCTGATATAATATTGCGAGGAAATGCATATTGTGATTGATTTAAAGTTATTTCCTTTCATTCACCTCTTGTTTGATACATTAAACGTTATGCCTTTGAAAGTCTCCCTGTGTGTATGTGTGTGTATATATATATATATATATTAAAAATGAGTGTAACAAAGCCACACTTCCTCTGGAGCCATAATTCCATTTCAATTAAAAGTAACTTATCACCTTTTCCTAAAACGTGCTTAATATGCCAAAAATGTTCTATGCTTGAAAGAGTCCAAAATGCCATTTTAATTGTTATCAGCGAGTCGGATCTCCCCCTCACTCTCCCTCTTTCTTCTGCCCCCCTCCTCTTTTTTTCTTTCCTTGGCTGTCTTGGCACAAGCTACACGGAAATAGACCTAATTAACCCCCCTACCCCACAGGGAAATCCGCTATGCAAATTACCATTTTCAAAATAAAGTAATGATATCATTTGAATGGTGACGCCAATTCTTCATGCACTGGCTCGAACTTTTAACATTTAAACATCCCAATCAATACTTTTCATCTCATCCCTTCATCATCTGGAAAGTGCGTGAGTGTGTGTGCGTGTGTGCGTGAGTGTGTGTGTGGAGGGGAGGGAGGATGTTAAAACAAATGCTCAGACCTGATGGGCACAGAGGAAGAATGGATCAGGCTATTCGGCCACTGGCTGGCTACTGGAGCCCAACAAAACCATCTGCCGGGAGTGAAACGATGGAGGGGTGGCAGGAAGGAGGAGAAAGCCCCCCCCTCCCTCCCTCCCTCCACCTCCACCACACCCCCACCCAAAGAGCCCAGCTTAAAGCCGCTCTGTAAACGAGGAAAGATGTTTTAATTAGGAAGCAAGTTCACGCGCATCTCATTTAAATCACTTTAATGAATAGCTCAGTCGGAGTGGCCTGTGTGCACCGAAATAAAAAGACCGACGCAGTTCGACACAAAGGTGTTTTCTTGGCTTCAGGTTTTTCTTTTTTCTTTTTTCTTTCTTTTTCCTCTAAACTGGCCTCGTGTCAGTTCAGTGTTTACAGTACAAGCAGCATTTCAGATGAGTATTTAAATATGTTTAATCCAATACAAATAATGTTGCGCGCACTTGCCTTTGAGGTCCCACGTGCAGTCCATATGATGATCACGTGCACTTTATCCATTGTAGATTTGTGTGGATTCATGCATAATTGTTCCTCGAAGGGACGAGGACATACATCATTAGGACACATAGTTCAGGAGTTAAGTGAAGGGATAACACTGCTTTTTGGAGATCTTTACACTGAGTCTCCATAATGTAATGAGCAGATCGAAACAGAGAAAGTTAGTGTAAACCTGCAAACTTCTATTAATCCTCGTGAACTGCTTGTACTTACTGTGGGAATGTTTTCAGAGTGTTTCAGTGTGTATTTATTGTGCTGCTCAGGGGAAAGAGTTAATATTGTCATCACTGTAAAACAAACGTAATGACTTGTATTGCAGATTAAATGAGTGTAAAGCAGTGACTTTGCTCGGTCTGTGGGACTTTAGATGGGTTTTTTGGTACCTTTACAGTATATCACCACAGGGGGAGAGGGAAGAGTTTGGATTTCACTATATTATTGTATCCTACATTTCTTTGACTCTCCCCACTAAAAAGTTCTATTTAGCTCTAGATGTTCTTAAAAATTTTAGGAACTATGGTGTTACAAGACCCCTTTAAAAGCGGATGTTTTTGTGTCCCTATACAATATATAGACTAAAACTACATAGTGAAACTGAGCACCTTGACTGTGGCGAATCACTTTAACTCTAACTTTAATATTAACATTAATATTGTGGTTTCTAGATAATTAGCGGGAAACAAAATAGATCCTGGTATCAAAGCGCGTTTCTCTTCCACTCTACAGTTAAAGTTCAGTTCTCTTTATTAGTCAAACAACGACTTTTAGAGCCGCTTTTTTTTTTTTTTTTTTTTTTTGGTTCTCGTCATGACAGCATGCAGTCGATGGCGCGCGGCCAAAAATGACGGGACAGTTTAAGCAATTAATGCTCAAAGATATCAGCCGGAGAGTGAACTCATTTCAGATAAACTGCCAGTCCACCCAGCACAGCCTGATGATACCCTCTGGAATATCCCATCCTAACATATGCCTAATTGTTTACTACTGCTTGTTTACATAAATACAAAATGTTGCAGGGGGGGGGCGGGGGGTGATGGGGGAGTGGAGGAGAGTCAGTACACTATAAGACAGAGCCGGAGAATTAATAACAATTTGTGGCAGATAATTACTTATCAATTAAAGCTGTTATCCTGCCTAATTAGGCAACGTTCATTAAATTCAGCCAATTTAAACCTTAATCAAAGTTAGCAGGGCCTGACAGCTGAGCGAGGATCAGTGGAGGAGCGCCCCCCAGTGGAGGAGAGGGGAAGTGTGTGCATGTCTGCCAAAAGTTTTTTTTTTTTTTATTTAAAAAAATAAATAAATTTTTTTTAAAATACACACATATATATATATATATATATATATATATATATATATATATTATAATTTTTTAATTAAATTTTTTTAAATTATTATTATTAATATTTTATTTTATTTTTATTTTTATTTTTATTTTTTTGTATTTTGTATTTTGTATTTTATTTTATTATTATTTTAATATAAATTATACATTTTTAATTTTTTATATATATCTATATTTTAAAAATTAATTTGTAATAGTGGTCGTGATAGCAGCAAAAGAAGTACTGAAATCCTTTACTGAAGTTAAATTAAATAATCTGTGACGAGTGAAAGTACTCACATTTCGAGGTATTATATATAATATTATGTTTGTGTTGATGGATTAGTGTTCGAGCCAATATGAATTGACAAATTCTGTTAAATAAATGCAGAAGATCAAAAAGTACATTATTTCCCTTTAGTATTTCAATCAAATGGAAATACTAACCTGCTCAGGGGCCCGAGGGGAAAAAAACTGAGCTGTATTAACCCCCCCAGTCTTCCCACTATCTGGCCGGTGTGGAAAGTATTTCTATGTTGGGACAAAAGGTTTGCTGTGGGGCAATTTGACTTAATATAAACATATTTAATTGATTTAGGAAGATGCACCAAGCCATGGTCAGGTGATATTTTGGTTTAGTTAATGCACATTATGCTCTGGGTGTTGATGGGTTTATACCAAAGCTTGAAACTGTGTCGTTTCTTTTTTTTAAAGTAACTCTGCTTTAATAAAAAGCCAGACAGTGAATGTGGTGCTTTGTCTGCCTGCTAATCTAAAGATGAAGATGAGATATTTTCCAACATATTATCATTATCTTTAGTAGTAGTGGTAGTAATAATGTAGGGAGTACTCAGAAATACCACAATGTAAAACTACTTTGTTACAGGAAAAAAGTTTTTATTTATATATATATGTATTTTTTTTGTATTAATAATAGTAATAATAATAATTGATGCAGTGTAAGTAGCAAGGTGGAGCTATTTTCTTAAAACTAATTTACATACTGTTGGGTAGTTAAGTCTATACAAAACCATCACATTTTATAAGAGAATTATTTGTTTTGTATCATCCCTAAACTGACTTGTAAGTTCAGCAGTTGAATAAATATTAGAGTAAAAAGAACATTTGTCTCTGAAATGTAATGTAGTGAAGCAGAAAATGGGAATACTAATATACTAATATACTCATTTTAAGGTCTTCAAACGTGCACTTACAGTAATTAAGTAAAAAAACAAACAAAGTACGAAACCTATAATAAAACCGTCCCCTCGTGCACGCTGTGACTGGAGGTGTAACACACCCCTTCACCCTCTGGACCCTCAGCTCTGGCTTTGAAAGCTTTCACTTCCAAGAACTGTAGTGGCCAATTGACAACAAAGCACGCGCTTCTCGGGGCGCCTCGGCACGAGGAACGAGTTAATTAATATTGGCTCTTGTTTGGTCTAGTTAATGAATGAGTGAATTATGCACCTCTGGGACACCGCCTCCCCAATCGGTTTAAATTATCCCCCGCACCCCCTCTGCCGACATTGTCCTCCAATTTCCCCACTCTGATCCTGCACTGATGGGGTCCCTGTCACCAAACCAGACCACGACACACACACACACACACACAAACACACACACGCACGCACACGGGGACCGAGGCTACCCCTGCCTTCTCCATCTGTCTGTCTTTGTCCTGCTCGGGTGTATTTTAGTTCTTTGTCTCCAGCACATTTATTGACACCTTTTTTTTTTTTTTTTTTTTTTAATTCAACGCTTCTGTTCGACCTCGCATCGTCAGCTCAGGGTGGCAAATAACTTCCATCCCATTAACTCGTTTGAGAGGGGAGGCTAGTCAAACAAAGCTTGGCCGCAATCTGATCCTCTCTCTCTCTCTCTCACACACACACACACACACACACACATCGAGTCCTGTTGGTCAGAGAGTGGAGGAAAAAAAAAGAAGAAAAAAAAAGATCCATATTATTTGCATTAAAAGCCTCGCACCGTGAAATTCATTTATAATTACAAAGCGGGGTGCTGTGTGTGTTATGCAGATCGGGGACATGTGTGTGTCGAGTGAATGGCTCGGATTGGTTATTTTGTGATATGCTAACACAGAATGTATGGTGACAGATTGCAATTATCCCGTTATTGTAATTGTCAAAGTCAATTCACTGCAGGCGGAGTGCAGGCTGCATGAAAAAGACTTGGGATTTACACACGACTTCGATTTGGTCTATTTGACCCTTTTTTTTTTTTTTTTTTCTTCTAACAGTTTCTGCTTCAACAGACACTCTGCTGTCTGGCCATCACCCCGGGCTACACGATGAAGGCTGTTTATTTAATATTAATGCCTACTATTAGGCCTGTATATATAACACAAACTGGCTGAAATGTCCAGAACATCTATGATAAAGCTGCTGATTGTTAATTGTCTGACATCCTTTATACTAAGACTTTGGCAGGATAAAGTTTCCTGAACGATATCTGTATTTCATTGTGAATATGAGTGTGTAATCAGGTGTTCAATGTGAAACCAAGTAAAACTCTCCCTAAATTATCTCAGCGTTTTCACTTACAGTATGCTCCTCCACATGGACCTCGAGCGCCCCCGTGTGGTGAGCAAAGCGCAGAGCAGGTGCTGTGCCTATGTAGACTACTACTTATTATAATAATAGTAATAATAATAATGATAATGATAGTAACAGAAATAATAGAAATAATAATAATAAAGATAATAATAATAATAATAATAATAATAATAATGATAATGATAGTAATAGAAATAATAGAAACAATAATAATAAAGATAATAATAATAATAATGATAATGATAGTAATAGAAATAATAATAATAATAAAGATAATAATAATAATAATAATGATAATAATGATAATGATAGTAATAGAAATAATAGAAATAATAATAATGAAGATAATAATAATAATAATGATAATGATAGTAATAGAAATAATAGAAATAATAATAATAAAGATAATAATAATAATAATGATAATGATAGTAATATAAATAATATAAATAATTATAATAATAAAGATAATAATAATAATAATAATAATAATGATGATAGTAATAGAAATAATAGATATAATAATAATAAAGATAATAATAATAATAATAATGATAATGATAGTAATAGAAATAATAGTAATAATAGTAATAATAGTAGTAATAATTATTATAATAATAATAATAGTAATAATAGTAATATAATAATAATAATAATAATGATAATGATAGTAATAGAAATAATAGAAATAATAGAAATAATAGTAATAATAGTAGTAATAATAATTATAATAATAATAATAATAGAAATAATAGTAATATAATAATAATAACAATAATAAAGATAATAATAATAATAATAATAGAAATAATAGTAATAATAATAATAATAGTAACATAAATAATAGTAATAATAATAACTTAATTATTACAGTAAAACAGTGATTTACAGTAAAAACAAATAACAAAAGTAAACAAAAAAATGATCGATGAACTATTAGAGATTGAAAAATGTAAATTTTTTTTTTTTTTAAATATGAACCCCTTATGTAAGAAAATAATAATGACTTATTGATACCATGATCATTTAAATGAAAAATGACCTGGCAAACTTTGAGAATCTCTGCTCTGCAGGACAGGCTCACAGGATTATGTTTAATGCAGGGCCAGGTTAATATTTGCAAACTCATTGACATACAGTAAACCTGCAGGTGGGTAACGTAGCCCTGAGTGCAGTCCGTAGCTCTAAAACCCATAAAGACAAAAGTGTGTTTCTGACACATCCAGGTGCTTGTAAGATAGTTTCCATATCTGGCAGAAATGTACAACAGCTGTATGTTTGTGCTGAATTTGAACATCTGCTGGTTCTCATTGACTGAGCAGACGCCTCACTACCTGATGGACACTGACAATAACCCCAAAGGGTGGCATGTGACACCCTGCTGATGCATCCCAAAATAGAGATTTCTTTTTTTTTTTAAGTATGAAAAAGTACATAAAAGTAGACCCAGCTCCTTCACCCCTCCGTCACCATGGGGCCATGAACAAAGTGAAAATATTTTTGGAGTTCCTCTGTTTATTTTCATGCATTTTTTCCTTATTTAAGACGTTTTCCTTTGAGTCTTTTTCTTTTCATTATGAAATTGGAAGGAGGTAAGCAAGTAACCTAAAAAAGAAAAATGAAAAAATTATATGTGTTTCATTAGCCTAAATAAAGATAGAGGAGTAAAACACGTATAAACTCAGATTATATTAATTGTTGTTATTTTATTTGCTAAACATGTTTGCTTTATGTCATTCGGGGAAGAAAGTAGCCTCTCAATACAACTGGTGTTGGTTCTATTCATCTTAAGAATAGTTATTAATATTATCTGTTTCTTAATTAGGATATTTCAACACATGTTCAGCCTTGTTCTGAAGCAGTGGCTGCAGCCTCGCGCAGAGGCGACTCAGCTGAGCACGTGCACAATGACGCCCACACACCTGCATCTGTTTCTACTTAATTAAGACCAGAAAGAGTGTGTGAGTGTGTGTGTGTGTGTGTGTCGTCAGCTGTGATGGCAGAGTCTCGGAGAGTTCAGTTGACCACGTTGTCCTGTGATGTCCCCTCAGCCTCTGACAAGCCGGCAGATAACAAGTGTCCGCGCGGAGCTGCGCGGGAGAGGGAGACGTGTCCGGACGGAGCCGCAGACACCGACACAGTCCGCGTGCTGCTCACGCTGTTCGAGCCCGATGAGAGGAGCTTTCCGGAGTTCAGCTACAGCCAGCTCGTCGACAACAAGGTGGGACGTCAGTTCACTGAAGTGCCAAGACTTCAATGTTACTATCGATCAAAAACACATTCTTAATTTGTAACCTGGTAGTAAAAAATATATATACATATACTTTATTTATTATATTTTTATATATATATAAAATTATAATAAATAAAGTATAGTACATATATATATGTGTGTACTATATTTATTATAATTTTTTATATATATGCGAAGGGGTCATGTCTCGACTTTTGTCAATTAACAGAGAAAGGTCATTTGTAATTTTTATTTATTGTAATATAGCAAACACTTGGTTGTAGCTGTACACATGCTCAGACACACTTGAATAGGTTTTTATTTTTTTTATTATTTTAGGATTCTTTGTCATTATTAAACTTTTTATGAAGCGAAGTAATTACATTTAAAATTATGACGCTTTCCGGCTTACTGATCATGTCTGACTAGGTTTACCTTTTTTTTTTAAAAAAAAAAAAAAAAAAAAAGTTTTTTTACTCTACTTTTTCTAACTTCAAAAAAATTTAATTGACTTTTACATAACCTTTTGAAGTATGGCACTACTTAAAAAAAAATAAATAAATAAATCTATCCAAAGTTAAATATGTGCGTGACTGTTTTTCCATATTGCCACACTTATTTGACTGCATTGCAACATGAAGAATCCTTTTGCAATTATTGCTCTGCGTTTGCTTTCTTTCAGCTCACTGCAGATTATTTGGCCTTTTCTGTGAATAGTTTGTTGGTTTCCACCCGATGCCTTTTCTGTCCTGTGACGAACTGTCCATGCTTAACTGAGCTAAACGTGTTACTATAGGGCACATAAGTGTTTTTCATTTAGTTTTTGTGTATGATTTATTTGATTTATGATCTTTACATCATTTTAGATCAACCGCAAAAAAGATGAAGTGCCACTGAGCAGATTTGAGGAGGAAGAAAAGAGAGCGAACGACGAGGTCGCTGCTCTTTCATGGGAGTTGGAGAAAAAATATGTAAGAAGCTTTTTTTTTTTTTTTTTTTTTCTCCCTTTCTTTCAAACCTGATTTATTTGTAAATGTAACATATTTTTCAAGGGACCAATTAGTCGAATGAGACATTTTCAAATTTCAAAGAATGAGTTTGATTTTGACCAGATCTGACATCTCTGAGTAAACTCAAACTCTTAATTTTTTAAAAAAAAAAAAAAAAAAAAAAAAAAAAAAGAGAGAGAAATGGTGTCTTATACAAAATGGCACAACAATATTTAGTATCCTCTCATTGCAGGGTGGCAAACCTAAGAAGAAGGATCGCATTCAGGACTTGATTGATATCGGATTCGGTTATGATGACGAGGATTCTTTCATTGACAACTCCGAGGCTGTGAGTCGACGTTAAATCACACATTTCCCCCGTAAAATATTTCTTATATCTGTATCCCTTTTTGAAGACTTATTGTACGAAGACACAGTTCTGATGAACTGTGTCTCAATCTTTGTTTTTACTATAGTTATTAGGAATTTTAGGCTTTTTACAAGTTTTATTCTTTCTGCTCGAGCAGTGCTCAGAAGTCTCAGAATCAAACGTGTTATTAAAATAAAAAATAAAATAAAGTATTCTGACAATTTCCTCTGCTCATAAATGTGGTTGCTCTTGTTTCCATTTAAAAAAAATGTTTCGCCCAATTTAAACGTTTAGAGGATCATCAATCTTTTTTGGCTGTTTTTTAAAATATTTTTGTAATTGACCATTTTAATAATTTTCTCTTGTTGCTTCCGGCTGGTCTCTCTCTAGTACGACGAATTTGTGCCGTCCTCCATCACCACCAAGTTTGGTGGATTCTATGTAAACTCGGGCGTCCTGCACTTCCGCCAAGCCTCCGAGACCGAGGACCTCACGACGGAAGAGAAAACGCTTGAGCTCTCAAAAGTAAGTAGTGCATCCAACAAAAACATGCAACACATTGTAATAGATGTTTTTTTTGTTTTTTTTCCTTCTCGGAACAGATTTAAAATTCCGAAGACATAGTTCAGTCCTGTTTCATCTGTGATTTTTAAATGCCAAAACTGTTTCCTTGTATCAACGGTTTCAACACCTTCTAACGTGAATTATTATTATTTATTTATTTTTTAGAAACGTAAAGTCAATGTTGGACAGGATAAGCCGAAGAAGAAGCGCAGCGGAGAGATGAAAAGCAATGTGGATCCCAACCCAAGGTAAAGGCTGACCAAAGCACATTTGACCTCCTTGTAGCCAGTTTGACTCTGATGCTTAAAACTTAGATTCGTGAGATAATTCCCCACTAAGCGTAACGTGTTCATCTTGTAGCGCTCTCTCTGAAATGGGATCGGATGACAAGATTAAGAAGAAAAAGAAGAAGAAGGCTGCTGGCACATTAAGCGTCACCAGCATGTTGAAAAAGTTTCAAAGGGAGAAGGAGAAGGAACGACAGAAGGCGGAGAAAGGAAGTGTGAAGAGTGCCTCAACCGTGGGCGCAATCGCGATCCCTCTGTACCCGGCAGACGCAGGCGGGGGCGGAGGTTCCGGATTGACGGACCCTCTCCTCAGTTTGATCGGGTCAACCAATGACCACACTCTAATCCAAGCGGTCAACACAGTGGATTTCGACATTGATTTAGACTCTTTGTTGGATGTCAGTGAAGCGGCTTCGTCACCAAAGACGACGGAGACGCAGCTTTTCAGACTCAAACCGGATGAGCTGACCCCGTCTGATGCCGCTCGCTCTCACGTCCAACCTCCAAATACAGAGACTAACGTGCAGCTGAAGCCTCATTCAGAGCAAAGCCAGCTCCTGTCACAAACCGGTTCTCCCTCGCCTCATCAGTGTGTCCCGCTGCCGGACGGACTTCCCCCGAGGCTGGAAGACAGCATTCGAAAACTCATGGCGGTGAGGTCATTTTTATTCGTTTATGCCGTGGAGAAGGTGTCTCGCCTGTGAATAGTGTCAATCGTGGACAAGTGCACGATGGATGTGCACTCATTTATTTTAATTTATTTTTTAAGGTTGCCAAGACCTCAGAGGGAGAGTCGAAACTCAAGTTCTTCACTCCAGAGATCAACTCTATCCTGCTGGAGTGAGTTATCCAACAACACAGACAAAACAAATGCTCGCTAACAGACGCTTAAGACAGCAGTACGCAGGGGAATCGGTAACCAATTCAAACTGCAAGTCCAGACTCCAGCTGTAAATATCAAACATTACCGTGACGGCTCAGACTGGCTTCGATTCAGAAGTCAATATATTTGAATGCTCAGATTCTGCAAGATGTGTGCAAACACACACGCTGATTCTATTCCCTTCAGCCTCAGCTGTACTTACTGTTGTGCAAATGTTGCTATGCTAAAAAGCTAAACTAAGGATGCGTGACGCACTGACGCACGTGTAGCCCCAGAGAGCCACTAGCTTGACTGTTGTTCAGTTCAGTCACTTCTTTTAATGTTGACTTGCAGTCAGTTGCACAAGTACAACATCAGAATGTACAAAACTTTTTTTCCTTTTTTTTTTTTTTATACATGCAATATACAGAAAACAATACTGCCCAATTACTACACTAAAAGTTATCCTAAATTGCATGTGGAACGAGGGAGTTTTTACTCCTATTGCTCTTGAACCGGGGTACAGATTCAAGGTGGAGGAGGTGGTGTGTGCCGTGTAATCTAGACCTGGCCTTGCAGAGAACCTGCAGTCAAAGATGGCCGTCGTCTGTGGGACACTGATCAGTTTACCAGCCGCCTTCACAACATAGGTCAGGGTTTTTTTTTTTTCTTTTTGTCCCTGATGTTCAGATAATGAGAACAAGCAATCATGGTAAAAGTAATGACATAATTAATAAATACTTATAAAACAAAGACATGATACTCCTATCAAAAGTATTTAACGTCCTAAAGAAGTACACACGGATCAATACAGAAGCCACAATCCAGAAAATCAGTTGTCATGGAAAATCACTTAAATTTATAATGATGGTGGTAGTTTAAAAGTGCAAGGCTTAATACTACATTCACACAGCCACACGCATTCATTCTCCAAGGATACTTTAGGACACAAGCGATGCAGAGATGAGGATCAAATCTCCAAACCCTGCGATTGTGAGACGACAAATCCGATCACATCAGGTTATAATCGCGCTTTGACTTGTGTGTTCCTTTTTGCTTCAGCTGTCCATAGCGACAAAACAGTTTTAAAGTGCGTAGTTCAGCTCTGTCACTGTCTCGCTCCAGTATCGAGGTGCAGTGTCGGGAACAGGGTGCCCAGTTGCGCTCCAAGGTGTACACCCACCTGTCGTCGTTCCTGCCCTGCAGCAGAGACACGCTCCTCAAACGCGTGAAGAAACTGTTTCTCGCACACATGGTGAGTGTGTGTTTTTGAGTTGCATTCTTATTACAGGTAGTATGGGTTAAGGTTGTTCTATGTGCATGTGACTCGCTCCCCTTATTTGACACTGACCAGGAGGAACCGCCTGATGTGGAGGGTCCCATGCAAAAACTTATGGAGGCCATCGGCAGAGCTATGCCCGAGCAGATTGCATGTTTCCATGAAAACTGTCGAATATACGAACAAGTCAAGACTTCAAAGTAAGTATATCGGCATATATCTTGTGTAATGTGTGTGGGACAAAAGGGTCATTTAATTTACTTGTTTTTACCTTTTTTTTTAATATATTTTTACTTTTGGAGTAAAAAGCTTCAGGTTTTGCTATATATATTTATTATTCTTATTATTTATTTATTTTTTTTTTTTATATATTTTTAAAAAAATTTAACCAAAAAAGACAACAAATAATGTTGGAGTTGTTTTCCAAAAATGCTAACTTAAATTGGCCAAAATAACATGACTGAATAAGCACCCTGACACCTTTTTTGTTAAGTTTCAATCCTGAGAAGCATCAGTGATGTTATTTAATTCCTTTTTTTTATTTTTTATTATATACACAGACATTTCTGTATAACTGATATCCAAAAATGATTTTACACAATTTGATGTACGTATGCCTCTTTAAACAGAGTTTGTGCTTATTGAAGAAAATCTGTCTTTCTCACTCTGCTTATGTCCACGTCAGGGCAACAGACGAGGAGAAGGAAAGCAAAGAGAAGGTGAGTGTTGGTCCAGAGGACAATGTGGAGGAGAAAGGTGGGAGAAGAGGAGGTCCAAAGAAGGTGTTCAAATGGAACGAAGAGATCAGGTCAGGTCATTCGATTTGTTTTGAAATGCCCATTGTTTGTTTTGTTTTTTATAAACTTTGTCAACATTTTCTCTCGTACAGGGAGAGCTTGTGTCATGTGTTAAATGTGAAAATGGAGAGATATAAAAAAGAAAAGGGGAGTCAGGAGGTGGAGGAGTACCTGAAGACCTTGTTAGACAATGAGGTCAAACCGCTTTGGCCAAAGGGGTGGATGCAATCTAGGTGTGTTGAAATTCAGTCTTAAAAACCAGATTTATTTCCTACTTCTTTACCTCGCTGTACATGCAGACACGAGCTCACTCGACGTGTTGTTTCAGGGTGCTGATGAGGGAGAGCAGGAAAATGTTGAGCCTCTTTACGCCATTCTCGTGAGTACAATGAAGAGTTGTGCTCCACCTACAATGTTGTCTTTCTTTTTTGTTTGCATGAGTTTCTTGATGCAGTTAAAAGCTCCTGCAGATGTTATGAGAAGTCTTGAATGTTTGCAGAGGAAAGAGGGCCAGGCCGGAGAAGAAGCGTCTCTCTCTCTGTGGTCCGCCCGCTACGTCGGATGTCTGCGGCGTCCTCCAGGCGTCCCCACGACTGAGGGGACTCCCTCATGACTCGGACGATGTCATGATCGTGAGCTCAAGTTTCTCCAATTCTATGTCTCTTGGTACGGAGATTAAGGAAGCTGCTGCCTTGAGAAAGGAGGAGGGTCAAACGGGAGGGTCGGCAGCGGATGCTGGTTCCTCTCCACCTGCGGAGGCGGACAAACCTCCGGTCAACTCCACATCCGCTCCAACTCAGTCACTTCTGGATCTCCTGGCCGATCAAGCGCTGGCTCGAGAGCAGTCTGTCTTAGTTTCCCAGGAGCTCCTGGCAGCAGCTGTTGCAAAGTACAAACGTTCGGTTCAGCACTGGCGCTTTGGGTTGGACACCAAAAGTCCTCCTTTTCCTCCTCCGCCTCCTCAGTCCAGCCCAGTTAATTTCGCACAGAGTGGTGGTGTTCTGCCCCAGCTGCTGCAGGCTGGAGACTTAACCCGGCACATGGATGCTGGCCATGTGCAGATCATCTCTGATGACGACGACGTCGCTATACAATGACAACGCCCGGTGCAGCATTACACACAGTAAGTTTTATTTCTATTTTGTTAAAAATTTTGATGATTTTAAAAAAATAAATAAATAATAATAATGAATCAAAGCAGCAGATATCCTGAATTTTAGTCCTTACTATAGATTTAAAAAAAACTCTACATTATATTTGGTTGAAAGCTCAGGAAAAAGCTAGTCAGTAAATCTTCAGTTGATTTTCTTTTTTTTTTTTTCTTTCTAAAATGTTTTTTTTTTAAAACCACCTTTTTTTGTAAATGAAAGCATGAATCTGACAAACGACTAAACTACCATCGACAGTCTTGAGATGACACGATGCAACAACTAAAGCAATTAAAGACTGTGTGTAGAATATGAAGTGCTGTATGCATTTGTCTTTTCTTTCTAGATGGGAGCCGTTTCCTTGGAGATTGTACACATGATGGGAGGATACGCAGCTAATATTAATAAGACTTTGTCTATAGAAGATGTGCCGTCGTCCGAGATGGAAGTATCTTCAGGGATACTTGTGGTTCTGACCCATGAAAGTTTATTTTACCAAATAAGAAGAGGACTGACCCCCCCCCCCCCCCCAAATCTGTTTCAAGTACATGTGGCAATGACCCTTTAACTTGTATGTGAAAGGCTTAGTTCAAAATGTGAACGATTTACTTTGAATAAATAATTAAGAGCTTTACATGTTGTGCAGACATTTTTATTTTTTATTAGAATTTTTTTAGTTTAATTGTGGGTAAAGCAGCTGAAGCAACTTTTGTTTTCTTTTTTTTTTTTTTTAAATAATCAAATTGTTTGCCACTCTAACGTTTTGACGTATTAATGACTGACTTGCATTTACATTAATTTAATTACATTCATTTTGACATTTTTTACTTTTATTCTGGAATCAGCAAGGCAGTTCAAAGTCTTAAAGCATGAAAAGTACTGCTGTTAGACACGAGTTCAGCATTTTAAAGAACGTAACCTTCGTGAAAGAAGACCCGCTGCTTTGCGAAAGTGTAGACGCCACACTGTTGTAGCGCTTCCAACTACAGAAAATGACAAATGTGCACAGGACAGACTTTATATAAAATTGTAGTTCATAAACATCCTCTTAAAATTAACCAGCATGGGAGAAAACATACCAGAGTCACAGACCTGTAGTATGATTGATTATTAAATTGTACAAAAGTAGAATGTAAGCAGCTTTCAGTCTGGAACATGGAAGTTATTTTGTGCAGATTACATAAGAGACCAGTTTAATTAACATACTGTCAGAAAATGTACCTGGGCAGAAGCTCTTTCTCTGCTTCTAATGAGACTCTATTGTTATTTAGACTTTGTTGTAAATAAAGTTGCACAATAAGACACTTAATACAAAATTGATCCGTTCGAACAAAAAGACTCCAAACGAGACGAACATTTCTCACAGAAGGAGCGGTTCTTCCCAGACGGCATGGAGAGAGAAATCACGAGTTCTTTCCAGGTTTTACAGCCAATTAATCGTCCGAATAAGCAGGACGGCCAACAGGAAGTGTCTATTTAAGAGGTTTGTAGTTCCTAGAAAGAGGAAGAGACATTAATTATTCCAACACAGGGTGACGCTAAAATGTTGCCTCAGTTTAATTGATTTCACTCCACTCCGCTTTTGATCGTGCAGGATATACAGTAGATGACGGAACAAGGCGATGTGTGAAGGAAGACAAGTTTTAAACATTTGCAATTGGAACTTCTCGACTTGTAAAGAACAATATGCAACTATAGTGTCGCTAAAATAAACCTACCACTGCTGGCGAGGACCTCCACCTCCACGGTGAAAGACTTCTGTCCAAGAAGTCCTTTTGCAGAGACTGTGTATTTCCCAGCATGCTCTCTGCTTAAGTGAGTAGGCACGGCAACCACGTGTCCGTCTCTGAACCAGGTGACTAAGGGTTGAGGGTTTCCTCTCACCTCGCAGCTGAGGCTCTCTCCCTCCTTCACCTGCAGCTTTGGAGGACACACGAGCTGTGGACCAACTGAGAGACGAGGGGGGGGACGGAAAAGTGTATAGGTTACGTGTAAGACCGGGGAGGGATTATGAGACAATACAGACGTGTAAAAGGCCCCAATATCTACTGTCGGAGCAATATAATACAATTTATAGCTGTTTAGCCTCTTTTTGTGGTCATTTTGAGTCTCTTTGAGGCTGCTTTGTGTGTCTTTGTAGTTGTTTTGTGTCACTTTGTAATTATTTTGGTGTTCTTGTAGTTTTTAGTGGTTGTTTTGCCCCTTTTGTGGTCATTTAGTCTCCCTGTGGTCATTTTGTGGTTATTTTGAGTCTCTTTCTAAAATAAATAAATATTAAAATATAAATATATAACGTAATTATTCCATTTTATATTATGCACTTTTTAAATATTATTACCTATATTTTTATATATATATATATATATATATATATATAT
>CALSBV010012195.1:94371-112532 GCA_943590825.1 Bovichtus diacanthus | reverse complement strand
AACTCCAACCTTAACCAATCAGCAGTACTAATACAATTTACTGGAAGAGTAGAAACAGTTCTCACGTTTTTATTATTTATTTATTTCTTTATTTTATTGTTTAAAATCAATCAACCACGCCCACAGATAGTGAGTATATTACTTTATGTAAAGTACAAAATACCCAAGTAAAATACAAGTATATCCGGCTGTAACACCACTGTTCCTCCGCTCATGTGCAATACGCCCCATACTATTTATTACTACTCTTACTGTGCTTACTTACTATTCTTACTGTGCAATACAATCACGTGCAATACGTATGTGCAATATATCTCTTTTTACTATGTATTATTGTTTCCACTGGCTGCTACATCAGCAGTATCACTCTCACTTTCTGTATTACATGAACCTGAAACTTACTTGTTGTTGTGGTTTTGTACTTATATCCTGTAACTTACATAAATTTGTACTTAACCTTTTATCTGGTCTGTCCCTTTGCTGCTGTAAATTTCCATGCATTGTAAATTTCAAATGCAACATGCGTCATCAGGTGGGCACAAACCTGTTATAAGATGACGTCAGAGGGGAGATTTGTGGACATATTCTGTCTGTTAAATTTCAACCATGGTGTGTAATCAGTTCACACCCATGTTGACTGGAACTCCTTTCAGTAATCTTCCTGTCGGACCAAAAGGAAGTTTTAGAAACAAAGAAAGTAGCGACTTCAGCTGCGCTTCAGTCTCAGTCGGCAGCTTTGGTGAGACATTTTGGACACTACTGACTTCAGGTGGGCGCTCTGTGATTTATAAGTCTGTCATTTGTTCTGCATTAGTTTTGAATGGTAACTGTCGAGCAGATATCGGTGTCCCCGCCTGATATCTGGAATGGTTCATTGACTTGAGCCGGGCTCCTGTAGGATGTTGGGTCTATCCACAGGCCGCCATTTATCTGTATATTTGAATCTTATGCTTTTACTCTTTAAAAAAAACCTTGAATGAATGATGGAGTTATTGACAACAGTAAAATATTTCATCACCGTGCAGTGAAAACCATCTCCAAATTCAGCCAAATGAGGTGATTTTGGCAATTAATATTTATTTATTTGAAGTATTAAGTGTTTTAAAATGTGGAGGACCACATGTGTCCCATACATAGTTATCAAGCGTTTGATTATTTGAATAATAATTAGACAACAAACACAAATGAATAAATGAATACATAATTTATTTTTAAATAGCCAAGAACAAGAAATTACATCTTAAACGTTTACTACAAAAAACAAAACATGTCAAATCAATCAAATGGACAAAGCAATTATCTTATTTGTCAGATTGGAACATGTAATGTTAACTTCTTGTTGAATCTTCCATTAACACCATTCTATTGTCAAATTACATATCACTTAATATACTTTTTTAATAATAATTTACATGATACCTGTATTCCTCTATACTATAAGGGTTGATAATATTCTCCTAAGGCTAAATAAACCTTTACAAAAATTTCTTAACTTCCAGAATCTTATTAATCTCATCCCATCAAATGCAAACTAATTCCCCGTCTCCTACCTGTTCAGTGATTAGAGATGCTGGTGGCAATGTTGGCAGCAATGTTGGCAGTAATGTGGGTGGAAATGTTGGCGATTTTGTTGGCGGTAATAGTAGTGTGATTATCAGTGGCAATGTTGGCAGCAATGTTAACGGTATTGTTGGCGGTAATAGGAGAGTGATTATCAGTGGCAATGCCGGCAGCAATGTCAGCAGCAATGTCGGCAGCAGTGTTAACGTTATTATTGGCGGTAATAGGAGAGTGATTATCAGTGGTAATGATGGCAGTATTGTTGACAGTATTGTCGGCAGTAATGTACATAATGGATCAGTATGAACAGCAGCCCCGACAGTTCACCATTACTACTATTACTAGGAGGAGGGTCGGCAACTTGCAGCTGTTTTTTTATTTGCATGTTCATTTAAGCTGCAGTGTGTTGAGCTCTCAGGGCCACCATAGAATTGTTTTTTGTCCCTCCCTGTAAAGGACTTTGTAGATTTGTTTTTAAATGTGTAAAGCTCTGGTAAAAGCTAGTAAGGGGACCTTAAGTTGAGATTCCTTTGATTAAAAATTTTTTGTTTTGGTTCATTGTTTTCTAGTTGTATCCATGCAGATAGTTTTTGTTTTATTTCCTGCTTTTATTTTAAGGTATCTGAATTTTTCAAAATAAAATTTTCATTAACTTCCATTCACTACCATTGTATCAGGACGGATGTCGAGTATGTGGCATTCTCTTCTCCTTTATTGTTTTGTACATCTTTCTACATCCTCCTTCTAGTGTTTTTGGTTCTTTCTGCAATTTTGTTTCTTTTCCTTTTCTGTTTTATATCTATTTGAATGGAAGCTCATCATGCCATTTGTTATATTATTTGTTTTGAAATTCAATAAATTAATTTCAGGGCGTTTAGGAGATATGTATCTTAAGTTCAAAATATTGCTCTGTTGTTTTTTTTTCCTGGAATCTAAGTTGTAAAACATGTTCTGATATTGTTCGACCTTTAGAGTGAAATGAGCTATAATATTAAAAAAAAAAAAAAAAAAAAAAAAAAAAAAAGGGGAAGTCGGCAGAAAAGTTTGAAAGCGAAAGTAAAATAATTGGCGCCAGTATCTCCCGGTAGCAGAGACGATAGGCTGCTGTTCCTGACACGGTAAGTACTTTATGCATTAACATGCTCATCAAATGATCGTTTTGCTCTGTTTCTAAGTTTGGCTAAGTTTGTAAAATACCTGATGTTGTACCACTGGCCGTGTGTGTTTACTGTAGGTCTGTCATTATGTCGCCAGTGGCATTAATGCTGGTTGTTTTCAGACGCATTTAGGCAATTTAAATCATTTATCCTATTCATTTCTTAATTGCACCACCAAAAAATAAGTTGTTTTCAGTCCCGATCCTTTAGTTTTTTCTGTTGTAAACACATTTTAATAATGTCAGCACTTTAGAGAATATAGGTCAAAGAGCAAGTCATTCTCAGGCCCAGATGTGAGCACCGTAATGTTTTAAAGGATTTGCGGTTAACACTTAACCTTTTTCAGAGGTTTTTTTGTAAAATGCAATCAATGGCTGTATCAATGTTAATTAATAAGAACAAGTAGTGAGTTCCCAGGTTGTGGAAAGTCCTCCCACTCGCTCTTTAAAGGGCCACTCCGCTGCTTTTCTCATCTTCATCATGGAGAGTTTATCACTCCGCCAGTGAAAACTGTTGTATAATGTGAAAAAAAACCAACCCAGATGGAAAGAAAAACACTTAAAAATTACTTTACACATCCTGCAACCCAAAAGTTCTTCTTATTAATGCTTATACCTGATTCGTATCAACATTATTAAATTATATATATGATTAGTTGCAGCCCTAGTCCAGCACATAACGCCCTGTAAAGCGAAGACAGATGTGAGAGTGGTATAATCTTCTCATGGTGCACGTATAGGTGGAACTTTATAATCCCAAAAATAGTGGTCAAGGTGCAAAGGTACACAAAACAGTCATAAAAACAGAATATGTATACAATATACAGGCCCCCAAATACTGTCAATCTTGTGCTTTTGTACGGTCCCTCTCATGTAACTGTCTAATTGCTGAAGGAAGGAATACTTGCTAAACCCGGCAGCTCTTATTTTCCTTCGCAGAATCCTCTAACTTTTGTCAACAAAGCAGATAAGACTATTACTTTAACATCGAAGGCTAATCTGGAAACTAATTCCCTCTCCTCTACCTGCTCCGGGAGCAGACATGGTTCATCACCTGCTGCTTGAGACTCTGGAGGATTTGGGCAAAGATGACTTTGCAACGCTTAAGTGGTACCTCACCATAAACATCTTGGACGGCTGCAAACCAATTCCCATGTCCCAGCTGGAGGACTCACGCCGGATAGACACCGTGACAACGATAATAAAGAGCTACGGGGAAGAAATGGCCGTGAACGTCGCTGTTGAGATTCTGAAGAAGATGAGGAACAACTACGCTGCAGAGAAGCTACAGATCAGTCACGCAGGTGCAGTCGAGGTTTCATACACTTAGGAGTCAAAGTAAGCAAAATCACAAAAAAATAAATAATTTTTCACATGATTCTCTGCATCTGTACCTTTTTTATCTGCAGAGGGAAAAGCAGCTGTAGCCTCCTCTTCCTCCTCCTCCTCCTCTGCTGCGGCACATCCTGCTGCTGCTGCTGCTGCTCCTGCCACAATGTCGGCCCAGCAAGGAGGTGTGGTCATCGCCCCGACAGTCGGCGGCACCTTCCAGACATTGAATATAACCGTCAACAAATGACCCGAGATAATACACATTCTATATTTTCTTGTAATATTGGTGTGATCGACATCTGCTGTAATTCCCCGAATACAATCCCATGTTCCCTGTAAAATGGAAACTTTAGCATGTTGTGACGCATCAGCTCCAGACGAACTATTTCACTGAACATTGTTGTGTTCTCTTAATTTGAAATAGAGACGCATAGAAATCAATTTCAGAAAACTTCCCTTCATATTAACTGTATTTATTCCATGATGATATGGTAGCATTATAAAGTCCTCAGCTGAGGATCATGTCACTGTCCACAGACACATTTAAGTAGTGACTCTGTCTCACAGATCTCTAGTTTACAACATATTTTATACCCACCGCCTTTCAGGCAGAATATGAATGTGAAAAAAATGTGCTATAAAATACTTTTTCTTAATAAACAACAACGAAACAAGCAGTGTATCCTGTACTTTCTTTTAAACACTCGTGTAGATAGATAGATAGGTAGAGGGCTCAGAATAATAAATGTGTTAAGTTTAAAGCCCTAAGAGAACTTTTATATACAGTAGATAGAGAATTAAAGGGTGAATATTGTACTTTGAAGTGATATTGACGAACAAATGCAGCCTATAAAAAGTAGCCTTCTGTATATTCCAACACATTTGAAAGTGTTGACGCTGAGATTTAAGCAGCTCCGTCATATCTGCAGCAGGTGGTGCTGAGGTGACACGTTGGTGTGATTTTTAGGTTTCTGTGCTACTGTGTCACCTGCAGTTCTCGTTTCACAGAGAAAGCCTCAGTGCAAGAACCTTTCAGAAAGTTATTTGAAAAAATCTTACGTTCAAGTTTATCCCGACCCCTGAGGGCCTTTCCAAGCCGACCTAGAGCCAGTCGCCGCCCACCGCCACGGTAAACATGCGTCCGGCGAGGGCCAGCAAGCACCGGGTAGAGGTCCCATGAGGGGATCCTCCCACACCTGCCATGCCATCCCTAACCCGCAGGGCAGACTGGAGGGTCCCGACCGTTTACCGCTCACACGTTTCACGCCCTTCTTGAACTTTCTCTTCAAAATTCTTTTTAACTTTCCGGTATTTAGCCTTAGATGGAGATTACCACCCACTTTGGCCTGCGTTCCCAAACATCCCGACTACGAAAAGACCGGACCCTGGCCTCACACCGTCCACGGGCTGAGCCTCGTTCAGAAGGACTCACCACTGGCCAAGCGGTCTTCCATGTGCCACGTTTCCCCAGTCTGTGCTCGGACGGGGATTCGGCACAGGGTTTTTTTTTTTAGCTCGCGGCTACAGAGGGAATCCTGGTTAGTTTATTTTCCTCCGCTGGTAATATGCTTAAAGGTTGTCTCGTCTGAACTGAGGTCGTAGTCGAATGGCTTTGTTGATTGATGGCAACGTGACCCTCAGGTGCGTTGGAAGTGTAAGAAGTAACCCATTACAAAGGTCTTTTAAAAGACTTGTTCCGCTACTAAGCCTCGCTCTCTTCAACTGAAAGCATCAGTAGATGTAAAATATCACTAGACAAACGGGACAGAAGGAAGCGTTTTTGGATACAAAGTGTGTAAGCTGCTCGCGACTGAACTGAATGTTGTGGTCGTTCAGACGAGCGGCAGCCTCACAGCTTCCGCCTTCTTCAGTTTCATGGAGATACTTCGCTATTATCACCTGCTGCCTTCCCTCATCAATTATGCATCACAGCTACAGTTCACTGACCCGGCATACCGCCCTGTTTCAGCCTGCCCTGTATTTACTCCCTGCCATACTCCATTACACCTGGTTTCATGTTCTTGTTGTTGTTCTCAGTGCTTCTGCTTGGGCACCAGTTTAAAATACCCCAAAGCTGAATATTTGGACATTATGTCCCGCCACGGTCAGTGGACAGTTTCATCAAGTTGTTCAACCATCAGATACACAGTGAGTTCCCCTGAGACCAGGTCCACTGGAGTCCAATGTACCGAAGCGCTAAAGAATAATTCTGTTTATAATGACATGGGTCTTATTTTGGTAGTTTTTCGGTCTTATTTTGGTAGTTTTGGGTCTTATTTTGGTAGTTGTCTTAATAGTTTCTGTCAGATATAATGACAACGACATACTCATTTAGTAAACCGGCGATGTGTGTGTGTGTGAAGTTTACAATATTTGGTGTTTGCAGTGGAAGAAATAAAGACGAGGACCACAACTTAGAACAAAACCTAGAACCGTGGCGACTCCACTGGTTGCAAAAACAAGTCAGATTGTATAGAAGTCTATGAGAAAATTATCCTACTTCTGATTTATTACCTCAGTAAACATTTTCCTGCCAAGTTTATGGTCTCAATCGTTAATTTCAAGTCTTCTTCAATACAGCGCGATGTTAATTTAGTAAATTATGTTCTCATTTATAGTAAAATAGACGATAAAGCAGGGTATGCTTTAATGCGTGGCTACCTTGTGATTTACAGGTCACTACCACGGCGTTGTCCGGTTTGGTTGTTGTCCATGTTTTTGCCTTACAGCTTTAACCCTTTCACAGCGTGTTTTCAGTTCATGAAAGTTAATTGTAACATTTTGCTCTGTTTCTAAGTTTGGCTAAGTTTGTAAAATACCTGATGTTGTAACACTGACCGTGTGTGTTTACTGTAGGTCTGTCATTCTTTCGCCAGTGGCATTAATGCTGGTTGTTTTCAGATGCATTTAGGCAATTTAAAATCATTTATCCTATTCATTTCTTAATTGCACCACCAAAAAAGAAGTTTTGGTCGCCTAAAAAGGTTTTTCTCAGTGTTTGGTTGTACTTTGCTCCACCCTCTCGTGTCACTGCTGGTTGCAAAAAAAAACAAAAAAAAACAAGATGGCGTGGGCCAAAATGCCAAACTGTTTTTTTATAGCCGGAGGGAGGATGGCTGGAGGGAGGGACAGAAATACGTCGTGACTGCACCACTTTGTAAATAAAGCTTTGAAGTTGTTGTTGTTGGTGAGTGTGTAATGGAGGCGTCAGTTTCAGCAGGAAATAACTCCGCCCACCTGATGACATCATCTGTAGTTTAGTTTCCCTCTCAGTGGAGCGTGAACTCTCTGCCCTCGCTCGCTTCACCTGACATCACTGCTGATGAAATATTCAACAGTGTCAACGGCCAATGGCCGGCACCACCTACCACCGCCCCCCCCCCTACCCCCACCCGTTACCATGGACACGGCAAAACCCAGCTCATGCTGTCCTGTTGCAGTAACTGTGTAATGGAGAAGAGTTAGTAATGAATTGATCAGTCGTTCAGTAGACCACTGATCAGCAATTATTTTGATAATTAATTGATCGTTTGTTTTTTTGTTTGTTTTGCAACTGACTGGTGATATGCAGCATTAAGCGACACATTTCATCCCACAGATTATTTACTGTGAATGTAGTAAACAAGTTTGAAACATAAAAATAAATAGATAAAAAAACAAACGTTTGAACCTGTCTGTTAGTTAACAGGATTCTCTGGGTCGGGTTTTAAATCAAGATTCAAGTCACAAATTCCACTTTTCAACTTGACCTCCAGTTTGACACCTTCCATACACGTCGGTATAAATTCAATCATTTTTTTAGGAAAAATCTGATTTGTTGAAAAACAAAAACACTTTTGTTTCGAATGTTTATTCATTTTCAATTAAAACAATCTTGATGTGTTTGCAGAACCGAAGCAGTGAGTTATAAAGGCTTACTTTACAAAATGTCCTGTTCTGATCCACATTCAATCTTGTTCATGTTAAGAAACTTATAAAAATATAAAATCAGCCTCATCAGAATCTTTATAATCAGCTGAGAGCAAAACAAGAATACCAAACTGAAGTATTTTACTAAAGGAAAAATATAACGACAGGGATACTAGTGAGTGTACAAAATATTAGAAACCATCAGAAACAGCTCGGCAGTAAAAAGCAGATTGATGAAGATTTTCTTTTTTTTTTGTGACTCTCGCTGCTGATTCAACTCGTTGGTTGTTTGCGAGGCTGTAGTTGAACCTGCTAACTAACAGGCTCTGGAGCATCTGGACTGCACGCTGAGGACTTTCTGTGGATCTGTTGACAGAGCGGACGAAGCAGCGGTGACACAAGCCTAAACTTCATCACTTTGAATCCCTGAAACCCCTCCTGTTTCAGACATCCGGACGCTGTGGCGATCCAGATGTTGCGTCACATATTCCCCTCCCCGCCGAGGCAAAAAAAAAAAAACCCTCAGCAGTCGGTCTCCATCGGCGTCAGCCTTCCCTTCACGTCAGCGTGCCGCAGCTTTATGTACAAGGATAAAAATCTGTTCTGTTCTGGTTCAGAAACCTCTAGAAAGATTTCCATCGGATGGCGGACAGGACGGCGTGGACGAAGTAGAGGAGAGTCGCCACGTAGGAGAAGACCTAAAGAGGCAAAGAGAACATCAGTGGAATGAAAGGAGTCCATTAATATACAGGATTATCCAGAATAATCTGCCCAGTAGAGTCTCAGCCCCATACCAGCTGTTAAGCATGTGTTCACCCATAGAGGGTAGCTGCAGGGATGACACCTTTTTGTTGGCCAAACCGGAAGTTAGCATTGCCCTGGTTCCCTTGGCAAAAAAAGCGAATGGGATTTTTCCATTAGATTCTGGATTATAGCCGAAAAATAAACTCTGTGTCAAACAAACGTTCACGGTTTGTTCATCCAGAAATAAACTTCACAAACGAACGCCACTTTTAGGATTTTTGAAACGTAAATGCAATCGCCAAAAGGTAAAAAAAAAAAAAAAAGAAAATCGGGCAAAATCACATAAATTTGTAGATTTGGTGGTGGTGACGTTGAAGTCATGTGACCGTGCTGAAGGTCCTTTATAGCCCTTTTTACTTCTACCAATTGCATTTGCGCTTCAAAAACCATAAAAGTGGCGGTCATTTGGGAAGACTATCTGGCTGAACTAAATATGTGCGTACCGTAAACTTTGGTTCGCCTCAGATCTTATTTTCTGCAATAATCCAAAATCCTTTTCGTCGAGGGAACCGGGGCCCTGCAGCACTCTACTCGGGTCTGTGGTCCCGAAGGTTCAGGTCTCCAAGTGGTTCTCTTTTATTGGTTTGGACGAGATAATCCTCTCTGCAGTTCATTCAACGTCCGTTCAAAAATGAAACCGGCTGACTCACCACTGCAGAGATGTCCAGCTTGTAGTTTCGGAGGTCGGACTCATCTTTCATTTCCAGGGTCACTTTGGCCAAAGCCACTGAAGCACTGAGGTAGAAGAAGGCTGCGATGGCGTGGTACGCAAAGTCCTGAGCGACGACGAGAAAGACATTACATTACAGGTCATTTAGCAGACGCTCTTATCCAGAGCGACTTACATTGAGCAACTCAGAGTTAAGTGCCTTGTGCCTGGTGTGATGTCAGTCACAGTTATGTGAACTGTCTGCACTGGCCCGGATTCAAAGCACTGTTACGCAAACCTTTTGAAAAAGAAAAGGTGTGTCACAGTGTCACACACGTGTAGTTCAAAACAGAGGAATTAATTGTGACCTTTATTCTGATACAAAAGTAAAATGTAATTTAATGTTTATTCAGCATTTATTTATTTATTTTTTGGTGATGAAGCAGTGTGGAAATGCCTCCACTGTGCGCTCAGGTTGCTCGATTATCTGAGATTTGAGAATCAGAGGGTGAAAATCCAAAAAATGACCAAATTGACTTTGTCTCTTTCATAACTGGTCCCAGTTTAAAACTGCACTGATAGTTAGCAGCCAAAATGCAGCGCACAGGTTGCCTTTGTGAGTCATTTGTTCTTTGCTAAAAACATGGAGGACTTACGGCTGCGGCCCAGGTGCCTTTGTTGCGATGCCCCCCGCAGGCGAACACCACTATCCAGATGAAAGTCAAGCTGAAGCAGAAGACGGAGACGAACATGACCCAGCCCTGGGGGTTCGCCGGCACCACCAGCGTGCACGCCACCAGGATCCACACCAGCCCGCCGAAGATCTGCAGGAACACCGGAGACACGTGAGAGGGGACCCTGACACAGCTCGCCATCGCTTGTTTCACTAACGACGTGAAACTGTTTCACAAAATCACAAGTCCAACAAACCACAACTCAAGAGAAATGGAATTGAACTGAAACAGAAGATCTGAGATCTGAGACACTGGAGAAGAGATGTTTTTGGCATTTTGTGTTAACAAAACATTCACTTGATGATTGAAAATAGTTGAAGAATCCACTAATTGTTTCGGCTCTAACCTGCATGCTTCATTGTTCAGGATGACGTTCAGGCATTCAGCGACAACACGCAGTCCAAACGCGTTTTGGTCCTGTTATCTCGGTCTGACTCGATTGAAACTGACGTGAACTCAATCGGAACCTGAACTACTTGACCCCCTCTATCTTCGTATCTTTGCGAATGTCTAGACAGTTGACCTTTCCACCTCCCACCTCTGAAACACGTCATATCTGGTGAGCTAACAAGCGACGAGCCGATGCCTCCTGCAGCCACCAGGTTTAGTTAAGTTCCGGACGAGAGATGCCGTGTTCAGTCGTTAACAAATAGCTCCACCGCTAACTGCGATTCTCAGTCTCAGGTGATTGTGCACTAATGAAAACATAGTTGTGAATATTAAACTCCATTTCTGCCTTTAGATCCCAACACACCAACACCTTTAAGTGTTTGGTAGCTGGTGTGTTATTCTGTCCACCCTGTATTTCCAGCACAGAGAAGGGCGTAGCTGCCTCCATTCACTCTACACCCGTGAAGATTGACAGGCTGTATTATTCATGTAGCTCCACCAGACTCCACCTGCTCACAACCTGTTTCTGTGTGTGTTTGAGTTAATGTAAAAATGGCGGCAGCATTCCTTCTGTTCCGACTGTGCTGACGCATCCTGACGTCTAATCTGCACAGTGACAACGTTTACATCTTTTCATATCAGCTCGTGTTTTCATTCCATCTCCTCCGTCACGCAGGTTCATTGTCAGACTAATATCTGTTCTGTCTAATGTCTGGCTGCTGTGATGCCCTGACACCCTCCGCCTCCTTTCATACTTCTTTTGTTTGTTTTTTTTTGCAATATTCCAGATGTAGGAATGAAGATTATTCTGCTTCTAATCTTGGTTTGCGGTGTGGCCAGTGGATCGAACTCCTCTGCTGTTCTGCCATTGTTTAGGTCCGATTGGCCATTTCATGCGCGAGAATGGAGTTGGAGTTGAGAGACGACGCAAATTGTTTCACAAGAAACCAGTTTACGCTCAGTTAACGGTTCATTTTCTTTTGCGTTTTGGTCAATGTTTACCTGCAATCGTGACCGGCTCAGACGTGGTTGGTCAATACTACTCGGGCTACAAACGTAAAACTGTAACTGAAGTGATTTAGTTTGGTAATCCAGCATCAGCTCCCTTAGTCAGACCGGTGTACAGTACTTGGATCAATTCTGGGAAGTCCTTCACAATGATACACGCAACCAGATGTGCTGGATTTACGACACTATTGTGCCAAGACTTGTATTTGTGTCACTACAAAAAGTGATGGTCCTATTTTTTTTCTTTTTATAAAGAACAGTTAAAATGTCAGTTTTTGTTTTTTTTTAAACTGTGAAAAAATTGCTGCTCTGCTGCTTCCAGATTTTTTTTGGGGGGGGGGGAATTAAAGTCTTGAATTCATTCAGGTTTCACTTATTTCCCTCTCTATATTACTTCATTGACTATGCATCATGAAGGCTAAGTACATTTCTGAATCATAGGTGACAATCCAAATGTTTATGTTTTTTTTGGATCATAAAGTTTCCCCACTTTGTTCGCAAACATTACAGATGAAATCAAACATTCAAAGGCATCAGAATCCGTTCACACATCACATGTAGCTGTTGTCTTTTTGTCTTCCTGTCACACTTTCTTCCCATTTGCATTACAGATCGTTCCTTTAATACAAGTGGACGGAATGGCAATATCCCTATTTGGACTTTTTAATATCAGAAACAGCCATGTAAACACTGATTTCAATGACAAACAGTCCAAATCACTAAAGCTCTGCAGGTTCAGGCTCTGACAGCTGTTTGTTCCTCTGAGCATATTCACTGTCTGAAACTATGAGTTCACAGCAGCAGCCTGACATCATTGTGCAGGGAGCCACGCTGTGCAACACTCCAACAAGAATATTAACCCGCAAAACAAAGGAGTTAAGATTTATTGTGGTTGAAATCCATTGTGCTCAGTGCAGTTTCTGGTCTCTTGTTGTAGGAAATGAAATAAAAACCAGCACAACCACAGTCTGAATTTGTGTTCGATTAGAAAGGAGTGAAATCCTTTTAAATTTAGATTTTTAGGATTTTAACATGACGTGAAAAAGCAGCAGGTGATGTAACAAAAACATATTCATCAGTCAGTCAGTCTCCACACAACTGACCAGCAACACGTGCACTTACTGCTTCTAACTATCGACAGTTTTCCCTCTTTACTCACTAAAACGCGGTTGCAGGGGACGTTTTCATCCGTGCGTAAAAGTGACCGCACCGCGCGCACGGCTGACAGAATACAGACACACAGAAGTTTCATAAAGATGGTTGAACCTGTGTCTATCGCTGCTGTTTCTTACCAGTTCAGGCAGGTAGAGGATGTCGGGGATGGTCGTACATATACCGATCCCGCTGGGGAGGTTCCCCATGGTGGCAGTGTTGGAGGTCATGACGCTGCTGCTGCTGCTGCTCGGACTGAAGCGGGACTCAGAGCTGCTGAGGTTTAAACCAGGAGGAGCCGACTGGAAAAACCGGAATCCCCATCAGACACGCCCGGCGGCCCGCACACACCGGAGGAGCTGCCCAGAGTGACCGGGAGCCCGCTGAGCTCCTCTGGAGGTTCAGTGTGAGTGATGGAGGCTCAGCCCGAGACAGACTAATCAATGTTTGACCAGCATGACTAGTTTATCACCATGACGACCTGCAGCAGCTCTGCATCAACAACAACAAGTCATAAGACTAATAATGACAGTGGTTGTGTTTTTCATGTGCTCTGTTTCCATTGCTTTCTCGTGGACAGTATGTCAATCAGAATATAATAAGATATTTTATTAAATAGGCCTTTAGTATTAATAATAATAATAATAATACCTTGTTTTGAGTTTTATCAGGCCCTGAAATGGAAGTTATCAGTTGTTTTCACGACCACTCTAAAGTCAGAAGGGGCAAACTGCACCCAGCAGTAGGCGGGAAGGGGCACATCCAACATTATTAGTGTCAGAGTTTTGTCAAGTTTCATTTTCACTTGGGTTGAGGCGCCTAAAAGGAAAGAGATCATAGTTTGGGTTAAAATAAGTAGCCTATACCTGCGTTTGTCAGGTAACGTTACCATGGACGCAGTCACCGTGAAGTCGCCCATTGGTTTGTGGACTACGGTTTTAAAAGGCCTCAAGTTTGCCGTTGTGGCCGACGTCGTCTTGTTTTATGCAACCAGAAGTGACAGGAGAGGGTGGATTTGTACAACAAGGGTTAAAGTTCTCGGAGAGCACTCAAAGCAGACAGCACTGTGGTAGCGGCCTGTCAATCACAAGGTAGCCCCGCCCTGAAGCATACGCTGCTTTATCATCTATTTTACCCAACATGGGACAATCAGTTATAAAAATATTAACATCATGTCATATTGAAGAAGGCTTGAAACTAGCGATTGAGACCATAAACTTGCCAGAAAAATGTTTACTGAGGTGATAAATAAAGTGAGAAGTTGGGTCATTTTCTCATAGACTTCTATACAATATGACTTCTTTTTGCAAACAGTGGAGTCGTACCCCCCCTGAATATTATAGAGAATGCTCCCTCCGCTCCCAACCAGGAGGACTTCCCAAAATGTCCAACTTATTATGGGACAGTGTTTCATCATTGGCCAGTTATCACACTAAAGCAGCGTGTTTAACTGAAATATAAGATACATTGATGTTTTTTTTATGTGGTAACATCTGATGTCAGGTCTGTTTGTGACCCTGCAGCCACACACGCCGCACACTGTAAACAACAGATCCGTGGAAACAACAAGCATCTTATTTGGCAGACGAGCTTGTTGGACTAACACCTCAGATAATCGTCGAGCTGGATCTGGTTTCCCGCCGCTGTCATCCGATCGACCTGCCCGGTAAAAGCTACTCCCGATGGCGACGACACTCTGTGTACACGAGTCAGAGCGGACGAGGAAAAACCTGGTCCCCACAGGAACCAGAACTCCTCCAAACTACAAAGACGGTGAACACGGTAAACATTATACCTTCTAGCATTGTCATTGTTAGCATGCTGATGTTAGCATTTAGCTCAAAGCATCACTTTGTCCCAGTACAGTTTTGCTAACGTAGTTGTCGCCTCTTAGTTTTGTTTCTTATTCGACAATATATTGCAGTTTCTCCAGAAAAAAAAAAAAGGAACCATAGTGGTGGTAAAAAAAAAAAAAATTTAAATCAGAAATTATATTAAGATGAGTTGTTGCCGAGGTAACAGCAACAATAAACGTTTTTAAATATGTATCATGGGCTCAGCTTCCAGCATCCAGAGTGATGCAACCTGAGCCCATGCAACGTCCCCCCCCCCCCCCCCCCCATTGTCCTGCTGGAGGTGTTGTCAGGTAACTCCACTGTTATCTAATCTTCAGCTCCATCAGCAGAGCCGGAGCACAGCGCTGAATACTTTATAATAAGATGATAAATACACTGTCCTGGATCCAGTGGTGGACAGTAACTAAGTACATTTACTCAAGTGCTGCAGTTAACTACAGTTTAGAGGCACTTTCCTTTTCCTGCTACTTTATACTTCTACTCCACTACAATTCAGGCGAAAAATTTTACTTTTCACTCCACTATATTTATTTGACAGCTTTAGTTAGTTACTAGAAGATTCGGATAAATAATACAAAATATAATAAAAAATAATGCATCGCATATTATTATAGGCTAAGATCAACTTTATTGATCCATTGGTGACATTCATAAGCTAACCTGTATATAGTAATAATAAAAAGAAAAAGAGCTCCTATTCTACCAGGTGCAACATTAAAGTGATTATAATCCAATAATATAACATATTGTTCAGAAACGGGCCGTTGAGCAGAATGAGTGCTTTTCACGTTTTGCACTTTAAGTACAAGTTGATGCTAATACTTTTATACTTTTACTTGAGTGAAAATGTTTACGGGAGGATTTTTTACTCGTCACAGAGCATTTTCTACACTGTGGTAGTAAAGATTTCAGTACTTCGTCCCCCGCTGCCTGGATCAATAACTCAACCAGTGGCCACTTGTTTGTTTTAGTTTTTCTTGTAACTGCTGAAATATCACATTACAAGAGGAAAAAAAAGGAACGTGTTAAAAAATACAGACATTAAGACATTAAGACAAGTAGGCCACAGTGCAGTAAAACAGTTTATATTGAACCGGTTGTGTTTGGCTAGTTTGATGCAGGATGAGGTTAATGAGTAATTCCAAAGAAAAGAGGGAAGGAGACAAGGTAGGGTGAGAGTGATGAATAATGATGAGTGGTAATAATGACGAAGGCCCCAGGCCAGCATGGCGGGCAGGGAGGGTCCACCCCGGAGATTTATTATTACAAAAAAAAAGGAAAAGGGGTTAGTACTGTTCTAAATAGTCAGTTACGTTAAGTTATAGTTAAGTTATAGTAGTTTTAAATAGCAAAGTAAAGTAGTTTGGGAAGTTGTGAGCATGCGACTGGATAAATGAGACTTTTCTGTCGTTTTTTTATAGCTTTGCTGTCGTTCAAGACTTTTTTTTTTCTACAATTCTGGACTCCTCGTTCATCGCGAAGGAATGCGAGAAAGACACTTTGAGAATTTAAGGTAAACCCCGGGGTGAGCAATTGATATAGAAATGGTCATTTTGTGGGTGAAGTGTACCTTTAACATTGCCTTTGAGTCAGTTGGTGATCTTCCTGGTGAAGCTGTTTTGGTGACTCAGCAGTCTGGAGGAGGTTTTGGTTTGCAGTTTGCAGTTAGCAGTTAGCGGTTAGCGGTTAGGGGTTAGCAGTAAACTGACCTGACAGGTATCTGGCAGGTGTGGACACATGGAAGGGGACAAAGACTGATGGGCACGGCTCGGCCTGGCACGGCTCAGTAAGGAAACTGTCAGCATGTCTGGCTGCTGTTGAAAAAATGAGTGATGTGAGAGGTCTTTCTTTTTGGAGAGGAACATGAGACTCTTGTTTTACAAAATGTATTTGCCACAGTCGTTTTTTAATAGGCTCCTGGGTTCAGAGTGTTGGGCTGAGGAGAATCCAGCGGAACAGGTATGTTTTCATGACGCATTAAACAGCAAGCGACATATGTTCTACGGAACAAGTTTTACCTGCTGATGGTGGCCATTAAGTGAGAGGTGTTTCCTAAAAATGAATAAGTACATAAACAAAAGATTTGATTGTTTGGAATTTCTTTAGGCGGCAGAAGATGACTATGTCACAGTGAAAAGTGTCAATCTTTTTTTGTGTTCAGCTGACAGCCGCCCGCCTTCCTTTTAGTGTTGAGACAAAACGGCTCATTAAGAATAATTTCACATCTCAGTGCAGGTAGAAACCTTGTCGGAGTCTGTCAAGTAAGTTTGAAGGCCTAGAGAAAAGAGAGAAAACATTTGTATGGGTGATTTAATGGATTGCTCCGTGTTAAAGTAATGTTTAATGGATAATCTGCACCGTTTAAGGGACTTTTAAAGAAAGAAAAACCTTACAATGTATCAAATAACATGAAAACACTTTTTTTTTTTTATAGGGTCTTCACTTTGTTTTTAAGTTGGAAAAAAAACCTTCATACATTTAGGTGGATGTGTAACAGCTTTTAACAATAATTGAATTGTTTTACATTATTTTATTCACTTATTTTATTGTATTTAAGTTGTAAAATGCTATCCTAGTTTATTGTTATTTTATTAATAACTTATTTTATTGTATTTAAGTTGTAAAATATTGTCCTATTTTATTGTTATTTTATTAATAACTTATTTTATTGTATTTAAGTTGTAAAATATTGTCCTATTTTATTGTTATTTTATTAATGGCTTATTTTATTGTATTTAAGTTGTAAAATATTGTCCTATTTTATTGTTATTTTATTAATAGCTTATTTTATTGTATTTAAGTTGTAAAATATTATCTTATTTTATTGTTATTTTATTAATGGCTTATTTTATTGTATTTAAATAGTTTACATTTAAATTACAGGTGGAGCATCATGCTGTAGAATAATGTATGTAGAATGTATGGGACGCGTTACAAATATTACATCTTGTTGTTGAGTTTGACGCTCTGTAGTATCTTGGTACATTCCTGTGCTCCTTTCCATTCCTCACTATAAAGACGTGCTCAACCTGCACTATTTTCTTTTTTTCTTTTTTATATTCAATGTAAATAGTTTATTTGATCATTCGTTGAAATTCTCATATCACCTCATTTAAAAAAAAAAAAATTTCTGATGAAAGTAAAAAAAAAAAAAAACCATGCCAGTATTATCCAGTTCAAGAAATGTCACTATTACAGACGGTGAAGTAGAGAGAAAAAGGAGATGAACGGCAGCACGTGCTTCAGTGGAGATAATAACGGGAGGGAGTATCACCACAAAACCAGCTAATCCCAGGTCAACTAATAGAAACAACTTTTATTAGATACAATGTGTAAGATTAAGAGTTTTAATCTGTTCAAATGTACATTTTGTTTTGCCATGTTTTTAATGACACATTAGATGAAAACATGAGCTTAAAAGAATCCTTTCAGTGGTTAAATACTGTACCTTAAAATTACAATAAAGTGAGTAGACACAGTAGCCTGGAATAGGATTAATTTGTAAAAAGAAAAAAAAAAGTTTACAGAGATGAAATGCAAAGTTATATCCAGTTTTGACAATTCGACAGTAAGGTTCAGCATCTTTCGTGCAGATGCTATGTTTGGTATAA
>CALSBV010012195.1:57828-69371 GCA_943590825.1 Bovichtus diacanthus | reverse complement strand
AGAGAGAGAGAGAGAGAGTGAGAGAAAGAAAAAGAGAAAGAAAGGACAAACAAAGGTCTGCCCGGCGGTCAACACTTCTCCACCTTCTGCTCCGTCACTATCCGGATGTCAAACTCTGCTTCATCATCCAGCTCAGCTTTAATCTGAGAAACAATCTGAGCCGACGTTTGTTCCTCTTCACCACATGAGCGTTGGACAGTTACTCAGCTACTTTGAGGGACTTTTTGCTACTTTTTGCTACTTTATACTTCCTCTGTTGTTGTTGTTTTATTTTCCTGTTGGTTGATCGACAGGTAAGGTGGCGTTCGTTCAGCTGGCCGACCTCCTGAACATCGAGGTGATCACGCTCAAGTCCAGGCCCCACCCGCTGCACAGCCTGTGCCCCGCCCTCTACCTGTCGGCCCCCAGCCGCCTGCTCTGCAGATTGGTCCAACACCGGTGAGACAGACAGGCTTCGTCATGAGATTCATGTGTAACACCGGGTATTTCTGAATGTATATAGATGGAAAGATGATTGAGCTGTTTTTTATAAAGTGTTTATCTTTTATTATAGGATAATTCCACGCGTAGCGCAGATAATTACCTGGAGATCCAGTGACGGCCATGAAAGCAGCTCCGTGTGTTTGAATGCAGTTTGTGTTGTAAACTTCTAACTTAAACATATAAACTGACAAACAAACGGAGATCTGAGGAGAATATTAAACAGCTAAAGATGTTTCCACTTTCCACAGAAATTTTTAACCAACTTTAAAACACAAATTAATTACGTTTTTTCAAAGAATTGCTTTGAAATTGATTAAAAAATATATATATTTTAATTGGTTACCAATTATCTTTTTTTCAGTGTTCAATTTAGCTAGCGGTAGTTTACGTAAAAAGTGTAAAAAGACAGTTTAGTGAAGTCGTGCTACGCTATCTGGAGTTGTTGGATCATTTTGACTTCCTGGTGAGCTGATTGGACGTGAAGCTTTTAAAAGTTCTTTATTGTTTCTAAAACTCTTACACGACGACACCTTTAGGGACTCAGGACACTTCTGAAGCTTTTGGAGGTGAGATGCTTCGTGAATTACTGTCGGGCCACAACCAGAGGAGTCTAAAGTCAGACTTTTTAGAGTTTCTTTTCCAACTCTTCCCAGTTAGGAGAAACGTTCAGTACGTGAACGTGAAGGTTACAGACACACTAGAGCTCCGCTGTGTGTGTGTTTTTCCAGGGCCTTCGTGATCGTGTACGATCTGATCATCCTGGTGAACGCCGTGTTCATCGGCCTGGACGAGTCAAATCCGCTGATTGCGAACTCCGAGTGGGTTTTTCTGGCCCTCTACCTGCTGGAGATCCTGCTGAAGCTCTACGTGTTCGAGCCCCGGGCCTTCTTCTCCAGACACAGCTTCTGGAACTGGTGAGGGCGAGCTGACGTACTCCGTCTTTAATCTCTCACGTGACGTTTGTCCCAAATGAGCAAAGGATTCTGGGTAATGCTGCAGTCATTCAGATTTTTCTTTACTGTGAAAAAAAACTCCACTGCAAGTAAAAGTCCTGCCTTCGAACTTACTTAAGCACAATTATCCAAATATTATCAGCTAAATGTACCTAAAGTATAAAAAGTAAAAGTAGTCGCTGTGCAGTAAAATGTTATATATGTTGTTTTTGGAGGAATATTACTGCCACATTAATGTGTGTTTTGCATCTTACTGCTGTAGGTGTGTAAGGATCTGCTGCTGCTCAGAAAAACACTTCATCCTTCAGCTGAGCAGAAACATTCAAATAATAAATCCCAGCTTTTGGACAGTGCATGGTTTTCATTCGGCGGGAAGGGGGGTGAAAAATTGTAATCTGAAAAAAAAGTAACTAAAGTTCTCACACGAAGTCCAATAGTTCCCTCCAGAGATGTAGTTGAGCAGAAGTATAAAGTAGCTTACAATGGGAATACTCGAGTAAAGCACAAGAACCTTAACTTTGTACTTAAGTCCTGTACTCGAGTAAATGTGCGTAGTTACTGTCCACCACTGGCTGCAGTTGGTCCGTGAAAAAACTCAGAAATTATCAATATTGACTCAATCATTGCGTTTATGAATTTTTTGCCCTGAAAGTAATCAAAGAGTCTATAAATACTGGAATCAGCATAAAATATTTGTCACGTTTCAGTCATTAACTGCAGGAAACTAAACTCGCCCCACGTTTCTAAAAGCTCAAAGTCTCTGGGATGATGACATCATCTCGCTCAGTGATGAAGATGAAGATGAAGATGAAATGCTTGTCAGATGAACATTAATACTTCTTTTCCTTCACATCTCACACAACTGCTCTACACTTCAACTCTCCTCCGGACAAAGTGAGCAGGACGAACGAGCCGACGCCATTCATGGATTACGGAGGCGTTAGGAGCTAATGTTGGACGCGCGATTTGTACTTCCTGACGCTCATGAAATCATATTTACATGTTCTTGGGTCAACAGTGTGTCGGGACTTATTACAAAACACCAAAAGTATACATTTCAGTATTGTTTGTTTTGTGTTTTGAAACTTTATACGTTATTTGCAGTGTCTCCTCCTCCGAGGAAACATTAGCTGCTAAAAACTCTCTGATGAAATAATTACCAAAATCTAAAATCAATGAGCTGTCACGTCCGTTTCACACAGCTTGTCTTCGTCCCAGATTATAAGTACGAGGTATGTGATACATGTTTTGAGTTCATTATCTGCTGCTCCTTCAGGTGCACGCCTGTCAGCGCTCGGACCAGCTCACTGATGCTTGAGGCGGCAATTTCATGGAGTTGTATTGTTTTTATTTTATTTTTCTACCCTTTTTATGGAGTAAAAACAGCTTTTTCAATTATGGATGGCTGGATTTTAGGACCGAAAAGTCTGAAAGAAGAAAAAAAGTCACACATTGAAAAACCAGAAAAATGAGAAATTTTAAGCAAAAATGATAAAACTTTGTTTGCAGATGTTCAATATCTGGAGGTCGCTGGCAGGACGTTCTGGTTTCTCATTCACAGTTTTGGTCTTTTTCTTTCAGACTTTTAAAACACGGTGTCCACTCCATTAGATACACCTGTAAAAAAAAATTTAAAAAAAACTCAACCGCAATACAACAGTTTATGAAGTTTCATAATGGTCCATTTTTGTTGACGTTGCCGGAAACATGTAAATGACATTTTATGTTTATAATTGAGGTCACAGTTAAAGATGGTTTTGCACTGGATTACATTACATTGAGATATATTTCACAGTTTTTGTCCTTCCCATAACATATGTGAGGAGGTCAGAATATTAAAAAAAACCATCTCCCACTATAATGCAGTCCAGTGCACGACCGCTGTAACAGTGTCGGCACAAACTGAACATTATAAGCTTCATAACTTTATGGCAGGACGGTTGCATTGTACTGCGCAGGTGTAGTGAATGAAGTGGACAGCTTGTTAAACTCTGAGCCGGCTGAAACTTTCGCTGCAGCTATTGACGTTGTTTTCTTTTTGTTTTCAAGTTGCATAGTGCGCCCCCTGCTGGTGAGCAGTGCCGCTGCAGGGACTTCAGTCAGAGACGTTTGTGTGTTTCATGGATGTATTATAAGAACTGGATATCTCACTCAAAGATGGCACCTTGTTATTTTTAATTCAAATTGCTCGCCGACTGCACAGGCCAAAAAAAAAAGATCCCGCCGAGCCCATAGACTTTACATTAGGACGTCACGCGCACGCAGTTTGCAGCTTTGCAAATATAAAACCTTAATGGGTTAACAATTCATAAAACTGAGTAATAACTGAGCTTGTTTGCAGTCGGAGAATATCTCGGACGTCTCTTTTATAATAGAGGTCCGTGTGGGGAAATTATTTTTGGGATGTATTCGTTGTAGTACCGCGAGTGACCACTGGGCCAAACTGACAGTGAGGCTCAGATCTATTAATATATCCATGATATGTTTCTGATGTCCAACATGTTGGCGGTGTCAGCCTGACATCATGTGAAAACAAACGGGTTGAAGAAACCTTCAGCTTCATTTACAGCGAGCGCCGGTTCTGCTTTCAGCATCGTCACAGTCGAAAGAAAAGCATTTACGCTCAACTCCGAAACGTTTGTTTTTCTCATGTTTGACTTGTGTTTCCAGGTTCGACACGATCATCGTCATCTCCGCTCTCATCGCCACGATCATCAACTCCACCATGTCGTCGTGTAAGTGTTGCTTTGACTGTTTGAACGTATGCGAAAAACAAAGGCAAATCCGCCGCCGTGATTCGGATCCGCTCCAAAATGTAATGGGTTCTTCCCTGACCCGTGCTGCAGCCTTCCACCAAGTGTCATGCAAATCGAGCCAGAAGTTTTAGTCCTTGGCAGAGGTAATAAAACCCACAAAAACTTCAACAGTTCACATTATCACAGCTTTTTTTACACGGCAACAACAAGCGTGACAGTTGTTTCGAGTGCAGGACAAAAAAAACTGAGATTCCACCGGCCGATTTTGAACTTTTTAACTTCCAATCTATTTAACGACGTCTGTGATTGTATCTGATGCTGTTTGTGTTTGTTTTTCTTGTCTGTCTTGCCGACGAGATTTTGATCTCGGTGTGATTTACCAAACGTCATGTGTGTTTTGCATCATCCTGCTCGCGTGTTTTTCGAACAATAAAATGTCATGTTAAGATTTGTTGCATCCTGAGCACATCCGGCGTCTCCACACCCGACATGCTGAGGCCTAAATGTTACATGTGACCAGCTGCTCGTGGCTCTGAGAACAGACTTCCCTCCTGGGACGCTGGAGATTTTCTGCCTTTCTGAATAATTTTTCCTGTCCTGTTGCAGCGGGGAATTACACCAGCCGGCAGATCCTGGACATCGTCTTCATCCTGCGAGTCCTCAGGCTGATCCGGGTGGTGGACAGCATCAAAAGGTTTCATCTCTGCACTTTTGACTCATTCAAACGTGGTTATAGTTCTAAATTATTGCTCAAAATACGATATAATAACCACAGCAATGATTGGACACCTGGCATGGACTCACTCGCCTGTCCTGATTGGTTCCTATTTCTACGTGTTTTATGTCTGAATCTGTTGCTTCACTTTATTCCCTGTTAGGTTTCGTACAATCATCAACACCCTGATCAGGATCGGACCAGCAATCCTCACATTTGGACAGCTGATCATTGTAAGTTGCTGACAGCTGATCATTGTAAGTTGCTGACAGCTGATTTGCCAGTTAAAATATATTGTCAGGCCTCTAAAAGTGTTTTGTTTCCCCCCCCGAAAAGTCTAAAAGTGTTATAACCAGACTGAGAGTCAGTAATTCGAGCAGCTCTGTGAGGCGGTTCTTAAACACGGCGGTGATTTGAGCTAAATGCTAACGTTAGCAGGTATATTGTTCAACCAAGAGGCGACCCCCGGGTCTGAAAAGTGAAGGCAATGCAGAAGCGCCTTAAACCTGCATGCTCTCTCGTCACCAGCAGGGGGCGAACCCACTGGTTTCAAAAAGAAGTCACATTGTGTAGAAGTCTATGAGAAAATGACCCTACTTCTTACTTGATTTATTGCCTCAGTAAACATTTTCCTCATGAGTCTATGGTCTCACTCGTTAGTTTCAAGTCTTCTTCAATATGACATGATGTTCATTTCATATTTTATGCTCCCATTTCAAATAAAAATAGACGACTTTAAGGCGTGGCTACCTTGTGATTGACATGTCACTACCACCTGTTTTTTTTTTGCGTTGGTTATTGCCCGTGTTTTCGTCTTTCGTCTTTAAACCCTTTCAGTGTTTTCAGTTAATGAAAGTTGTAAAATTTTGTTCGCCTACAAATGTCTTGTTCAACATCCGGTTGTACTTAGCTCCGCCCTCTCGTCCAACTCCTGGTTCCCAAAAAAAACAAGCTGGCGACGGGCGAAAATGCCAAACTCGAGGGCTTCAAAACCGTAGTCCACAAACCCATGTGTGGCATCTCGGTGGCTCTGTTCACCGTCTTAGTTTAGCGTGTTAGCATGCTAGCATTAGCTAATTAGCAGTAACGACAAACTGCAGCTGAGGCTGGTGGTAATGTCATTAGTTCTTCAGGTTTTTTGGTCATAAACCAAAGTATTGGTAGAAGAGCCTCGTCGCCAACATGGCTAAAAGCTTGAGTTAGCATCCTGCTAGTGAAGCTGGCTCTGACCGGATCGTCCTCCTCAGGTGGTGTACTACATCTTTGCCATGGTGGGGATGGAGCTGTTCAAAGACAGGGTGAAGTTTTACGAGGAGGACTCGAGCGACCCGGAGAAGGAGTACTGTGGAAACCCTCTGCTGAAAGGAACGACCTTCGCACAACTCAACTACTGCAAGAACAACTTCAACAATGTGGTGTCGTCCTTCATCCTGCTGGTGGAGCTCACCGTGGTCAACCAGTGGCACGATATCCTTCACCTGAACGCCTCGCACACGGGGGGTCGAACCGTGGGTCTAACCGGGGACGGCTCTGCCATATTTCATGTGTTTAATCTCACGTAGCTGCAGGTCCTTTTAGCTTCTCACGCTCTCATCACTAAGCAACAAAAATAATACGTTAATAACTGTGATCCTAAAATACTTAAAAGAATTTTGAAGTAAAAAAGAAAAATCTAACTATCACTTTCAGATCTAAAAATTCAAATCCAGATTAAGAAAAAAAAAAAAGAGTTCAGATTAAGTGTAATTTCGCAATAAAGTATTTCAATTGCTTGACAAATTTAGATTATTGCAGTTTTGCAGAAGCAAACATTGTCATTTAACATTATTCAGTACGTAAATATAAAGTTTTTTTCCCTAAAGTTAAATTAACCTGTAGTTGAAGAAGTAATTAGATTATTTACTTAAGTAAAAGTAGCAATATCACAGTTTAGAAATACTCAAAATTCATTCAAAAATTAAAATTTTTTAAAAATATTTTCAAAAGTACAAAATAATTATTGGATTGAATTGGAATTAGTATTAGATTATAATTATTATTACACATGCATGAATGTGTTCATCACATTATTAATGCAGTTGGTGAAGCTGGTTTTAATTAGTAGCTTGAGAATTTCCCCTCGAGAATCAATGAAGTTTTATCTTAAGGAAACATAATAATTTATTAGTTGATTGTATTATAATCTGAATCTACAAAGTAACTAAAGCTGTCAGATAAATGTAGTGAAGTAAAAAGTACAATGTTTCTCTGAGATGAAGGGAAGTACAAACATAAAGTAGCAGAAAATGGAAATACTAAAGTAAAGTAGTTCTACAAGTACCTCACAATTGTACTTTTGTTCCACAACTGTTGAAGACTGTAGTGTTTTAAGAGGGTTTAAAGATGTTTCAGCAGTGTTGTCAGCAGATCATTTCAGTTGTCTTTAAAGGCAAAGCGAATAACTTCTCTCTCAAAATGAAATCCTTCCTCACGGATATTCTGATGGTGTTTAAGAATAATTTCTTTGTTCAGATTGATTCAGATGTTAAACTCTCTGATTCCTTAACGTGGCTTCACTGCTCAGCAGCGGTTTCGCCGCCGTCACCCACATATCAGCCAGGATCTTCTTTGTCATCTTCCACATCATAGTCGTCATCGTCATCATCAAGTAAGGAGGAGGAGGAGGGAGGGAGGGAGGGAGGGAGGAGGAGGAGGAGGAGGAGGAGGAGGAGGGTGCATGCAGGTGTTCTAAAAGACAAACAAACAGGAAGTTGGTTGTCGTCTGGCCCGCTGCATTTTAGATTCAGTGTGACTTCCACCTCCCAGGGATGTCATTAACTCTGATGTCCATCCCCAAGAAATGTCCAGAAACCCGCGTAGAAATCATAGAACGAGCACACATTTGCAATAGCTGCGACCACGTACGCACATGCTTCCAGGCGTGCATGCATTCACACACACATACACACACACACACACAAAGAGGGCAAGGCTTAAGTACAGGGGTCAGGGCTACCCCCCACCGATGGAAGAGGAACTCTTTACTCTATAGGTCTATATATATATATATATATTTATTTATTTTTATTTTTATTTATTTTTTAATATATATATATATATATATATATATATATACATATTTATAACTTTTATAAAAATTTTTTAAAAAAGACACTCCTTACAACTGCAGATCTTCCCTGAGAATCATCATGTTTTTACGTTTTTTTTTTTCCAGTATCAAAGTTATCTAGAGATAGTTGCTTGTACATCCATGGGTCCGCCAGGAGCTGCTAATAGTTAATTCAATATACGTATATACTTTAACCTGAAATGAAAACCAAATGTAGGTTAAAAACGGTCGCTGATGATGCGTCGTTTTCTGTTGTCTTTCAGTATCTTCGTGGCGTTCGTACTCGAGGCGTTCTTCGTGGAGTACTCGGTGGATAAGAGCGACTTGCAGACGTCTCTGGAGAGGAAGATTGAGGAGCTGGAGCTGGCTGTGGCACAGTAAGTTACCATGACAGCCAGGAGCTTTCATATGTGTGTGTGTGTGTGTGTGTGTGTATATATACTGTATATGTACAGTATATATACAGTGTATACACATTAATCTGGGAAGAGATCAGTTCCAGCACTGACATTATATATTATTAAAGATTCCCCTCCACTTTACCAGCTGATAAATATCGATGTTGTTTTATACTGCTCTCTGATTGGTCAGAGCCTGGATGGTGTTTTAATTTAAATCTAAAGACCCACTTTGTGACATCTTCTTACTTCTTTATCGGTTGTTGGTCTTACTCTATGTCTCCTAACTTATTTTTTTTTTTTTTTTTCTTGTATTGTAATATTGAATGACATTATTGCCTTTAATGCACCTTTAATGTCTGTAATTATGTAAACTTGTATTGAGGCACATCTGTCTCGACTGCAAAGCTTTTTGGCTCAACTCCTGTTGTTGTTAAATGTTCTGTGTAAATAAACTGAATTGACTCTGTCAAGGGCCTAAACTTGTTTATTGTTTATGAAACTCCGTTAAACATGTTTTGATAATCGTCCACGTTGTTTTGTCCACCAGGGAGAAGTTGGAGGATAATTTGGTGAACGCCATGGAAACCATTGACAACGATCAGGGAACCGGCCAGTCAGCGAACAACAAACCCGCCCTGATGTTTAAAATCGCTTCAAAAAGTAAGAAACATTCAGAACTGCAGGCAGCAGTTAACACGGAGTGAGAGAGGGAGAAGTTTAGAACAAGTGGATGCTTTTATTTTGAAAGGGCAGACTCTGAATCTGGATGTTCTGCAGATCAAAGAACTAGAGGGGCACAAACTACGAGACTTAAATGAAATAAAACACTTTAAACACAACAACATTTGTCTCAGACCACTGTAGGTCTATATAAGGAACATTTTTAATAAGTAAAAATCTCACATTTTCTCTAAAGTTATCACATTTTGTAAAGTGACATAACTTAAACGTATGACAACGTATTTGAGACATTGTAGGTAAAAAAAAAAGAAAGTCATTACGTAGCTGGTTGAGGGGGGTACATTTCCAATAAAAAACTCACAAATTTAAAATGAAGACTTGGCTAAATTAGCAGAAGGATACATGTGTCCGGTCCGGTTTTCAAAATAAGGCGTTCACAAAGTCTACAAAATGCATATATGACATATTTTGACAACATTACATGTGTCCCTTTATAAATTAAAAAGAAAATACCACTATGTTGTAAAATAAATGTCTTTATTCTTTCATTTTTGGGTTTGCTGGAATAAAAATTAAATAAATAATTATAATTAAATAATAATTATATATATATATATATATTATTTTTTTTTTGAATTTTTATATATATATATATATATACATTTATTATTATTATTTTTTATTTTTTTTGTCTCTGAAAATGTGCTCCGCTCTTGGTCAGTGTTGATGATACTGCTGCTTGCTTCCTGTCAGGATATCGGACGGTGGACGCTCTGCTGCAGCGGATGTTCGAGTCCGATCTCGACCCCGAAGACTTCGCTGAGAATGACGATCAGACCAACGGGAACTTTGCCAACCCGGCGTTCAGCTCTGCCTAGAGACATTCATGTACAAATACATATGAAGGGAAACAGATTCTATCATTTATATACAATTTTATACTCATCTCACATGTTTAAATCTGATGTTTATCCAGTGTTATATTTTTATATTTCTGTCCTGTAGCTCTGTGTAGAAACGCATAAAGAATATTTACACTGTTCATGTTTTATTTATTTCTCACCTCTTTTGTGGCACAAACACAGAAAAACGGAAGTTTCACACTAAACACAGACGCAGCAGAAAGTGAAACATCAGGAAAAATGAAAATATATACATTTTTAAATACATTTTTTCAAAGTAAAAAAAAAAAAAAAAAAAAAGTAAGATTCTCACTATAAATGTTTCAGGAAAATTTAGACTTTAGTTAATGCATCTGCACTTCTACTTACTGTTACTTACAATACTGACAATAATAGTGAGGAGACAAAAAATTGGCATGATGGGAATGTGTGTAAAAGGAAATGCATTTAAAATTATGTTAATATTTTATTAATAAATAACGGGGGGTAAAGGAAAAGAAAGCAAATGTTGATAAAATTTTATTATTATAATTTGAGATTGTTCTAAGTGAATATTGGCAAATTAGTCATTCAAAAATAAAATAAAAAATCTGTACAAATTAAAGAAAGAAACAGACCTAATAAATACAGTTAAAATAAAAAAAATGATTCAGGAAGTAGGAGTTTTTGAAAGACCGCGTCATCAAATTACATTGAATTTAAAAGTAATTTTATTGAGAAGTTAGACGAAAACTTAAATTATAATATGTAGCCTATTATATATATATATATATATATATATATAGTCTATAAAGCTGTGATGTGAGGAAAACAGAAACAAAAACAATCTGGCTTTTAAAAAAAGCAAAGAATTAAGCCAGAGATTTTTATGAGGCTATAAAACCTCAAAATGTTAAATATGAATGAACTTGTCATTAACCACAAAAGTTGTGTTGTAACCTCAGTTGTGTCCAGTATTTCCTCTCTTATTATAACTGTATTGTAGTAAAACCAAAAAGCATGTGAAATACGCTTTTTAGCCTGCTGTGAATAATGAGTCAAACAGGCTGATGAAGACCATGTGATGTGGTCAAAAGCTCCGGAACAATGGAGTAAGTGGAGTTTCAGTTGAAATTGTGCTGTCATATATAGGAAACGTCCGAGCTGCAGAAGCGGAGAGTACATTTACTCGAGTACTGTACAGTTTAAAGCTACTTTATACTTTTACTGCGCAACATTTATCTGACAGTTTTTATAATAACACTTTTCTTCTATAAAATCATAAGCGTGTAGTTATGTAAAAATATATATATATATGTATATACTATAAAATGTATAGGCTACTTATACCTTAACTATTCTAGTACATGACATAATACTTTTACTACATGAATTCTTGTATGTGAACAAACTCCATGTCAACAGGGGGCGCTGTGGAGCTGCAGCTCTAACATGAAGACACCGAGGAAGAGTGTGTGTGTGCGTGTGTGTGTGTGTGTGTGTGTGTGTGTGTGTGTGTGTGTGTGTGTGAGTGTGTGTGTGTGTGTGTGTGTGTGTGTGTGTG